>CM041114.1:24254528-24738503 GCA_023079485.1 Archilochus colubris | reverse complement strand
GTACAACAAGGCAACCAGGTGCCCCTAATTGCCAGGGAGTGGGCATGAGCTTGTGTTAAGCCCACCTGTACCTAATTTGGGTGGGCCCCCACTCCACATGAGCAGGACCAGGGGGCCAATAAAAGGGAGCCTCACCTTGAGGGCAAAGGTGAGGTGTGGTGGTGCAGCTGGCTAAGACCCAGTACTACAATGTTGTAGGCCCTGGGTTCGAGACTCCTCAGACCCTCACCCTGTGGGCGTTGAGTGCCAGTGGTGCAATGAAGGTAATACAGTGCTCCAAGAGTGACTGACATCTCTGCAGACGTGCTCAGGACTGAGCTGAGCCTGTGCTTCAGGACTCACCTTTTATTGGCCCCCTGGTCCTGCTCATGTGCAGTGGGGGCCCACCCTAATTAGGCACAGGTGGGCTTACCACAAGCTCATGCCCACTCCCTGGCAATTAGGGGCACCTGGTTGCCTTGTTACACTACATGGGTGTGTTTGACTTCCCTTGCGCTTTTCCAGTGCTTTTCCAGGAAATGGGAAAATGGAGAAAAATACGCCAGTTTGGCGCCTACTGCAGAAAAAGGGCTGGGAACCTGAGGAATCCTCTCAGAAATGATGTTATAGCTGTTCTTGATTAAAAGGAAGCCCCTGGTTTCACTCTGATTTTAATACTGAGTAAGCAGATGATAAATCCAGTCCTGGTGCCCAGCCCTTTACCAAGAGAGCAGAGAATTTGATTCTGTGAAGTAAAAAAAAAAAATGTCTTTTTTTAGCTGCTATTTTATCAGCTTGTCTGAGGTTTGAGCTCTCCATGGAAAAGGAGGGTAGCTCAGCATTGGTTTTCTCTGCCTTTTGGAAGAAGCACAGAGCATTCACAGGTGGCTTTGAAGCTCTGGTGCTGAGAAGTCCCAAGTCCTTGGTTTGATTGCTAATATATAAGCTCTCCAAAACCCCTCAGGTCAAATTCTGGGGTTGGTCACTCCTAATCCTCTCTATTTTCAGAAATCAACAAATAATCAGAGACTATGGGTAACTCTGCCAAAGTGTTCCTTCCAGACATAATTCTAGGGATGTGTCTGAATTTTTTCAGAGCTGATGATGAAGTACCAAAAGCCAACGCTGCACTCCATGAGAAGGGCATCAGAAGAAGAACTTAAGTCACAAGCAGCTTGGAGAGCAGAATTCTGGCTCCAAGTCCAGCTCAGCTTTCAACTCACCTGGGACATCCTGGCAAAGAGTTTGGCACTGAACAGGAATCCAAGTCCAGTAGCTCAGGTGGTGGGAATCTTCATTTGATCAAAGTTCTCCTTCATTGCAGTGCTGATATTTCCCAGGAAGACTCTGATGGGCTGATAGATGAGGATTATTCTTTTATTCACAGCTATTCCAAGCCTCCAAACTTAAAAATTTGCTGTCAGGTCACTGATTGCGTTATTTCACTACACCTCCCACTCCACAACAAGCCCCCTGTTCTTCTCCTCAGGATTTATGCCCCAACCCTCCAAGCTGACCAAAAGTCAAACTCTACACCAAATCTGCACTGCCTCTCTCAAAAAGTTCCTGCAGAGAAGATCATACCCCTTGGTGACTTCAACACCGGAGTAGGAAAAAACTATGAAGCCTGGAAAGGAGTCCTGGGCAAGCATGGTGTTGGAAACTGTAATGAGAATGGATGTCTCTTGCTGGAGTTTTGTGCTGAGCAGCAGCTCACCATCACCAGCACTCTCTTCCAGCAGAAAGACAGCCTGAAGACAACCTGGAAGCATCCTGGATCCAAGCACTGGCACCTCACTGACTATTTCTTAGTGCGCCAGAGAAATGTTGGCGACGTCCGTCCTAGCCGAGCGATGCCTGGTGCAGAATGTCCTACAGACCACTGCCTTGTGCCATGCAAACTTACCCTCTGCTTGAAGCCCAAACCTAGGGGGGGTGGCACCTCAGGGAGGAGGCTCAGAGTGAACCATCTTCCAAAAGGTACAGTGAGAAACAGCTTCCAGGTGAAGCTTCAAGCTGGACTTTTAGATCTTCCCATAGATCCCTCTACTGAAGCGAATCCCCAGGGTTCTCCTCAAAAAAAAAAAAGAAAGATAGGGATCTCACCCAAGACATCCCAGAATTGTTGACAAAGAAGAGAAGCTCTAAAATTTCACTGTCTTCCAAAAGGTACAGTGAGAAACAGCTTCCAGGTAAACCTTCAAGACTTTTTGGTCATCCCATAGATCCTTCTCTTAAGTGCTTTACAACATATTAAAAAGAGCATCCTGCAGTTCTCTTCAAAGAAAAACAAGGATTGCTTGGAGGAAAACACCCAAGAGATCCAATAATTGTTGACAGAGACCTCTAAAGTTTCACTGTCTTCCAAAAGATCCCGTGAGAAACAGCTTTGATGAAAACACCACAGTGCAGTCACCACCACCCTGTAGAAGAAGAAGGGAGAAAAGTCAAACTGCTCACACTACTGAGCTATTGCTGGAAAAATCCTTGGAAGAATACTGTGGTTTTCCCTGGAGGTGAACTTTCCATGTGTCATCACCAGCAAAAACAAAACAAAAAAAAGGCTTAAAGGAAACCACTGACAACTCTGGGGTGCAGTTATGTGAAGCCAAATATTTTGAATTAGAGTCCAGACTGCTAAGTAACATCATAGAGTCGATTGAGAGTAATTATAGAGTAAATTACAGAGCAAATATAGAGTAAAATATAGAGTAAATTATACAATAAGGTAAAGAAAATCAGCAGAAAGTGACTAATGGTGATGGCAGAGTCGTGCAGAGGGAGGTGGTGTTGCTGTCCGAAGTTGGGTACAGTTTTCTTAGGATGGGGAAAAATCGTTGCCACGATGCTGGGTATTTCCTGTTCTGCTGCTTTATTTCCAGCTGAGCTGTGTTGTTCCTGCAAACAGTGAAGTCAAATGCATTTTTTCCCCATACGAAACACATATTGAAGTGAAGAAGATTTGTCTGTAAAAGGCTGATGTGTGTGATTAGACATGCTTGGTCTTCCTCTTTGTAAGAGAAAGCTCATGCAAAAAAACCTTGGAATTTGGTGACTTTTGATGTTTCCCTGCCTCTGCAAAAGATGTGTGTGTTGGGTCATGCTAAGAAGTGTTTGAAAAGATTTTTTTCCTGAGGGTATTTCTGAGAGGTATTTCCTCAACAGCGGTATTCCAACAGGGAAGGCATCCTGTTGGTGTGTGGCATCTGGGGCAGGGCTGGGCAGAGGGGTCTGGAGTCCTGAGTAACACCTCAGGGCAGAGTAGAGCACATTATTCCCACTTAGGGGACATGGTTGAGTGGTGTTGGTTTCCCAGCAGGACTGGAGGATCCTAGTGGTTTTTTCCAGCCTTACTGATTCTGTGCTTCTGTGATTCTGTCCACACAGGAGGCATTGGCCCAGCTCCAGAGGGAAAGCCATTTATTCCATCAGCTGCTGCACAGGGATGCTTTAATGACATTTTCCACAAACTCTGCTGAAAAGCAAGTTTCCACGCTGGAAAAGATGAACAAGGAATTAAAGGCCAAGTGTGCTGGTTTAAGAGAACAAGTCTTAAACTATGAGGCTGAAAAACTAAAAAAAAGGGAGGTAAAGGACACACTTTTTGCAGTGTTGAAGACTCTGAGCAGTGTTTTGCTGTTCATTTCTGCATTCTGTCTTTGGGACCTGCCTGTTCCTCAAAAAAGTCAATTTCAGCCACTAAGCTTTCTCTTCTCTTCTCTTCTCTTCTCTTCTCTTCTCTTCTCTTCTCTTCTCTTCTCTTCTCTTCTCTTCTCTTCTCTTCTCTTCTCTTCTCTTCTCTTCTCTTCTCTTCTCTTCTCTTTTCTCTTCTCTTCTCTTTTCTCTTCTCTTCTCTTCTCTTCTCTTCTCTTCTCTTCTCTTCTCTTCTCTTCTCTTCTCTATTTTGTGATGTGCAGCAATCTTTAATTTTCTTCTGTGTGGCTGTGTTAGGCTAATTAACTGGTCAGAAGACTGATTAGAATGTTACAGTTATTTTCTGCAAATTCCACCAGTCCCAGGCAGAGCAAAGATTTAAAAGTTGCTGTACCCATTTTTTTACTTGTTATTTTCTGGGAAACAGGAACTAGTCCTGTTGAGTAATTAGACACTGGTGTGCTGTTTGTCTGTGAATAGTGATGAGAACAGTGCTTTAAAATTCCATTTTTTATTTCCTCTCAACCCCAGAGTGTTTGAGTGAGGTGAATACCTGTATGTGTCAGATAACCACCTTATTCTTCATTTTTCAGTTTCTTGAAGAGGGAAGTGGGGGAAGAACTCCAGGAGTGCTGTCAATGGTTTTCCCCTGGGAAAAACTTTGTATTCCTAGTGCCAAAATCCCAGGTTCCTTTGGGAGATGGTAGTTGGGTGGGTGGCTGGAGGAAAGGAGGCACTGTCCAGATTTGTGAGTGTTGTTACTCTAAAATTAACTTGGTATTATTTCATATATTAATTTAATGTATTAATTTAATTGTTTGTAGAATGCAGAAAGAGACCCAAGAACCATCTCATACAAAGTCCTGCCTTTAGTCACCAGAGTAATATCTGCAGTCAACCTGTGGCTTTTGCATCAAACAGATTGCTTTGAGTTTTGTTGAAATAATACCATGATTCAGAGTATGCTGGTGTATTGTTCAAAAAGTATAATATTATCTATAATATATAATATATTATTTGTTTATGTATTAGTAAAAAGAAATCTCCATGAGCTGCTGCTGATAGTTTGGAGGGGCTGACTGCTGGTGGCAGGCAAAATTTTCCTACTTTTGAAGTCAAGGCAGTTGTAACTGTAAAATCAAATAAGTTCAAGACAGAATTCATGTCCTTATAACTTTTTTCATGCTCATCTAACCATTTCATTTAATGTCAGAGAGCTTCCATTAAAAAGCTGTCTGTGGCAGAAGCTTCACTGGAAGTTGCTACGAGGCGCTGCAGGAACCTGGAGGAAGCCAACCTGGGCTTGGAAAAAACAATGGGAGAGGCTAAATCCAAGGTAGATGAAGTTGTCCCAAAATTCCAGAGCAAACTCCATTCACAGATTGCTTTGAAGCTTTAATGCTTGTCGCAGTGTGAGACGGGGACCCAGTTTGATGCAAACAAATTGTCCAACTTTATTGAATCAAAAGGCAATATTTATACACTAATCTAAGAGCTAATGCCATGTATACATATTGCTGATTGGTGATTTCTACATCTCGTTACACACATTTTAACTTGATTGGTTACAAAGCATTTAGCAACAATTAATTAACAAAGCTTGTCTTTCACACATTTGAGCTTCTTTGTAGACATTACAATCGTGCCGAGTCCCTTAATCTAATCGTCTTGCTTACTCCTTAACCTTCGAGTGTTCTAACGTACTGTTCCTTGCGGTTACAAAAGTTGCTTCAAGCAGCACTGTCCTTGCACGTAGCCCAAGGCTTATGTTGAAATTATCAGCAATTGTTCGGTGTTGACAGTCTGAGGCTGTACTGCCTCAAATGCTGAGTGTGGTAGTTAAGGTTTAAAATGTGGTAGTTAAGGTTTGAAATGTGGCAGTTGAGGTTTGGCGGCCGGAAGATATCGTGCTGTATGGAAAGTTAAGATAGGGCTTCCCTACTGACAACCAATAGGTACGGGTCCCTAGCGCAAGCAGACGAAAGTGACGATGTAAACCTAGGCTATAAAATGCGGTGTAACATAAACAATAAACGCCATTTGCCGTCCATCATATTGATGTCGGTGAGCTGATGGCCCAGGCAACCTGGGGTTGGTTGCTGAGTTGTTCCTGAACCAGGTCGCCACGCCTCGCTGGAGGCAACAAACTGGTGCCAAAACCCGGGAATCGGAGAAAATCGAGGTCGGAATTGGATTTGGGTTTGGGAAATTCGCCTGGATTCGGGTAAACGGTGGCCGGAGCGGCAGGATCCAGCCTGGCGGGAAGGACGCTCCCGGACTGACAGTGAGGATGGAAGCCCTTGTAAAGGTCGTATCTGAGTTGCATAGACAGTGGGGGATTGATTGTAGGCCCAAAGATTTTACTCTCGCAGTTTCGAGGCTGTTAGAGATTGAGGTCATTGACCAGGCGGTGGATATCCTCCACCCAGAGGTGTGGAGTAAATGCACTAATGCGTTAGCCGAGGAGACCATATCCTCAGGCACAGGAAAATCCCTCAAGGCATGGGGGAAGGTCAGGGGCGCCTTGAAAAAAGCCCTAGAGGAGCAGCAGACATGGAGGAAGGCAAGGGACTGTTTACTAATCGTCCCGAAAACCGGGGTCGGTGCAGCCACGTAGACCGCACCCCCAACCGATGACGGTCTCCAGGCGGACCGGCACGAGGGGGATACCCCCTTCCAGCCCGCAAGCCCTATTCTGCTCGCGGAAGAGCAAAAACAAGCAGAAACCATTTGGGGCGAGCTAGCTGAGGAAGTCAGGGCTGCCGCGGAAAAATCAAAACCCGATGACATTTGGTCGAGACCGCCTCCCTATGCGGCTCAAGATGGCGCCGATCCAACAGAGGGAGGACGGGACGAAAACGCCACTGCTGGAAACGAGGGGGGAGCACCGGGACTGAGGGGCGTGCGTGGACAGGAAGGCGGGGAGAGCAAAAAGGAGGTGGGAGGTGGCCCGGACCTGCTCAGCCTCATCCCGCTCTGCTCCGCTCCCTGCGCCACGCTGAGCGCACCGAGTGAAAAGGAGAAGGGGGGTGGTGCGGGAAATCAAGAAGGGGGGGGAACCGCGAGCCAGGCAGCGGGAACCAATCAGAGCATCTATCTGGTTCTATGCCCTTATAAGGAGAGTAAGGAGGAAAAGGGCGGTTGGATCCGCCCACAAATATGTCACTATATGGCAAACTCCTCCCCAGGCAGGCCTTTGGGCGAGCCGAAGGGGAGGGAACTGCCTGCCCACAAAGGAGGTGTGAGGGGTCGGAGCCCCAAAAAGGAAAGTGGGCAGGACCGGAGCCAGAAGAAAAAGCATCGGAGCCCGGAAGTAGCCAGTCAGTCGAGTTCCGATTCCGAGTCGGACAGTTCCGGGGACGATTGGCCCCGGGCAGACTCAGACTCAAATGATAGTAAGGTAGGGATCGGGACCCGACACACCCTCGGATGTAGCAAAGGGGGATCGCTGGAGGATATTCCCGTTACGGACTGGAGGAAAATAAGCAATGCATAGCAGATTGGGTCCCTTTGGCAACAATCGCATTCCCGGTCAGGGTAACAAGAGAAGGTGATGAGACACGAACAATGTACACCCCTGTAAATTATAAGGATGTACAGGCGATTGTTAAAGCAATTGCGGATAAGGGACTTAATTCTGCCATTGTTAATACCCTAATAGATGGGCTTTTTGGGGGAGACGACATGATCCCATTTGATATAAAACAAGTAAGCAGACTAATTTTTGATGGGGCAGGCATGTTCGTTTTCAGGGAAGAATGGGAAGATAACTGTACAAAGCAACGAGCCCGAGCAGTCAGGGCAGATCACCCACTGCATGGCTCCAGCCTGCAGCGACTGATGGGCAGAGACCCATCAATGATTACCCCCCAAGCACAAGCCCAAGGTATGCGACCCCATGAAATTATGACAACCACCCGTGCAGATAGAGAGGCCATTCGTACTACCAGTAGGATTATAGACAAGTCATCACCACGGACCACAATAAAACAGAATGAAAGTGAGAGCTTTACACAGTTCGTGGACCGTCTGCAGGCGGCCATGGACTCTTCGTCCCTGCCTGCGGATGTAAAAAACCCAGTACTTGCAGACTGCATACGTCAGCAGTGTAATTCAAAAACCAAAGAAATCCTTCGATCACTGCCAGCGGGGGCAAGTATTTCTAACAATTAAACGTGTCATGAAGGAAGAGCATCTAGCCCCGATTCAGGTAGCTGTTCGCACTGCAATAGCTGATATGATGGCATGTTTTGCAGGCGGCCATGGACTCTTCGTCCCTGCCTGCGGATGTAAAAAACCCAGTACTTGCAGACTGCATGCGTCAGCAGTGTAATTCAAAAACCAAAGAAATCCTTCGATCACTGCCAGTGGGGTCAAGTATTGCTTACATGATTAAACATGTCATGAAGGAAGAGCATCTAGCCCTGATTCAGGTAGCTGTTCGCACTGCAATAGCTGATATGATGGCATGTTTTAAATGCGGCCAAGCGGGCCATGTGGTGGCAAACTGCCCCCAACTAGTGAACCAGCCACCAACATCTAATCCACGCCAGAAGCAATGCAGGGGACCGTGTTGGGTCTGTGGAAAGAAAGGGCATTTCGCTAAGGACTGCAAATCCAAAAAGCAGGGAAATGGGACGGGGAGGGGGCGCCCAGGCCGCACACAGCCCTCTCCCACTTGGGATATGAGGCGGCTCAACTACGTCAACCCTGGATGGGGCAAGGCACTCTTGAACCTGCCGCCCCCCCGAGCAACAACCAACTATATGGCCCAACCAGCGGTCCAACCGAATCTGCTTACGCCTCAGGGACAGCCGGAGCCACCCCTTGGGGACAAAACACCAGGGTGGCCCTGGCAGTAAGGTGCAATAACCCACCAGTGGTGTACGGACCTGCTCCCTCTAAAATACCTCAAATAGCACCACCATTAGCGTCCCCTTTGTAGTGGAAAAAAGCAATCAGACGCCTCTGATTACCGAGAAGTGGGTGTGAGCCGGTATCAAATCCTCCTGTTCCCAATTAGGGCAGGCCCCCTATTGCACCAAGGTTAGGCTCTCTGTGGAGTCTCGAACTCGGGGCTTTCGGCATTGCAGTACTGGGTCTTAACCAGCTGCGCTACGAGACCCTCACCTTGGAGGCGATGAGCGCTAGTGGCGCAATAAAGGTAATACAGTGTTCGGGAGTGAGCTAGTCTGTGGCTGTTTCACCTTTTATTGGCTCCCTGGTCTTGCACATGCTCAATAGGGGGCATGCCCTAATTGGGCACAGGTGGATTTGATACGGGCTCACACCCACTTCTTGGTAATCAGAGGCGTCTGATTGCTTTGTTCCACTACACCCTTTTTAATTGACACAGGAGCAGATGTTACAATTATTCCTGAGACAATTTGGCCCCCATGCTGGAAACTGGAAGACGCACCTATGGTGGGTGGAGTTGGGGGAGTAACCCAAGCTCGGAAGAGTGCTCAATTGGTAGTGATCACGCTTCACACTGAAAAGGGACCAGAGAAAACCATCACCCTCTTCCCCTATGTCATGTCAGGAGTTCCACCCTTGCTGGGAAGGGATGCCCTAGCCCTATTACATGCCAGGGTGACAAATTTACCCTAAGGGCCACTGCCGCACACCCGCTCCTACCAATCAAACTGACATGGAAATCATCCAACCCAGTGTGGGTCGAGCAGTGGCCCCTATCAAAGCCTCGAATGGATGCTCTTCTTGAGCTAGTTGACCGCGAACTGCAGCGAGGTCACATAGAGCCTTCCACTAGTCCATGGAACACCCCAGTTTTTGTAATACCCAAACGAACTGGTGAGGGATTTCGTCTCCTTCATGACCTGCGTGAAGTAAACAAAATAATCCAACCAATGGGTCTTGTCCAAACGCTGCTACCTATGAACTCTATGATACCAGAAGGACAACCTTGTGCTGTCCTTGATATCAAAGACTGTTTCTTTTCAATACCCCTGCATGAGGAGGACAAGGAGAGGTTTGCCTTTTCTGTCGTATTTCCAAATAGTCAACGCCCCAACCTACGCTTCTAGTGAAAAGTGCTGCCCCAAGGAATGATCAACTCGCTCACCATCTGCCAGATCACAGTGGATTTAGCATTAGCGCCCATCCGACTCACTGACCCGTCTGCGACTATCATCCAATACATGGATGACATCTTGATTGCCGCACCATCAAGAAGCCAAGTAGACCAGCTGGTGTCAAAAATTTCAAATACTTTGAAAGCACATGGGTTCGAAATCGCAAGTGCAAAAATTAAAAGAGGACTGTGTGTAAGCTTCTTGGGAGTGGAAATCACAAACACCAATGTTACCCCCCCTCAGATGAAGATCCGTCGGAACGTCAAGACGCTCCACGATATGCAGCAATTAGTGGAGTCCCTGCAATGGCTCTGTAACGTAGTCCTGATCCCTCCTGAAATCATGGCCCCCCTGTACGATCTTTTAAAAGGGAAGAACCCGTGGGAGCAAAAAACTTTGACACCAGAAGCAATGAGCTCTGTCAATTTCATCGAGCAACAGATGTCCTCAAGTATGCTTTCCAGGTGGAACCCAAACATATCACTCGATCTGTATGTGCACTTCACAAAAGGAGGGGGAGTAGGAGCACTGGCCCAGGGCTCTCCCGAAACAGCCAAACCAGTACAATGGTTAGTCCTAGGAAAACCATCACGTGCGTTCTCTCCAGGACTTGAATGCCTTGGTAGCCTCATCATGAAAGGCAGGAAATTTGCCCTAAGACACCTAGGCATCGAACCTGCCAGGATATACCTACCCTTCTGCAAACAGCTCCCAGCACAATCAGTGGCAATGTCAGAGCATCTAGCCACAGCCCTCCTTGGATTTGGAGGAGAAGTTCAATATGCATCAAAGCCCCCCTGGACCCAGATGCTAGCAATTGTTGACGTGGACCTCCCGCTGAAGATCATGGACCGGCCCCAACCGGGACCAACGGTCTTCACAGACACGTCCTCAGTGACCTAATTTGCGGATCCAGTATGGCAATCGGGAGGAGAATGGCACTGCATTAAAATGACCGATCCTGCTCTCTCAGTCCAACAGCTAGAAGCGTTGGCCGTAGCGCTAGCGTGCGGACTGTTCCCAACAGAACATCTCAACATAGTAACTGACTCGATGTTTGTGGCCAAACTTTGCCTGGCCATGTCTGGGCCCAGCGTGTCAACATCTACAGTAGCTCTAATGCTAGAAGAAGCGCTTCTTTCCCGAGAAGGCACTATATCGGTCATTCATGTCTGGTTTTAAGCAGGAAGCCCCTGAGCCCATTTCCTTCTGTTGCTGTCTGCTTTTAATCACAGGGAGTGTTCAGCTCTGGCTTCGTAGCCGTAATGTTCTGACAGTGACCTCTTTGCCCCTCTCTCCTGTAAAAGTAACAGCAGGAATCTTGTCTCTTTTCTCCCCAGACACTGAGGAACATTAAACTACATCTTTGGGAGCTAATTCCGTTTTTTTTGATGGATCAGAAGAGATGAAAATATCTTTCTGTCAGTCTGAATAAATGTTCTGAGTCTGTTGGATGGATGACAGCCCTGTTGCCCTTCCCTGGTGGTTTTTTGATGTTTAGTCCTCTTCCTCCTCCCCCTTTTCCCCTTTTCCCCTCCTTCCCCTCCTTCCCCTGCTTTCCCTCCTTCCCCTCCTTTCTTCTCCTTGTCTTATCCCTTTCCTTTCTTTCCCTTGTCTTCTCCATTTCCTTTCTTCCCCTTGTCCTCTCCCTTTCCTTTCTTCCACTTGTCTTCTCCCTTTCCTTTCATCCCCTTGTCCTCTCCCCTCTCCTCTCAGCTCCCCTCCTCTCATGTGGTCCTCTCCCTCCTCCCCTCCTCCTCCCCTTCTCCTCTCTTCTTCTTTCCCCTTCCCTTTCCCCTTCCCCCTCTCCTCTCCTTCCCTCTCTCCCTTCTCCCTCTCCTCTCCCTTGCCCTCCCCTTAAATCCTTCTCCTTCTCCTTTTCCCTCTCCATCCCCTCCCCTTCCCTCCCCTCCCTCTCCTTTTTTGTAATTTATGTAAATAAAGTGATCTGGATCTTGGTTTTGAATTTTTCATCAGTCGCTGACCCTTATTTCTTGCTGCTGCCCACTCTACTCCTCTTTACTCTTTTTCATTTTCTGCACACCTGGTTTATGGAATGGAATAGAAAAAAAAAAAACATATTTCTGAAGCAAAAACCATAGCCTTCTTTTCAGGAGTGCATAAAGGGCCTTGGCAGGATAAAGACTGCTCCAGAAATCACTTGGGCACGAGCAATGTGCTCTTGTCCTTTGCTGCGTGTCTGGCATGGCTCAGTTTTGAGTGCCAGAGCTCAGCTCCAGTTCCCTGTTCCAGCTGAGAAAATTGCTTTGTAAATGCAGTAATTCATATCAAGTTGATTTAATGTAACCTTTCAGATATGCTCTCTGCTACCTTTTAGCTTTACACGTCTGTAATATATCTAGAGACATTGTTGTGAATACTTCCCAATGCTGGTGCAAGAGATTAAGGAAAAATAAAAGAAAAGAAGAAAAGAAAAAATAACAAACCACAACCATCCTAATAACAAATTAAATATATATATAAAATATATGTTTATCCTTTATCCTGAAAACACTCCCGGGGCCTCAAACCTCACGGGGTGAGGTGACGTGGTGTGGCGAGGTAAATACTATGTGGCAAATGTGTGGTAAAACAGAGAGTTCACACCCACACAGACACAAACAGATGTGAAAAATATCCTGTCCTTTGAGCCAGGAAAGAGGTGCAGTGGGAGAACTGTTCCCAGGCAGGGTGCGGTTCCTGGTTGCTCCTCAGTGGAAACCTTGGAGATGGAGACCCTCCAAAGAGCAGAGACTACAAAAAGAGCCACACGACACAAAATAACCACAGAAAATGGGGTATATATGTACATATACAGACATAAAAATGCTGACTCATGAGCCACGGGTGAAATGTTGTAAAGACTTTGAAAATATGAAATTGTCTCTCAACATTTTTTCTAGTCTATTAAAAATATTTCAAAGCTATTCTCAATTAACAGATTTTTATCCCAAACTTAGCTAGCTTCTGTTCTGTATCATGCCTGGCAGGTGCCCAAAGAATGCTGATCAGGTCTCCTGGGATGCTGTCAAGACAAAGATAATAAATTCAGCAAGGCAACAAGGACTGAAGGATTCCAGTCAATTAAAGAGAAATTCTGAGGATGGCAAATCTCTGCCAGCGTGTGCCAGTGATTTATGAAAAGACAGAACCCCTTGTGCTGTATAAAAACTCAAAGAGAAAAGGAGAAGATGCTGGCTCTCTCTTACCCCCCTTCTTCTCTCTCTGGGAGATGTGCTGCAGTGCTTGAATGCCTTGATGAGGAGCAAGTGTTTCCTCCCTTGTGTCATCTGATGCTCGTTGGTCCTCACCCTCCCATCAAGAATAACCAGGCTCCTTTTCTTGCTGATACCCAATGAGTTATCACAGAATGACAGGATATGCTGAGTTGGAAGGGACCCATCAGGGTGATCAAGTCCAAGTCCTGTGTAGGGCACCCCAGGATCACAGCATGAGCCTGAGAGCATCATTCAAACCCTTCCTGGACTCAGGCAGGATTGGTGCTGTTACCACTTCTCTGGGAGAGTTGTCATTGCTTGGAAGCAATGAAGTTGTTCCATCACTCAACTGCCCTTTGGGGAAAAAACTTCCCTGATATCTAAGGTAAACCTCTCCTAACTCAGCTTCCAGTCATTTCCCCAAGTCCTCTCCTTGGTCACAGGAGTCAGGAAATCAGACCCAGTCCCATCTCTTGCCTCGTGAGGATCCACAGACTGCAATGGGGTCTCCCCTCAGCCTCCTTTTCTGCCAAATGAACAATCCAGGTGACCTCAGCTGCTCTCCATAAGTCATCCCTTCCAGAGCCTTCCCCATCCTTGTTGCTCTCCTTTGGACACTCTCCAACACCTTGATGCCTTTTCTATCCTGGGGTGCCCAAACTGCACACAGGACTCACAGTGATGCCGTACCAGTGCAGAGCAGAGCAGGACAGTCACCTCCCTGCACCTATCCCAGGTGCAGAATTCAGCACTTGCCCTTGTGGTTGGTGATTCAGCACTTGTGGTGAATCTTGTGGTTCAGCACTTGTCCTTCCTGTGCCTGCTGATTGTCTGGGGAGGGATGGGGGGGTCTGGGGTCTCCTTTAGGGTCATGGGAGATTCCAGGGTCCCATTTTGGGGGGCAATGAGGGGTTCTCAGGGGGTCTGGGGTCCCATTTGGGGGTTCCTGGGGGGGATTTGGGGGTTCTGGAGGAGTCTGGGGTCACGCTTGAGGGTCTTTTGGGGGGCTCTGGGGGTCCTGGAGGGGTCTGGGGTCCCACTTGGTGGTCTTGGGTTGGATCTGGGGTCGTGGAGGAGTCTGGGGTCCCATTTGGGGGTCCTGGGGGGGATTTGGGGGTCCTCGGGGTGTCTGGGGTCCCGTTTGGGGGAGCTCAGGGGGTCGTGGGGCAGCCTGGGGGTCTCGGAGGGGGTGGGGTTCCCATTATTTGGGGTGGGGGTCTCATTGGAGCCTAATTTGTGGGTCCTGAAAGGGTCTGGGGTCCGCCTGGGTGGTCTTTTGTTGGGATTTGGGGTCCGTGGGAGGGATTTGGGGGTCTGGGGTGGGATTTGGGCCTTGGGGCCCTGTGACTCTACCCCATGACCCCGTGAGCCCCCCCCCAAGTCGGACCCCAGACTCCCCCAGGACCCAGAAATCCACCCCAGGACCCCCAATTAGGACCTCAGACCCCCCCAGGACTCCCATATCCCCTCCAAGATCCCGAAATCTCCCCAGGACCCCCCACTTAGGGTCGTGGGGCGGTAATGGGTCCCATTTTAGGGGGGCTATTGGGGTCCTGGTGGGGTCTGGTGTCTCATTTTGGGGGACTCAGGAGGCCTGGGGTCTCAATAGGGGTCTTGGGGGGGGGGGTGTTGGGGTTTTGGGGGGGGATTTGTGGGTATTGGCTAGGATTTGATGATTCTAGAGGGGTCTGGGGTCCTATTTGTGGGGTCTCACTGAGAAGTCCTCGGTTAGGATTTGGGGATCTTGGGGGGGTCTGGGGTCCCATTTAGGGGTGTTGGGGGGGATTTTGGGACCCCAAAGCTGTCCCAAGACTTCCTGTGCCTCCCCAAATGGAACCCCAGACCCCCCCCAAGACCCCCCAATCCTGCCCAGGGACCCCAAATGGGACCCCAGAACCCCCCAGAACCCCTAATCCCAACCCAAGACCCTTGAATTAGACCCCAGACCCCCTGAGAACCCCCAGAGCTCCCCCAAAATAGCACCCTGGACCCCCCCACGACCCTAAAAGAGACCCCAGACCCCTCAATCCCTCCTGAGACTCTCATATTCTCCCCTCCAGGACCCCCAAAGCCCCTCCGGGACCCTCAGAGCCCCAAAATGAGACCCCAGACCCTTGCAAGACCCCAAATGGGACCCCAGACCCCCCCAAGGTCCCCAAATCCTAACCCAGAACCCCCCAGTGAGACCCCAGACCCCTCTCAAATGGGACCCCAGACCCACCTAGAGCCCCCAAATCCGCCCAGGCCCCCAAACCCATTCCAGGGACCCCAAATCCCCCTCTCCAAGACCCCCATTGAGACCCCAGAACCCCTGAGTACCCCCCATTGAGACCCCAGACCCCCCCTATGGGACCCCAGATCCCTCCAGGACCAGCAATTCCCCCCCAGAACCCCCCAGTGGGACCCTAGACCCCTTGAGGACCCCCATAGCCCCCAAAATGGGACCCTGGACCCCCCCACGACTCTAAATGGGGGTTGCTGGGGGGGATTTTGGGGTTGTGAGGAGGTCTGGGGTCCTATTTGGGGGTCCTGGGGGGGATTTGGGAGTCCTGGGGGGGGGGGCGGAGGTCCCATTTGGGGGTCCTGGGGGGGATTTGGGGGTTCTCGGGGTGTCTGGGGTCTCGTTTAAGGGCACTCAGGGGGTCGTGGGGCAGCCTGGGGGTCCCGGAGGGGGTAAGAGTCCCATGATTTGTGGTGGGGGTCTCATTGGGGTCTCATTTGGTGGTCCGGAAAGGGTCTGGGGTCCCACTGGGGTCGTCTTTTGTTGGGATTTGGGGTCCCTGGGGGGGATCTGGGGTCCCTGGGGGGGGGTTGGGGGTCATGGGGGGGTCTGGGGTCCCATTTTGAGGGGGGCTCTGGGGGTCCTGGAGGGGATTTGGGTGTCCTGGAGGGGGGAGTTTGGGGGTGTGGGGAGGAATTGGGGGCTAATTGAGTATCGTGGGGGGGTTCAGGGTCCTATTTTAGGGGAGTTTGGGGGTCGTCAGAGGGTCTGGGGTCCCACCTGGGGGTCTTGGGGGTGATCTGGGGGTCCTGGAGGGTTCTGGGGTCCCACTGGGGGGTCTTGGGGGTGATCTGGGGGTCCTGGAGGGGTCTGGGGTCCCACTGGGGGGTCCTGGGGGGGATCTGGGGTTCTGGAAGGGTCTGGGGTCCCATGGGGGGGGGTCGGAGGTCTGATTTTGGGGGGGTCTCAGGGGGTCTGGGGTCTCATTGGGGCCCTGGGGGGGGATTTGGGGGTCTTGGAGGGGTAGGGGTCCTATTTGAGGGGATGCTGGGTCTTATTTTGGGGAGTCCTGGGTTGGGATTTGGTAACCTTGGGGGGATCTGGGGTCCCATTTGGGGGTCCTGGGGGGTCTTGGGACAGTCTGGGGGTCCCCAAATCCCACTCATGATCCACAAATGGGACCCTAACCTCCCCAAGATCCCCAAATCCCAACCCAGGACTCCCCAGTGAGACCCCAGAGCCCCCCCAAATGGGACTCCAGACCCCCTTAAGACCTTCAAATCCCCCCCACGACCCCCAAATCCCCCCCAGAGACCCCAAATCCCCTTCCCCAAGACCCCCATTGAGACCCCAGGCTTTCTGAGGCCCCCAAAATGAGACCCCAGACCCGGCCTATGAGACGCCAGACCCCCCCCAAGATCCCCAAATCCCAACCCAGAACCCCCCATTGAGACCCCAGACCCCCCAAATGGGACCCCAGACCCCCATAGAGCCCCCATATCCACCCCAAGACCCGCAAATCCCTCCCAGGGACCCCAAGCACCCCCCCCCACGACCTCCATTGAGACCCCAGACCCCCTGAGTCCCCCCAAAATGAAACTCCAGACCTCCCACATGGGACCCTAGACCCCCCCAAAACCCCAATTCTGCCCCAGGACCACCTGAAAAAGAGAAAAGATCCTGACAGGATTAACCCCTGTAAGGAGAGTGGGTCAGGCCAAACGGTTTGTGTAAAGAAGTGAACAAAGCAGCTGAGACAAGGATTAACTTCTGTCTCGAGATAAGTAGGACACACTGGGGGAGTGCAAACACCTGCACGGAAGACAGGATGAGGCTGAGGCTGCCATAACCAGCAGAGAAGGGGAAGATAATGGCAAGGGTCCAATTATCCTCTATAACAAGAGGATGAAGTCATCAAAAGCAAGAAAGGTAAAAAGTTCAACCCTGAGGAAGACTTCGTTACTTCATCTGAAGACCCCCAAAGACCCCGAGACATATCCCCAAAAAGACGACTCCGCCAAGACTCCGCCTGTTATGAATATGTATGTAAGGATGATGTAGCCTCCCCTTTTAATGTATAAATATCCTAACCCTTTCCCTTAACCCTTGGAACTCTTTGTCCAGCGCGAGCTGAGGCTCCCCCGGATCCGAAAATAAATACCTTTGCTGTTTAAAGGCTCAAAACTCTGTCTCTAAACAGTTTTGCTTGGCCTTTTTTGGCTTCATTTTGGTGACCGCGGCAGGACTGGACTCCGTCGTGCCGTGATCCAGAGGGGCCCGGGGACGCTTTTGGGGCCCCCCGACGAATTCTGTCGGAAAAGCCTTCCCTACACCCTTGGCTCCTACGCGCCAGACCTTCCTCATTCTGAAAATGTATTTTTATGTGTATTTTTTTGGGTTTCAAGGCCTCTAGGAAGGGGGGGTTAGAGTCCCCCAGGGGGTTAGAGTCCCCCTCGGGAGGTTTGAGTTCCTTAGGATTCACAGGGACGTGGGGGACGCCCTGTCACGGTTTAACACTGGCCCGGCAATTAAACCGGATAACAGACGCTCTCTATTAATGTCTCTCTCCTCCTTGATAAAGAAAGGAGAGAGAATAAGGGAGAGAGACTTCTGGGTTGGAAACTAAACTACACAACTTTAATGAAACAGTAATGATAAATAGGAAAAATTACTAAATATATACAAATATACAGGAAAATGGATACCACGTTCCTTCCCCCTTTTCCCCAATAACTCTCACGTCACCACCGAGGCTGCAGGGCAGTCCTGGGAAAGTCCAGGCTGGACTCCTGGAGTCAGCAGCAGTCGGGAACTGGAGGTAGGAACACACAGATATGGGCTGGCACGGATCAGGACCACAGGCAGACGAAGGGACGGGATCCTTCCAGGATGCCGGTGAAGGAAGGGAAGCAGGAAAACAGGAAATCCGGAAATCCGGCTGGGCCCTCGTGATCCCTCAAATTTATACTGAGTATGACGTATATGGGATGGAATACTCTGTTTGGTCAATTCTCATCTATCTTGTCTGTTCCTCCCCAAAGGAGGGCTCAGGTGGGACCTCTTTATCCTCCTGGATGGTAAAATGTTTTCCTCAGAGCTGAGCAGTGTCCTCGGCTCTGCATACCAGTCTCTAGCAGTAACTATAAACATCAAGTGTTATCAATCCTAGAAGTACACACTGTCTGAGAAACTTGCTGTTAATTTCAGCAAGTGCAACTACTTAAAGAGACTCAGTTAAAAGCAAAAGTACAAGAAAGAAAATCACCTTTATCCTGGCCCAAACCAGGACACGCCCCCAGGCTGACGGATTGGAGTGCAGTCTAGCGCTGAGTTCGTCCCTCTCTGGGGTTCATAGAATCATAGAATCCAAGAATGGGCTGGGTTGGAAGGGACCTCAGAGATCATCGAGTCCAGCCCTTGATCCACTACTGCTGCAGTTCCCAGCCCATGGCACTCAGTGCCACATCCAGGCTCTTTTTAAATATCTCCAGGGATGGAGAATCCACTACTGCCCTGGGCAGCCCATTCCAATGCTTGATCACTCTCTCCGTAAAGAAATTCTTTCTAATACCTAACCTAAACTTCCCCTGGCACAACTTAAGACCGTGCCCTCTTGTCTTGTTGAAAGTCATCTGGCAAAAGAGCCCAACCCCCCCCTGACTACAACCTCCTTTCAGGGAGTTTTAGAGAGTGATGAGGTCTCCCCTGAGCCTCCTCTTCTCCAGCCTGAACACCCCCAGCTCCCTCAGCCTCTCCTCATAGGGCCTGTGCTCGAGTCCCTTCACCAGCCTGGTTGCCTCCTTTGGACCTGCTCCAGGACCTCGATATCCTTCCTGAGCTGGGGGGCCCAGAACTGGACACAGGACTCGAGGTGTGGCCTCACCAGGGCTGAGTACAGGGGCAAAAAAAAGTTCAATTCCCCAGAAGAACTGAAGTTCATTCACAGCAGTGGGAAGGTACACCCTGTGTTGTATCATGTTGCTAAAGGGTTTTTGGTAATGCTGTGGTTCATCTGATCATATGGTGATTGATGATTATGTTGTACTGCTGTATTGCTTGTAAGTAATCCAAGTGTTTTGAGTAATTGCGCGTCCCTATCGAAGAAAAGTTTTACAGCTTTATCTCGTGGGGGTTGCGGTGAGTCTTTTGCCGCAACACCGGCAGGTATTTGTGGTTTATAGCGGCATCTTGTGACCGTAGGTGGTAAAGCAACGTGTAAGGTTTTGCGTAAAAATTTACCCGTGCAAACTTCTGACTGAAAGTGCGTGTGTGTGCGTGAAAGTGAGTGACTGAGACGCAATTTAATTGTGAAGCGAGTGCGGAGTCCCGATTTGCGTTTCCGTGTCACCCGCGAGGGGGCCGGCCAGAGACGGACGAAGCGATTTGTGTGAATGTGGATTGTTAAAACGAAATAAGAAGTGCGCTTGAATACTAGAATAAGTTGAGTAAGGTGTTGAAATTGTAAGTTGCTGAAAACTGAATAGAATTTGGTAATCCAGAAAGGGTCCCACAGTTGTAACCTCTTGATTAGGCATAATGGGGACTGAACAGAGTAAGGAAATTAATGCTAAAACCCCCTTGGGATGCATTTTGGAAAGAACTAGGTGAAATTCTGGGGGGAAATATGAGGAAAAAGACACTTGTGAAATATTGCCAAGATTGGTGGCCTCTGTATAAATTAGGTGATGGGGGAAGGTGGCCACCGGAGGGAAGCTTAAACTATAATACCATCCTACAACTTTTGCTGTTTCTCCGTAGAAAGGAAAAGTGGGATGAAGTAATATATGCAGACATGTTCTTTACCTTAAGGGATAAACCGGAATGGCAAAAAGATAATGGAATAAATGTAACACCCCAAGATCCCTTTGTTTTAGCACTAGAACAGGATCAGAAAAGCAGCAAGCCAGAGGAATGCTGTTGTGATGCTTGTAGCATAGGGAAACGATGCCTTCAGCTGAAAGAAAAAAAAAATAGTGAAGCGGAAAGTACCATTAGCCTCCAAGAATATCAGCCTCTTGTGCCAGGATGTGGAGTACCGCTGCCAATGTCAGCAGTAAATTCAACTCCACAGCTTCCAGAGGCAAATGCTAGAGGTAGAAGGCGAGGTTATCCCATGAGAGGGAGAGGAAGGTTCCAACGAAATAATGGAGTCCCAAATCAATGTTTTTATTGCCACCAAATGGGACACTGGCAATGAGAATGCCCTAAATTAAAAAGAGAACTTGGAGGGGCATCTGTTGTTCCGGTTGCTCATGACACTGGTAACTGAAGGGGACCGGTGGGTCATTCCCTAGCAGACCCACTGGTTAAAATAGAGCTAGGGGAAGGTAAAAAGGAACTGGATTTTTTAATTGACACTGGAGCTACCTATTCAGTCTTAAATCAAGAATTAATACCGAAAAATCTGATGAATTTGTACATGTTGTGGGGGCAACAGGCCAAGCAGAAAAGGCTTTCTTCTTGAAACCTCTTAAATACAAAATTGGGAAAGAGATGGGGATTCATCAATTCTTATACTTACCTAATTCTCCAAAACCTCTGCTAGGGAGAGACTTGTTAGAGAATTTAGGGGCTGTAATAAAATTTGATAAAGATAAACTTGAACTCCAGGTAAACGACGAACAATTCATAACTGCCCTAACTATCAGTTGTGTTAAACTGGAATCTGATAATCATAACATCAACCGAATCACAAACGGAACATATCCGTCGGTGTGGGCAACTGATATACCTGGAAAATCAAAACAGGCTGCCCCCATCGTTATCGAATTAATACCAGGGGCTAAACCGGTAAACAGAAAACAATACCCCCTGAGGCTGGAAGATAGGAAGGGAATCGAGCCATTGATCGAGAGGTTTTTAGAATTAGGGCTATTGATAGAATGTGAATCAGATTTCAATACACCAATATTACCAGTCAAGAAGCCAAATGGGACTTACAGACTGGTACAGGATTTAAGGGCTGTAAATGAGATTACTAAGACTCTACATCCAGTGGTAGCTAATCCTTATACACTCTTGACCAAACTAAAAGATAATCTGATCTGGTTTACAGTGTTATATTTGAAAGATGCATTTTTCTGCCTTACCTTAGCCCCAGAAAGCCAAAAGATTTTTGCCTTTGAATGGGAGTTTGTTGGTAAAGGGAGAAAAACACAACTAACCAGGATGGTGTTACCTCAAGGTTATAACAATAGTCCTACAATATTTGGAAATCAATTGGCCAAAGAATTGGAACAGTGGGAGCGGCCACAGGGAGAGGGCACTCTTCTGCAGTATGTGGATGAACTTACTGATAGCAACTGAAACAGGAGAACAGTGTGTTGAGTGGACAATCTTGTTGTTAAATTTCTTGGGCTTAAACGGTTATCGAGTCTCCCAACAGAAAGCACAGCTGGTGCAAGAAAAGGTGGTCTGCCTAGGATACGAGATCTCTGGAGGACAGCGATCTCTAGGAACAGCGAGGAAAGAAGCCATCTGCCAGATGCCCAGGCCTGAAACGGTGAGAGACCTGAGAGCCTTCCTAGGAATGACAGGTTGGTGTCACCTGTGGATATACCAGTACGGCATACTTGCTAAACCCCTCTATGATTTGCTGAAAGAGTCTAAATATATTCTGCTCTGGACTCCCACGGCAGAAACAGCCTTTAAAAGACTGAAACAAGAACTAATGAAAGCCCCGGCATTAGGCCTACCCGATGTAACAAAACCATTTTGGCTGTTCTCACATGAACGCCAGGGAATGGCCCTGGGAGTCCTAGCTCAACAATTGGGACCATACAAAAGGGCTGTGGCTTACTTCTCTAAGCAACTAGATGAAGTAAGTCAAGGATGGCCCACATGCCTGAAGGCAGTGGCAGCAGTAATCATAAACATAGAAGAGGCCAGAAAATTCACTATGGGCCAGAAAATTACTGTATTGGTGTCCCACACTGTATCAGCAGTACTGGAACAGAAAGGTGGCCACTGGCTGTCACCTTCTCGGTTCCTGAAGTACCAGGCAATTTTAGTTGAATCAGATGACATAACCATTCAAGTCACTAATGTTGTCAACCCAGCATCATTCCTAGAAGGAAGAGTGTCAGCAGAGCCGATTGAGCATGACTGTCTAGAAACCATCGAGGCTGTGTATTCCAGTCGTCCGGATCTCAAGGAAGAGCCACTCGAAGGGGCAGATGACTGGTTCTTGGATGGCGGTAGCTTTGTAAAGCAGGGAGTAAGGATGGCTGGCTACGCAGTAACTACAACAGAGCAGGTAACTGAATCAAATCCCATGCCTGTGGGAACTTCAGCACAGAAGGCCGAACTCATAGCTTTTACCCGAGCCCTCGAGCTGGCAAAAGGGAAAAGAATTAATATATGGACAGATTCTAAGTATGCTTTCTCCGTCGTGCATGCCCATGGGGCAATCTAGAAGGAGCGAGGACTGCTGACTGCCCAGGGAAGACCCATAAAATATGCAGCAGAAATCCTACAGTTGCTGGAGGCTGTTCAGCTCCCAACCCAAGTGGCCATAATGCATTGCAAGGGGCACCTGAAAGGTAACACCATTCCAGAAATAGGTAATAGAGCAGCAGATGCAGAAGCTAAACTAGCTGCTGCAAGAGCCAACGATTTAGTATTGGCCCTGGTACCAGAAGAATTGGATACTAATTTTCAACCAGAGTACCAGGAATCAGACCATAAGTGGATACAAAGGAACGAAGGTAAAATGTTAGATAATTGATGGGGTCAGCTAGAAACAGGACAACTAGTGCTGCCAGAGAAATTAGTATGGCAATTTGTAAAAACAGAACATGACAAGGCCCACTGGGGATTAGATCCTCTTTATCAGTATTTAAAAGTTAGAATAGCAGGGCCAAAGATATTCGCAGCAGTGAAACAGGTCACATCCCAATGTGAACGCTGTTTGAAAAATAATCCAAACACGGGAACAAAGGTACACCAGGGAGTAATTGATAGAGGAAAATTCCCAGGGGAAGTGTGGCAGATTGATTTCTCTGAACTCCCAAGGAAAGGGGGGTATAAGTACCTCTTGGTTTTGACTGATAAATTTTCTGAGTGGCCTGAAGCGTTCCCATGCAGAACAAACAAAGAAAGAGAAGTAACTAAAGTCTTGTTTAATGAAATCATTCCGAGGTTTGGGGTGCCTAGGAGCGTCTCCTCGGACAGAGGCTCGCACTTTTGTGCTAAAATTGTACGAGCAATAAGTAAGGCACTGCAAATCAAATAGCAATTGCACACGCCTTATAGACCCCAAGCTAGTGGGCAAGTAGAAAAGATGAATCATCTTATCAAACAACGAATTGCAAAAATATGCCAGGAAACTAACTTGCTGTGGTACCAAGCCTTACCTATTGCTCCGATCAGACTAAGGGTGAAGCCCCAGTCAAAAGAAAAAGTGAGCCCGTTTGAAATTTTATATGGGAGACCTTATGCCATGCAGACTGTAAATAGTGAGGCTGTAGATCAAATAGGTAATCAATATGTGTATGATTATGTTATAGCTGTGGGGAAACACTTTGATAAAAATGCCACGGTGGTGATGGATCACCAGCCTAAGCAACCTGATTGTAAACTGCATCCTTTTAATCCTGGTGATTGGGTATATGTTCAGAATCTTTTAGGGAAACCTCTGCAAGAGAAATGGGAAGGACCCTTTCAAGTGTTGCTCACCACCTTCACTGCAGTCCGAATTAAGGAGCAACCCACCTGGATCCACTACTCCCGAGTCAAGAGAGCCCCTGACCACTGCCAAGAACGTTCCTGAAGGAGCTCGACATTATGGACTGGTGACCTTTACTGTTGATGCTTGGACTCCGGATAAGTATGAGCTTATCACGAAACATTGCCCAGGGATGGTCACGGTCGGGTGCACGAATAGTCAAGGCACTACCATGGGTTGGAACACCACGCGTGGCATTACACCCCGAGTCTGGCTTAAACATTCATGCGCTACGTAACAACCAGCTGTATGAGCAAAAAGACTGGAGTCAAAACAAAGGACAATTAGACTCCTTAACAGGGGAAGAAGGGGATGAAATCCAGATAGGGTGTAAGAGTAATACCGTGAAAAGACAGGAAGGTGAACTAATCAAATTAACTGTGAAAGCTTTGAGACCTGTGTCACTTACACATAACCTGGGACCCGGGATATGGGTCAGAAGGAAGGGACCAGCCTCTCGCACGTGGGAAGGGGACAGAGAAAAGGAAAGATACGAAGGCTCAGTGTGAAGTAAAGGTAATACTGGAACATCCAATCGCAGTCACATGTGTATGGTCTAGCAAATACGGAGCTGCTTCCGATCAGTTTCTTATAAAACTCACTGAGCGGTCTAATGCTAAGGTACCTAGTAAAAAGACTGCGAAGACTCCTTTTCTAAGCTGCAACAGAACATACAATTTGACCCAGGTAGGGCCTCAAGTGGTTAGGCAATCAAATGATTTGAAGTTATTGTTAGATCCTACATATTCCTTGAAGAAAATTCAGGTAAATATCCAAACAAACATTACTCAGCTCCGACAGGAATGCCAGCCCTATATCCAGCAAAGCCTTAAAGGCTGGAAGGCGTGGTTGGCAGCCAGATCACGCCCTAGGCGTGTGCAACGAGATGTCACCGGATGGTTTGGCACTGGACTAGGGGTACTGAACACGATAGACCAAGAAGTATTGGTAAACAAATTAAGTGCCATCACTTCCCATTTGGGGGAACTCAAAGTGCCTTTGAGCTCATCCATACTTAGCCTAGCAGAAACACAGACACTAGCAACTAAATTACTGACCCTAGTGGCTAATCACACCACTGAAGACCTTTTAAAGCTTGCAGAGTACACTGGTGATGCGAATAGAGAGATTGCACTCGCTATTCAGTGCACTCAAACACAGCAGTGGGTACAAACAGTAGCTGCAGGAATTCTAAGGGAAGGAACATCCGGAATACTACCCCAAGAAATAAAAGAAATGATAGCGAGAGATAGCTCTACGACCCAATTTGAGGAGGATCATCAGGCATGGTGGAAACTTGTAAATTTTACTTACTCACAAGGTGAGCAAATCGAGGCCTACGTGCTCACTATCAGTGCTGCCAAGGAGAAAGTCATCTTTCCTCTCCTGACCTTAGGAACTGTGCATCAGAATGTTGTAATTCGACCCATAGGCCATAATGTTTGGGCAAGTTTTGATCACTCCAGGAGTAAGTGGCAATCAATCAGTACAGAAGCCTGTATTCCTAAAGAGCAACTTGGATATATTTGTGAAAATACAGTCATAGAAAATGAAGATTTGTGCTTAGATACTGAAGATAGAGTGTGTACTTTTGAAATGTTTCCCCATAATGACAACCGATCACAGGTTTACTATGTAGGAAATGGCTGTGCATGTATTAGAACATTATGCCTTCATATATTCATTGATTATTGTTCTGAGATAGCGAATGGTACCAATTTAAGTGTGTGTAATTTTTCTAGAATCGTAGGCTGTGATTTTGATTATTCTGTTCCTATAACCACTATGCAATTGATTGAAGCTGAATATACTCTGTATCATAATGTACCACATTTACAGATAGGTATGAATATTAATCTTCTTAAGGCAATGCTTATACACCCTGATATAGAACAATTAGCCCGTGAAGTTAATAGAACTACACAACGCCTGCTTTGGCAAGTAACACATGATTCAAAAGGTATACAGCAGGTTCTAACAAAGATAGAACAAGTAGGGAAGCGTCATGGGTGGGATATCTTTACGGGATATTCCCCTGTGACTACGCAAGCACTCCATTACCTGATATATCCTCTAATAGTCATGGTAGTGATGATTCTCATGTTATCATTCTGAAATGTGTGGCTATACTAAACACTGAATAATATAGTCAAAAGGATCCGAGTAATGTGGACACTGATTCAAAGGCATGAGAACCTTCCCTTGGAACTTGACGAAAGAATTCGTAAGTTCTAAAGAAAGGGGGGAATGAAAAAGAGAAAAGATCCTGACAGGATTAACCCCTGTAAGGAGAGTGGGTCAGGCCAAACGGTTTGTGTAAAGAAGTGAACAAAGCAGCTGAGACAAGGATTAACTTCTGTCTCAAGATAAGTAGGAGACACTGGGGGAGTGCAAACACCTGCACGGAAGACAGGATGAGGCTGAGGCTGCCATAGCCAGCAGATAAGGGGAAGATAATGGCAAGGGTCCAATTATCCTCTATAACAAGAGGATGAAGTCATCAAAAGCAAGAAAGGTAAAAAGTTCAACCCTGAGGAAGACTTCGTTACTTCATCTGAAGACCCCCAAAGACCCCGAGACATATCCCCAAAAAGACGACTCCGCCAAGACTCCGCCTGTTATGAATATGTATGTAAGGATGATGTAGCCTCCCCTTTTAATGTATAAATATCCTAACCCTTTCCCTTAACCCTTGGAACTCTTTGTCCAGCACGAGCTGAGGGTCCCCCGGATCCAAAAATAAATACCTTTGCTGTTTAAAGGCTCAAAATTCTGTCTCTAAACAGTTTTGCTGGCCTTTTCCGGCTTCACAGACACATTACCAGTAGAAATAGGTATGCTACAGATTTCCACTGTCTAAATGTGGTCAAAACAGTTTGGTATCTAAGACTGTCAGCACCTGCACAGTTACACACTCTGCTCATACTCCTCCTTCTGTGTGTAAAGGGGATTAAACCAGACACATAAAAAGGGAAAAGAGCCTTCTGCTTCTTTTTCCCTTTCTGTAAAAAGCATCCTTCAGGATAAAGAGAACTGGAAACAAAGCAACTTTGTTATCTTGTGTTTCTGCTCTCAGAAGATCAGATGTGATTGTTTTGAACTAAGAAACATGCAAGGAACACTTTCATTCCTCACAATAACTGTTCCCACAGCAGGGAATAAAAGCTCCATCAGTCAGTAGGGCTTTGCAAAGAGCACACAAGAACTCATCAGGGATAGGATCATCAGAGGAAGAGGAGGATGAAGAGGATGGCTCCTTGGACAAATAGAAAGGCTTTTCCTTCTTTCCTCTGGCATATGCTTCCCTGGAAGCAGGATGGGGAAGGATTGGGTGGGGGTTGCGGTGAGTCTTTTGCCGCAACACCGGCAGGTATTCGTGGTTTATAGCGGCATCTTGTGACCGTAGGTGGTAAAGCAACGTGTAAGGTTTTGCGTAAAAATTTACCCGTGCAAACTTCTGACTGAAAGTGCGTGTGTGTGCGTGAAAGTGAGTGACCGAGACGCAATTTAATTGTGAAGCGAGTGCGGAGTCCCGATTTGCGTTTCCGTGTCACCCGCGAGGAGGAGGCCAGAGACGGACGAAGCAATTGGTGTGAATCTGGATTGTTAAAACAAAATAAGAAGTGTGCTTGAGGGGACTGGGAAGAACTGGGAGGGGACTGGGACGGACTGGGACAGGACTGGGAAGGGACTAGGAGAGACCGGGAGGGGACCGGGAGGGGACTATGAGGGACTGGGACGGGACTTGGAGATGACTGGGATAGACTGGGAGAGGACTGGGTGTAGCGGGAAGAGCCTTTCTATCTCCTGAGGCTTGACGAGCTGCTGGCCTCTCCATGCCTCGCACCAGAGTGAGCTTCCTCCTTGTGGCTGTGTGTCCCACCTTTATTGGCCCCTTGGTAATAGGGGGCCTGCCCTAACCAGGCACAGGTGGACTCACACCCACTCTTTGGCAACTCGAGGCACCTGGTTTATCTTGTTTCTCTACAACTAGGAGGAACTGGAAGGGGACTGGGAGGGATTGGGAGGGGACTAGGAGAGGACTGGGAGAGACTGTGAGGGGACTGGGAGGAACTGGGAAGGGACTGGGTGGGGACTGGGATGGGACTGGGAGGAACTGGGAGGGGACTGGAAGGGACTGGGAGGAACAGGGAGGAATTGGAAGCCGAATGGGAGGAATTGAAAGGGGACTGGGAGGGGATTTGGAGGGACTGGAAGCAAGTGGGAGGGGACTGGGAGAGGACTGGGAGGGTACTGGGAGGGACTGGGAGGGGACTGGGAGGAACTGGAAAGAGAGTGGGAGGGAATGGGAGGAACTGGGAGGAACTAAGAAGGGAGTGGGAGGGGACTAGAAGGAACTGGGAAGAGACTAGGAGAGACATGGAGGTGACTGGGAGGGGACTAGGAGGGGACTGGGAGGGGACTGGGAGGGACTGGGAGGGACTGGGAGGAACAGGGAGGAACTGGGAGGGGACTGGAAGGAACTGGGAGGAACTAAGAGGGGACTGGGATGGCACTAGGAGGGGATATGGAGGGCACTGGGAGGAACTGGGAGGGGACTGGGAGGGACTGGGAGGGGATTGGGAGGAAGTGGGAGGAACTCAGAGGAACTGGGAGGGGACTGGGATGGGATTGAGAGGGTACTGGGAGGAACTGGTAGGGGACTTGGATGGGATTGAGAGGGTACTGGGAGGAACTGGGAGGGGATTGGGAGGGGACTGGGAGAGACTGGGAGGAATGTGGAGGAACTGGGAGGGGACTGTCAAAAATTGGGAGGGACTGGGGGGAACTGGGAGAGGACTGGGAGGAACTGGGAGATGACTGGGAAGGACTGGGAGGGGACTAGGAGGGACTTGGAGCTGAACGGGAGGGGACTGGGAGGGACTGGGAGGCGACTGGGAGGAACTGGGAGATAAGATGTGATTGTTTTGAACTAAGAAACATGCAAGGAACACTTTCATTCCTCACAATAACTTTCCCCACAGCAGGGAATAAAAGCTCCATCAATCAGTAGGGCTTTGCAAAGAGCACACAAGAACTCATCAGGGATGGGATCATCAGAGGAAGAGGAGGATGGCTCCTTGGACAAATAGAAAGGCTTTTCCTTCTTTCCTCTGGCATATGCTTCCCTGGAAGCAGGATGGGGAAGGAAAAAGACAAAAGTTCAAGACGGGCACAAGGAAAAATTTTCCAAGCTTTGGATTTTGTCAAAGGAAGTAAGAGATGGAATTTTGGGGTGGAATTTTATACTGGAAAGCCCAGTATCTCGCAGCCCAGGAGACCATATTTCTTCTTTGAACCTAAGACACATTGCTGGCTCATGAGCAACTTGGTGCCCACCAGGACCCCTCCCAGCCTGTGCTGAAGGTACAGAGAGGATCCAAGGCTGTGTCATTAGATACAGATTATTTAAGATGGCAGAGTGGAGGGCATGAAGAAGCAATAGTGGAGGGGCTGGGGAAACTGAAAAGTTATTACACAACGTTTTCTGTCAGAAATGATAGAAATGAGGGACAGGCATGAGTGACAATGTTGACATTCAATAAAAAAGCAAAACAATTACCAAATGGGCCACTGAGACATTTCACTTCACTGCTTGATAGGAGCTGGAAGTACATCAAGAGTAAATTCACTCAAGTGATTTTTTTGTTGGTGGTGATTTTCAGAGCTGAATCAGACACAGAAATGCACTAAACAGGCAGCTGAAAGAAACTCGACCCCCAAGTTACCTACAAATAGGACTGCGTGGGTATACACAATTCAGAATAAAGTAGGCTTAATATTAAACAATGTCTTTCTTCCAGTAACAAAAGTGAGAATTTTGGTGCCTTGTAACAGGCGCTGGGGCCACAAAGTGAGCACGTTATCCTACTGCAGATTTTCTTCTAAGAACTACAGGATGTTGGGACACCTGAAACATCACAGGCGTGCGTGGGAAAGCTACTGGCTGCTTTTTCCTCCTGAAAATAGGGACAGAAGAGGGAAAAATATTCCAGCACACTCCACCTCTAACCACCAACCAACCAACACAGGTATTCTTACCTCTAAAACTCCTGATCCACAACGACAGGCAGCAACCCCGCTTCTTCCCGTGACACTCCACTCCTCCTCAGAGCCAGGGACTGCAGGAAGGCTCAGCCAGGGCTGATCTCCTCCCCTCTGGGAAGAGCTCCCTGAGCTGACACACAACCCCATCTCCATGCTGGCAGCAATGGGTGCCTGAGGGCTCCCTGTGGCAGGGTGGACTCAAGAGGGAGCTCCACGGCTCTTCCCAGCACCCGATGGATGTGGATTCTGAGGAGCACGTGGCAGCTGGTGGGAAAGGAGCAGAGGGGAACAGCAGCCCAGCAAGGAGCAGGAGGAAAGGGGGATGGGATGCTGGGCTGCCTGACTTTCTATAGGCTGTGGGCAGGAGATGGGAGGGAATAGTGATCCCTCTCAGATCCCTCAGGCTCACAGACCCTCCTTCTTTACTTCTCCAACTAGGACAGGTACCTTACTCCAATCAGTGGGAACCTCACCAGACCACCATCACCTCTCCAATAGGATGGACAGAGGCTCAGCAACTGCATCTGCAAGCTCCTCAGGACCTGTGTGTGGACCCCGTGAGGTCCTGTCACGGTTTAACACTGGCCCAGCAATTAAACCGAAGAACAGACGCTCTCTATTAATGTCTCTCTCCTCCTTGATAAAGAAAGGAGAGAGAATAAGGGAGAGACTTATGGGTTGGAAACTAAACTACACAACTTTAATGAAACAGTAATGATAAATAGGAAAAATTACTAAATATATACAAACATACAGGAAAATGGATACCACATTCCTCCCCCCTCTCCCCCAATAACTCTCACGTCACCACCGAGGCTGTAGGGCAGCCCTGGGAAAGTCCAGGCTGGACTCCTGGAGTCGGCAGCAGTCGGGAACCGGAGGCAGGAACACACAGATATGGGCTGGCACGGATCAGGACCACAGGCAGACGAACGGACAGGATCCTTCCAGGATGCCGGAGTAAAGGAAGGGAAGAAGGGAAATCAGGAAATCCAGAAGTCTGGAAATCAATGCTTGGCCCTTGTGATGCCTTAGATTTATACTGAGTGTGACGTATATGGGATGGAATACTCTGTTTGGTCAATTCTGGCATCTATCTTGTCTGTTCCTCCCCAAAGGAGGGCTCAGGTGGGACCTCTTTATCCTCCTGGACAGTAAAATGTTTTCCTCAGAGCTGAGCAGTGTCCTTGGCTCTGCATACCAGTCTCTAGCAGTAACTACAAACATCAAGTGTTATCAATCCTAGAAGCACACACTGTCTGAGAAACTTGATGTTAATTTCAGCAAACGCAAGTACTTACAAGAGACTTAGCTAAAAGCAAAAAGTAAAAGACAGAAAATCACCTTTATCCTGGCCCAAACCAGGACAGGTCCCATGAACTTGTGCACCTGCAGGTTCTTTAGATGATCACAAACCACTTCTTCTCCCCCAGTGGGGGCTCCTTGGTTGTCCCCGGCCCTGCTTTCCCCTGCTGTGGCCTCTGCAATAAGGCAATGAGCACTTCCCAGAGGAGACTGAGGCAAACAGGTCCAGGAAAACCTCATCATTCTCAATATCCTGTGGAGCTAGGTCTGACATTTCCTTCAGGAGAGGGCCTCCATTTTCCTGGCTTCTCCTTTTATTCCCACATACGTGCCTCTCAAAGCTTTTCTTCTTGCTCTTTCCATCCCTTTGACCACAACAACCCCATGGGGGGCTCCAGGCTGGGCAGAGTGGCTGGAGAGCAGCCAGACAGAGAGGGACCTGGGAGTTTGGATTGACAGGAAGCTGAACAGGAACCAGCAGTGTGCCCAGGTGGCCAAGAAGGCCAATGGCATCCTGGCCTGAATCAGGACCAGTGGGGCCAGTAGGTCCAGGGAAGTGATTCTGCCCCTGTACTCAGCCCTGGTGAGGCCACACCTTGAGTCCCGTGTCCAGTTCTGGGCCCCTCACCTTAGGAAGGAGACTGAGGTGCTGGAGCAGGTCCAGAGAAGAGCAAGGAAGCTGTGAAGTGATCCAGTTCCCTCCCAGTTCCTCCCAGTTCCTCCCACTCCCCTCCGAGTTCCTCCCAGTCCCCTCCCAGTTCCTCCCATTACGCTCCCGGTCCCCTCCCAGTTCCTCCCAGTACCCTCCCACTCCCTTCCAGTCCCCTCCCAGTCCCCTCCCAGTACCTCCCCGTCCCCTCCCAGTTCCTCCCACTCCCCTCCCAGTTCTTCCCAGTCCCTCCCAGTCCCTCCCAGTCCCCTCCCAGTCCCCACCCAGTCTCTCCCAGTCCCTACCCAGGTCCTCCCATTCCCTCTCAGTCCCCTCCCAGTTCCTCCCAGTCCACTCCCAGTTCCTCCCACTCTCCTCTCAGTTCCTCCCAGTCCCTCGCAGTCCCTCCCAATCCCCTCCCAGTCCCTCCCAATCCTCTCCCAGTCCTTCCCAGTCCCCTCCCAGTCCCCTCCCAGTCCCTCCCAGTCCCCTCCCGTTCACCTCCCAGTCCCTCTGAGTCCCCTCCCAGTCACCTCCCAGTCCCTCCCGTTCCCCTCCAAGCACCCTCCCAGTCTTCTCCCAGTCCCTCCCAGTTCCTCCCAGTCCCCACCCAGTTCCTCCCGGTCCCTCCCAGTCACTCCCAGTCTCCTCCTACTCCCTCCCAGTTCCTCCCAGTCCCCTCCCAGTCCCCTCCCAGTCTCTCCCAGTCCCTTCCAGTCCCCTCCCAGTTCCTCCCAGGCACCTCCCAGTCCCTTCTAGTCCCCTCCTGTTCACCTCCTAGTCCCTCCCAGTCCCCTCCCATTTCCTCCCAGTCCCCCCAAGTCTCCCCTCAGTCCCTCCCAGTCCCCTCCCAGTTCCTCCCAGCTCTTCCCAGTCCCCTCCATGTCTCTCCCAGTCCCCTCCCAGTTCATTCCAGTCCCCTCCCACTCCCTTCCCAGTTCCTCCCAGTTGCTCCCGTTCCCTCCCAATCTCTTGCAAGTTCATCCCAGTCCCCTCCCAGTCCCTGCCAGTCCCCTCCCAGTTCCTCCCAGTCCCTCCCAGTCCCTCCCAATCCCCTCCCAGTCCCCTCCCAGTTCCTCCAATTTCCTCCCAGTCCCTCCCAATCCCTTCCCAGTTCCTCCAAATCCCCTCCCAGTCTCTCCCAGTCCCCTCCCAGTTCCTCCCAGTCCCCTCCCAGTTCTCTCCCAGATCCTTCCAGTCCCCTCTCTGTCCCCTCCCAATCACCTCCAAGTCCGTCCCAGCTCCACCCAGTCCCCTCCCAGTCCCCTCCCAGTCCCTCCAAGTCCCCTCCCAGTTCCTCCCCGTCCCCTCCGACTCCCATCCCAATTCCTTCCAGTACCCTCCCAGTTCCTACCAGTCCCTTCCAAATCCCTCTCAGTCCCTCCCAGTCCTCCCAGTTCCTCCAATTCCCTCCCAATCCTCTCCCAGTCCCTCCCAGTCCCCTACCAGTCCCCTCCCAGTCCCCTCCCAGTTCCTCCCAGTCTCAGTCCCTCCCAGTAACCTAAGTTCCTCCCAGTCCCTCTCAATGGTCTCCCAGTCCCTTCCAGTCCCTCCCAGTAACCTCCCAGTCCCTCCCAGTCCCCTCCCAGTTCCGCCCAGTCCCCTCCCAGTCCTTCCCAGTCCCTCCCAGTTCCTCCCAGTAACCTCCCAGTCCCCTCCCATTCCTCCCAGTCCCCTCCCAGTAACCTCCCAGCCTCCCAGTCCCCTCCCATTCCAGTCCTCCCAGTTCCCAGTCCTCCAAAGTCCCAACAGTCCTCCCAGTTCCTCCCAGTCCCTCCCAGTCCTCCAATCCCCTCCCAGTTCCTCCCAGTACCTCATCCCTTCCCAGTCCCCTCCCAGTCCCCTCCCATTTCCTCCCAGTCCCCTCCGACTCCCATCCCAGTTCGTTCCAGTACCCTCCCAGTACCTACCAGTCCCTTCCCAGTCCCTCTCAGTCCCTCCCAGTCCCCTCCCAGTTCCTCCCAGTCCCTCCGAATCCTCTCCCAGTCCCTCCCAGTCCCCTCCCAGTCCCTTCCAGTCCTCTCCCAGTTCCTCCCATTCTCTCCCAATCCCATCCCAGTCCCCTTCCAGTTCCTCCCAGTTCCTCCCACTCCCTCCCAATCCCCTTCCATTTCCTCCCAATCCCCTTCCATTTCCTCCCAGTCCCTCCCAGTCCCCTCCCAGTTCCCTCCCAGATCCTTCCCAGTCCCTCCAAGTCCCCTCTCAGTCCCTCCCAGTCCCTCCCAGTCCCCCCCCAGTTCCTCCCAGTCCTTCCCAGTCCCTCCCAGTCCCCTCCCAGTTCCCTCCCAGTCCCCCCCAGTCCCCTCCCAGTCCCTCCCAGTCCTCCCCAGTCCCTCCCAGTCCCCCCCAGTTCCCTCCAGTCCCTCCCAGTCCCCCCCAGTCCCTCCCAGTCCCCCCCAGTTCCTCCCAGTCCCTCCCATTCCCCTCCCAGTCCCCTCCCAGTCCCCCCTGTCCCCTCCCAGTCCCTCCCAGTCCTCCCCAGTTCCTCCCAGTCCCTCCCAGTCCCTCCCAGTCCCCCCCAGTCCATCCAAGTCCCTCCCAGTCCCCTCCCAGTTACCTCCCAGTCCCCCATCCCTCAGTCCCTCCCAGTCCCTCCCAGTCCTTCCCAGTCCCCTCCCAGTTCCTCCCAGTCCCTCCCAGTTCCCCCACAGTCCCTCCCACAGTCCCTCCTAGTCCCCTCCCAGTCCTTCCCAGTCATCTCCCAGTTCCTCCCAGTCCTCTCCCAGTTCCCCCCAGTCCCTCCCAAATCCTCCAAATTCCTCCCAGTCTCTCCCAGTCCCCTCCCAATCCCCTCCCAGTTCCTCCCAGTACGCTCTCAATCCCATCCCAGTCCCCTACCAGTTCCTCTGAGTTCCTCCCACTTCCTCCCAATCCCCTCCCAGTTCCTCCCAGTCCCCTCCCAGTCCCTCCCAGTCCCCTCCCAGTTCCTCCCAGTGCCCTCCATATCCCCTCCTAGTGCCATCCCAGTCCCCTCTTAGTTCCTCCCAGTTCCTTCCAGTCCCCTCCCAGTTCCTCCCTGTTCCTCCCAGTCCCTCCCAGTCCCTCCCAGTCCCCTCCCAGTCCCCTCCTAGTCCCCTCCCAGTCACCTCCATGTCTCTCCTAGTCTCTTCCCAGTTCCTTCTAGTCCCCTCCCACTCCCTTCTTAGTTCCTCCCAGTTCCTCCCATTCCCTCCCACTCTCTTTCCAGTTCCTCCCAGTCCCCTCCCAGTCCCTCCCAGTACCCTCCCAGTCCTCTCCCAGTCCCCTCCCACTTGCTTCCAGTCCCTCCAAATCCCCTCCCAGTCCCCTTTCAATTCCTCCCATTCGGCTTCCAATTCCTCCCTGTTCCTCCCAGTCCCTTCCAGTCCCCTCCCAGTTCCTCCCAGTCCCATCCCAGTCCCCACCCAGTCCCTTCCCAGTTCCTCCCAGTCCCCTCACAGTCTCTCCCAGTCCTCTCCTAGTCCCCTCCCAATCCCTCCCAGTCCCCTTCCAGTTCCTCCTAGTTGTAGAGAAACAAGATAAACCAGGTGCCTCGAGTTGCCAAAGAGTGGGTGTGAGTCCACCTGTGCCTGGTTAGGGCAGGCCCCCTATTACCAAGGGGCCAATAAAGGTGGGACACACAGCCACAAGGAGGAAGCTCACTCTGGTGCGAGGCATGGAGAGGCCAGCAGCTCGTCAAGCCTCAGGAGATAGAAAGGCTCTTCCCGCTACACCCAGTCCTCTCCCAGTCTATCCCAGTCATCTCCAAGTCCCGTCCCAGTCCCTCATAGTCCCCTCCCGGTCCCCTCCCGGTCTCTCCTAGTCCCTTCCCAGTCCTGTCCCAGTCCGTCCCAGTCCCCTCCCAGTTCTTCCCAGTCCCCTCAAGCACACTTCTTATTTTGTTTTAACAATCCAGATTCACACCAATTGCTTCGTCCGTCTCTGGCCTCCTCCTCGCGGGTGACACGGAAACGCAAATCGGGACTCCGCACTCGCTTCACAATTAAATTGCGTCTCGGTCACTCACTTTCACGCACACACACGCACTTTCAGTCAGAAGTTTGCACGGGTAAATTTTTACGCAAAACCTTACACGTTGCTTTACCACCTACGGTCACAAGATGCCGCTATAAACCACGAATACCTGCCGGTGTTGCGGCAAAAGACTCACCGCAACCCCCACCCAATCCTTCCCCATCCTGCTTCCAGGGAAGCATATGCCAGAGGAAAGAAGGAAAAGCCTTTCTATTTGTCCAAGGAGCCATCCTCTTCATCCTCCTCTTCCTCTGATGATCCTATCCCTGATGAGTTCTTGTGTGCTCTTTGCAAAGCCCTACTGACTGATGGAGCTTTTATTCCCTGCTGTGGGAACAGTTATTGTGAGGAATGAAAGTGTTCCTTGCATGTTTCTTAGTTCAAAACAATCACATCTGATCTTCTGAGAGCAGAAACACAAGATAACAAAGTTGCTTTGTTTCCAGTTCTCTTTATCCTGAAGGATGCTTTTTACAGAAAGGGAAAAAGAAGCAGAAGGCTCTTTTCCCTTTTTATGTGTCTGGTTTAATCCCCTTTACACACAGAAGGAGGAGTATGAGCAGAGTGTGTAACTGTGCAGGTGCTGACAGTCTTAGATACCAAACTGTTTTGACCACATTTAAACAGTGGAAATCTGTAGCATACCTATTTCTACTGGTAATGTGTCTGTGAAGCCGGAAAAGGCCAGCAAAACTGTTTAGAGACAGAGTTTTGAGCCTTTAGACAGGAAAGGTATTTATTTTTGGATCCGGGGAACCCCCAGCTCGCGCTGGACAAAGAGTTCCAAGGGTTAAGGGAAAGGGTTAGGATATTTATACATTAAAAGGGGAGGTTACAGCATCCTTACATACATATTCATAACAGGCGGAGTCTGGGCGGAGTCGTCTTTTTGGGGATATGTCTCGGGGTCCTTGGGGGTCTTCAGATGAAGTAACAAAGTCTTCCTCAGGGTTGGACTTTTTACCTTTCTTGCTTTCGATAACTTCATCCTCTTGTTATAGTGGATAATTGGACCCTTGCCATTATCTTCCCCTTATCTGCTGCCTATGGCAGCCTCAGCCTCATCCTGTCTTCCGTGCAGGTGTTTGCACTCCCCCAGTGTCTCCTACTTATCTTGAGACAGAAGTTAATCCTTGTCTCAGCTGCTTTGTTCACTTCTTTACACAAACCGTTTGGCCTGACCCACTCTCCTTACAGGGGTTAATCCTGTCAGGATCTTTTCTCTTTTTCATTCCCCCCTTTCTTTAGAACTTACGAATTCTTTCGTCAAGTTCCAAGGGAAGGTTCTCATGCCTTTGAATCAGTGTCCACATTACTCGGATCCTTTTGACTATATTATTCAGTGTTTAGTATAGCCACACATTTCAGAATGATAACATGAGAATCATCACTACCATGACTATTAGAGGATATATCAGGTAATGGAGTGCTTGCGTAGTCACAGGGGAATATCCCGTAAAGATATCCCACCCATGACGCTTCCCTACTTGTTCTATCTTTGTTAGAACCTGCTGTATACCTTTTGAATCATGTGTTACTTGCCAAAGCAGGCGTTGTGTAGTTCTATTAACTTCACGGGCTAATTGTTCTATATCAGGGTGTATAAGCATTGCCTTAAGAAGATTAATATTCATACCTATCTGTAAATGTGGTACATTATGATACAGAGTATATTCAGCTTCAATCAATTGCATAGTGGTTATAGGAACAGAATAATCAAAATCACAGCCTACGATTCTAGAAAAATTACACACACTTAAATTGGTACCATTCGCTATCTCAGAACAATAATCAATGAATATATGAAGGCATAATGTTCTAATACATGCACAGCCATTTCCTACATAGTAAACCTGTGATCGGTTGTCATTATGGGGAAACATTTCAAAAGTACACACTCTATCTTCAGTATCTAAGCACAAATCTTCATTTTCTATGACTGTATTTTCACAAATATATCCAAGTTGCTCTTTAGGAATACAGGCTTCTGTACTGATTGATTGCCACTTACTCCTGGAGTGATCAAAACTTGCCCAAACATTATGGCCTATGGGTCGAATTACAACATTCTGATGCACAGTTCCTAAGGTCAGGAGAGGAAAGATGACTTTCTCCTTGGCAGCACTGATAGTGAGCACGTAGGCCTCGATTTGCTCACCTTGTGAGTAAGTAAAATTTACAAGTTTCCACCATGCCTGATGATCCTCCTCAAATTGGGTCGTAGAGCTATCTCTCGCTATCATTTCTTTTATTTCTTGGGGTAGTATTCCGGATGTTCCTTCCCTTAGAATTCCTGCAGCTACTGTTTGTACCCACTGCTGTGTTTGAGTGCACTGAATAGCGAGTGCAATCTCTCTATTCGCATCACCAGTGTACTCTGCAAGCTTTAAAAGGTCTTCAGTGGTGTGATTAGCCACTAGGGTCAGTAATTTAGTTGCTAGTGTCTGTGTTTCTGCTAGGCTAAGTATGGATGAGCTCAAAGGCACTTTGAGTTCCCCCAAATGGGAAGTGATGGCACTTAATTTGTTTACCAATACTTCTTGGTCTATCGTGTTCAGTACCCCTAGTCCAGTGCCAAACCATCCGGTGACATCTCGTTGCACACGCCTAGGGCGTGATCTGGCTGCCAACCACGCCTTCCAGCCTTTAAGGCTTTGCTGGATATAGGGCTGGCATTCCTGTCGGAGCTGAGTAATGTTTGTTTGGATATTTACCTGAATTTTCTTCAAGGAATATGTAGGATCTAACAATAACTTCAAATCATTTGATTGCCTAACCACTTGAGGCCCTACCTGGGTCAAATTGTATGTTCTGTTGCAGCTTAGAAAAGGAGTCTTCGCAGTCTTTTTACTAGGTACCTTAGCATTAGACCGCTCAGTGAGTTTTATAAGAAACTGATCGGAAGCAGCTCCGTATTTGCTAGACCATACACATGTGACTGCGATTGGATGTTCCAGTATTACCTTTACTTCACACTGAGCCTTCGTATCTTTCCTTTTCTCTGTCCCCTTCCCACGTGCGAGAGGCTGGTCCCTTCCTTCTGACCCATATCCCGGGTCCCAGGTTATGTGTAAGTGACACAGGTCTCAAAGCTTTCACAGTTAATTTGATTAGTTCACCTTCCTGTCTTTTCACGGTATTACTCTTACACCCTATCTGGATTTCATCCCCTTCTTCCCCTGTTAAGGAGTCTAATTGTCCTTTGTTTTGACTCCAGTCTTTTTGCTCATACAGCTGGTTGTTACGTAGCGCATGAATGTTTAAGCCAGACTCGGGGTGTAATGCCACGCGTGGTGTTCCAACCCATGGTAGTGCCTTGACTATTCGTGCACCCGACCGTGACCATCCCTGGGCAATGTTTCGTGATAAGCTCATACTTATCCGGAGTCCAAGCATCAACAGTAAAGGTCACCAGTCCATAATGTCGAGCTCCTTCAGGAACGTTCTTGGCAGTGGTCAGGGGCTCTCTTGACTCGGGAGTAGTGGATCCAGGTGGGTTGCTCCTTAATTCGGACTGCAGTGAAGGTGGTGAGCAACACTTGAAAGGGTCCTTCCCATTTCTCTTGCAGAGGTTTCCCTAAAAGATTCTGAACATATACCCAATCACCAGGATTAAAAGGATGCAGTTTACAATCAGGTTGCTTAGGCTGGTGATCCATCACCACCGTGGCATTTTTATCAAAGTGTTTCCCCACAGCTATAACATAATCATACACATATTGATTACCTATTTGATCTACAGCCTCACTATTTACAGTCTGCATGGCATAAGGTCTCCCATATAAAATTTCAAACGGGCTCACTTTTTCTTTTGACTGGGGCTTCACCCTTAGTCTGATCGGAGCAATAGGTAAGGCTTGGTACCACAGCAAGTTAGTTTCCTGGCATATTTTTGCAATTCGTTGTTTGATAAGATGATTCATCTTTTCTACTTGCCCACTAGCTTGGGGTCTATAAGGCGTGTGCAATTGCTATTTGATTTGCAGTGCCTTACTTATTGCTCGTACAATTTTAGCACAAAAGTGCGAGCCTCTGTCCGAGGAGACGCTCCTAGGCACCCCAAACCTCGGAATGATTTCATTAAACAAGACTTTAGTTACTTCTCTTTCTTTGTTTGTTCTGCATGGGAACGCTTCAGGCCACTCAGAAAATTTATCAGTCAAAACCAAGAGGTACTTATACCCCCCTTTCCTTGGGAGTTCAGAGAAATCAATCTGCCACACTTCCCCTGGGAATTTTCCTCTATCAATTACTCCCTGGTGTACCTTTGTTCCCGTGTTTGGATTATTTTTCAAACAGCGTTCACATTGGGATGTGACCTGTTTCACTGCTGCGAATATCTTTGGCCCTGCTATTCTAACTTTTAAATACTGATAAAGAGGATCTAATCCCCAGTGGGCCTTGTCATGTTCTGTTTTTACAAATTGCCATACTAATTTCTCTGGCAGCACTAGTTGTCCTGTTTCTAGCTGACCCCATCAATTATCTAACATTTTACCTTCGTTCCTTTGTATCCACTTATGGTCTGATTCCTGGTACTCTGGTTGAAAATTAGTATCCAATTCTTCTGGTACCAGGGCCAATACTAAATCGTTGGCTCTTGCAGCAGCTAGTTTAGCTTCTGCATCTGCTGCTCTATTACCTATTTCTGGAATGGTGTTACCTTTCAGGTGCCCCTTGCAATGCATTATGGCCACTTGGGTTGGGAGCTGAACAGCCTCCAGCAACTGTAGGATTTCTGCTGCATATTTTATGGGTCTTCCCTGGGCAGTCAGCAGTCCTCGCTCCTTCTAGATTGCCCCATGGGCATGCACGACGGAGAAAGCATACTTAGAATCTGTCCATATATTAATTCTTTTCCCTTTTGCCAGCTCGAGGGCTCGGGTAAAAGCTATGAGTTCGGCCTTCTGTGCTGAAGTTCCCACAGGCATGGGATTTGATTCAGTTACCTGCTCTGTTGTAGTTACTGCGTAGCCAGCCATCCTTACTCCCTGCTTTACAAAGCTACCGCCATCCAAGAACCAGTCATCTGCCCCTTCGAGTGGCTCTTCCTTGAGATCCGGACGACTGGAATACACAGCCTCGATGGTTTCTAGACAGTCATGCTCAATCGGCTCTGCTGACACTCTTCCTTCTAGGAATGATGCTGGGTTGACAACATTAGTGACTTGAATGGTTATGTCATCTGATTCAACTAAAATTGCCTGGTACTTCAGGAACCGAGAAGGTGACAGCCAGTGGCCACCTTTCTGTTCCAGTACTGCTGATACAGTGTGGGACACCAATACAGTAATTTTCTGGCCCATAGTGAATTTTCTGGCCTCTTCTATGTTTATGATTACTGCTGCCACTGCCTTCAGGCATGTGGGCCATCCTTGACTTACTTCATCTAGTTGCTTAGAGAAGTAAGCCACAGCCCTTTTGTATGGTCCCAATTGTTGAGCTAGGACTCCCAGGGCCATTCCCTGGCGTTCATGTGAGAACAGCCAAAATGGTTTTGTTACATCGGGTAGGCCTAATGCCGGGGCTTTCATTAGTTCTTGTTTCAGTCTTTTAAAGGCTGTTTCTGCCGTGGGAGTCCAGAGCAGAATATATTTAGACTCTTTCAGCAAATCATAGAGGGGTTTAGCAAGTATGCCGTACTGGTATATCCACAGGTGACACCAACCTGTCATTCCTAGGAAGGCTCTCAGGTCTCTCACCGTTTCAGGCCTGGGCATCTGGCAGATGGCTTCTTTCCTCGCTGTTCCTAGAGATCGCTGTCCTCCAGAGATCTCGTATCCTAGGCAGACCACCTTTTCTTGCACCAGCTGTGCTTTCTGTTGGGAGACTCGATAACCGTTTAAGCCCAAGAAATTTAACAACAAGATTGTCCACTCAACACACTGTTCTCCTGTTTCAGTTGCTATCAGTAAGTCATCCACATACTGCAGAAGAGTGCCCTCTCCCTGTGGCCGCTCCCACTGTTCCAATTCTTTGGCCAATTGATTTCCAAATATTGTAGGACTATTGTTATAACCTTGAGGTAACACCATCCTGGTTAGTTGTGTTTTTCTCCCTTTACCAACAAACTCCCATTCAAAGGCAAAAATCTTTTGGCTTTCTGGGGCTAAGGTAAGGCAGAAAAATGCATCTTTCAAATATAACACTGTAAACCAGATCAGATTATCTTTTAGTTTGGTCAAGAGTGTATAAGGATTAGCTACCACTGGATGTAGAGTCTTAGTAATCTCATTTACAGCCCTTAAATCCTGTACCAGTCTGTAAGTCCCATTTGGCTTCTTGACTGGTAATATTGGTGTATTGAAATCTGATTCACATTCTATCAATAGCCCTAATTCTAAAAACCTCTCGATCAATGGCTCGATTCCCTTCCTATCTTCCAGCCTCAGGGGGTATTGTTTTCTGTTTACCGGTTTAGCCCCTGGTATTAATTCGATAACGATGGGGGCAGCCTGTTTTGATTTTCCAGGTATATCAGTTGCCCACACCGACGGATATGTTCCGTTTGTGATTCGGTTGATGTTATGATTATCAGATTCCAGTTTAACACAACTGATAGTTAGGGCAGTTATGAATTGTTCGTCGTTTACCTGGAGTTCAAGTTTATCTTTATCAAATTTTATTACAGCCCCTAAATTCTCTAACAAGTCTCTCCCTAGCAGAGGTTTTGGAGAATTAGGTAAGTATAAGAATTGATGAATCCCCATCTCTTTCCCAATTTTGTATTTAAGAGGTTTCAAGAAGAAAGCCTTTTCTGCTTGGCCTGTTGCCCCCACAACATGTACAAATTCATCAGATTTTTCGGTATTAATTCTTGATTTAAGACTGAATAGGTAGCTCCAGTGTCAATTAAAAAATCCAGTTCCTTTTTACCTTCCCCTAGCTCTATTTTAACCAGTGGGTCTGCTAGGGAATGACCCACCGGTCCCCTTCAGTTACCAGTGTCATGAGCAACCGGAACAACAGATGCCCCTCCAAGTTCTCTTTTTAATTTAGGGCATTCTCATTGCCAGTGTCCCATTTGGTGGCAATAAAAACATTGATTTGGGACTCCATTATTTCGTTGGAACCTTCCTCTCCCTCTCATGGGATAACCTCGCCTTCTACCTCTAGCATTTGCCTCTGGAAGCTGTGGAGTTGAATTTACTGCTGACATTGGCAGCGGTACTCCACATCCTGGCACAAGAGGCTGATATTCTTGGAGGCTAATGGTACTTTCCGCTTCACTATTTTTTTTTTCTTTCAGCTGAAGGCATCGTTTCCCTATGCTACAAGCATCACAACAGCATTCCTCTGGCTTGCTGCTTTTCTGATCCTGTTCTAGTGCTAAAACAAAGGGATCTTGGGGTGTTACATTTATTCCATTATCTTTTTGCCATTCCGGTTTATCCCTTAAGGTAAAGAACATGTCTGCATATATTACTTCATCCCACTTTTCCTTTCTACGGAGAAACAGCAAAAGTTGTAGGATGGTATTATAGTTTAAGCTTCCCTCCGGTGGCCACCTTCCCCCATCACCTAATTTATACAGAGGCCACCAATCTTGGCAATATTTCACAAGTGTCTTTTTCCTCATATTTCCCCCCAGAATTTCACCTAGTTCTTTCCAAAATGCATCCCAAGGGGGTTTTAGCATTAATTTCCTTACTCTGTTCAGTCCCCATTATGCCTAATCAAGAGGTTACAACTGTGGGACCCTTTCTGGATTACCAAATTCTATTCAGTTTTCAGCAACTTACAATTTCAACACCTTACTCAACTTATTCTAGTATTCAAGCGCACTTCTTATTTCGTTTTAACAATCCACATTCACACAAATCGCTTCGTCCGTCTCTGGCCGGCCCCCTCGCGGGTGACACGGAAACGCAAATCGGGACTCCGCACTCGCTTCACAATTAAATTGCGTCTCAGTCACTCACTTTCACGCACACACACGCACTTTCAGTCAGAAGTTTGCACGGGTAAATTTTTACGCAAAACCTTACACGTTGCTTTACCACCTACGGTCACAAGATGCCGCTATAAACCACAAATACCTGCCGGTGTTGCGGCAAAAGACTCACCGCAACCCCCACGAGATAAAGCTGTAAAACTTTTCTTCGATAGGGACGCGCAATTACTCAAAACACTTGGATTACTTACAAGCAATACAGCAGTACAACATAATCATCAATCACCATATGATCAGATGAACCACAGCATTACCAAAAACCCTTTAGCAACATGATACAACACAGGGTGTACCTTCCCACTGCTGTGAATGAACTTCAGTTCTTCTGGGGAATTGAACTTTTTTTTGCCCCTGTACTCAGCCCTGGTGAGGCCACACCTCGAGTCCTGTGTCCAGTTCTGGGCCCCCCAGCTCAGGAAGGATATCGAGGTCCTGGAGCAGGTCCAAAGGAGGCAACCAGGCTGGTGAAGGGACTCGAGCACAGGCCCTATGAGGAGAGGCTGAGGGAGCTGGGGGTGTTCAGGCTGGAGAAGAGGAGGCTCAGGGGAGACCTCATCACTCTCTAAAACTCCCTGAAAGGAGGTTGTAGTCAGGGGGGGGTTGGGCTCTTTTGCCAGATGACTTTCAACAAGACAAGAGGGCACGGTCTTAAGTTGTGCCAGGGGAAGTTTAGGTTAGGTATTAGAAAGAATTTCTTTACGGAGAGAGTGATCAAGCATTGGAATGGGCTGCCCAGGGCAGTAGTGGATTCTCCATCCCTGGAGATATTTAAAAAGAGCCTGGATGTGGCACTGAGTGCCATGGGCTGGGAACTGCAGCAGTAGTGGATCAAGGGCTGGACTCGATGATCTCTGAGGTCCCTTCCAACCCAGCCCATTCTAGGATTCTATGATTCTATGAACCCCAGAGAGGGACGAACTCAGCGCTAGACTGCACTCCAATCCGTCAGCCTGGGGGCGTGTCCTGGTTTGGGCCAGGATAAAGGTGATTTTCTTTCTTGTACTTTTGCTTTTAACTGAGTCTCTTTAAGTAGTTGCACTTGCTGAAATTAACAGCAAGTTTCTCAGACAGTGTGTACTTCTAGGATTGATAACACTTGATGTTTATAGTTACTGCTAGAGACTGGTATGCAGAGCCGAGGACACTGCTCAGCTCTGAGGAAAACATTTTACCATCCAGGAGGATAAAGAGGTCCCACCTGAGCCCTCCTTTGGGGAGGAACAGACAAGATAGATGAGAATTGACCAAACAGAGTATTCCATCCCATATACGTCATACTCAGTATAAATTTGAGGGATCACGAGGGCCCAGCCGGATTTCCGGATTTCCTGTTTTCCTGCTTCCCTTCCTTCACCGGCATCCTGGAAGGATCCCGTCCCTTCGTCTGCCTGTGGTCCTGATCCGTGCCAGCCCATATCTGTGTGTTCCTACCTCCAGTTCCCGACTGCTGCTGACTCCAGGAGTCCAGCCTGGACTTTCCCAGGACTGCCCTGCAGCCTCGGTGGTGACGTGAGAGTTATTGGGGAAAAGGGGGAAGGAACGTGGTATCCATTTTCCTGTATATTTGTATATATTTAGTAATTTTTCCTATTTATCATTACTGTTTCATTAAAGTTGTGTAATTTAGTTTCCAACCCAGAAGTCTCTCTCCCTTATTCTCTCTCCTTTCTTTATCAAGGAGGAGAGAGACATTAATAGAGAGCGTCTGTTATCCGGTTTAATTGCCGGGCCAGTGTTAAACCGTGACAGGGCGTCCCCCACGTCCCTGTGAATCCTAAGGAACTCAAACCTCCCGAGGGGGACTCTAACCCCCTGGGGGACTCTAACCCCCCCTTCCTAGAGGCCTTGAAACCCAAAAAAATACACATAAAAATACATTTTCAGAATGAGGAAGGTCTGGCGCGTAGGAGCCAAGGGTGTAGGGAAGGCTTTTCCGACAGAATTCGTCGGGGGGCCCCAAAAGCGTCCCCGGGCCCCTCTGGATCACGGCACGACGGAGTCCAGTCCTGCCGCGGTCACCAAAATGAAGCCAAAAAAGGCCAAGCAAAACTGTTTAGAGACAGAGTTTTGAGCCTTTAAACAGCAAAGGTATTTATTTTCGGATCCGGGGGAGCCTCAGCTCGCGCTGGACAAAGAGTTCCAAGGGTTAAGGGAAAGGGTTAGGATATTTATACATTAAAAGGGGAGGCTACATCATCCTTACATACATATTCATAACAGGCGGAGTCTTGGCGGAGTCGTCTTTTTGGGGATATGTCTCGGGGTCTTTGGGGGTCTTCAGATGAAGTAACGAAGTCTTCCTCAGGGTTGAACTTTTTACCTTTCTTGCTTTTGATGACTTCATCCTCTTGTTATAGAGGATAATTGGACCCTTGCCATTATCTTCCCCTTCTCTGCTGGTTATGGCAGCCTCAGCCTCATCCTGTCTTCCGTGCAGGTGTTTGCACTCCCCCAGTGTGTCCTACTTATCTCGAGACAGAAGTTAATCCTTGTCTCAGCTGCTTTGTTCACTTCTTTACACAAACCGTTTGGCCTGACCCACTCTCCTTACAGGGGTTAATCCTGTCAGGATCTTTTCTCTTTTTCAGGTGGTCCTGGGGCAGAATTGGGGTTTTGGGGGGGTCTAGGGTCCCATGTGGGAGGTCTGGAGTTTCATTTTGGGGGGACTCAGGGGGTCTGGGGTCTCAATGGAGGTCGTGGGGGGGGGTGCTTGGGGTCCCTGGGAGGGATTTGCGGGTCTTGGGGTGGATATGGGGGCTCTATGGGGGTCTGGGGTCCCATTTGGGGGGTCTGGGGTCTCAATGGGGGGTTCTGGGTTGGGATTTGGGGATCTTGGGGGGGGTCTGGCGTCTCATAGGCCGGGTCTGGGGTCTCATTTTGGGGGCCTCAGAAAGCCTGGGGTCTCAATGGGGGTCTTGGGGAAGGGGATTTGGGGTCTCTGGGGGGGATTTGGGGGTCGTGGGGGGGATTTGAAGGTCTTAAGGGGGTCTGGAGTCCCATTTGGGGGGGCTCTGGGGTCTCACTGGGGAGTCCTGGGTTGGGATTTGGGGATCTTGGGGAGGTTAGGGTCCCATTTGTGGATCATGAGTGGGATTTGGGGACCCCCAGACTGTCCCAAGACCCCCCAGGACCCCCAAACGGGACCCCAGATCCCCCCAAGGTTACCAAATCCCAACCCAGGACTCCCCAAAATAAGACCCAGCATCCCCTCAAATAGGACCCCTACCCCTCCAAGACCCCCAAATCCCCCCCCAGGGCCCCAATGAGACCCCAGACCCCCTGAGACCCCCCCAAAATCAGACCTCCGACCCCCCCCCATGGGACCCCAGACCCTTCCAGAACCCCAGATCCCCCCCAGGACCCCCCAGTGGGACCCCAGACCCCTCCAGGACCCCCAGATCACCCCCAAGACCCCCCAGTGGGACCCCAGAACCCTCCAGGACCCCCAGATCACCCCCAAGACCCCCAGGTGGGACCCCAGACCCTCTGACGACCCCCAAACTCCCCTAAAATAGGACCCTGAACCCCCCCACGATACTCAATTAGCCCCCAATTCCTCCCCACACCCCCAAACTCCCCCCTCCAGGACACCCAAATCCCCTCCAGGACCCCCAGAGCCCCCCTCAAAATGGGACCCCAGACCCCTCCATGACCCCCAACCCCCCCCCAGGGACCCCAGATCCCCCCCAGGGACCCCAAATCCCAACAAAAGACGACCCCAGTGGGACCCCAGACCCTTTCCGGACCACCAAATGAGACCCCAATGAGACCCCCACCACAAATCATGGGACTCTTACCCCCTCCGGGACCCCCAGGCTGCCCCACGACCCCCTGAGTGCCCTTAAACGAGACCCCAGACACCCCGAGAACCCCCAAATCCCCCCCAGGACCCCCAAATGGGACCTCCGCCCCCCCCCCCAGGACTCCCAAATCCCCCCCAGGACCCCCAAATAGGACCCCAGACCTCCTCACAACCCCAAAATCCCCCCCAGCAACCCCCATTTAGAGTCGTGGGGGGGTCCAGGGTCCCATTTTGGGGGCTATGGGGGTCCTCAAGGGGTCTAGGGTCCCACTGGGGGGTTCTGGGGGGGAATTGCTGGTCCTGGAGGGATCTGGGGTCCCATAGGGGGGGTCTGGGGTCTCAATGGGGGGTACTCAGGGGTTCTGGGGTCTCAATGGGGGTCTTGGAGAGGGGGATTTGGGGTCCCTGGAATGGGTTTGGGGGCCTGGGCGGATTTGGGGGCTCTAGGTGGGTCTGGGGTCCCATTTGAGAGGGGTCTGGGGGTCTCACTGGGGGGTTCTGGGTTAGGATTTGGGGACCTTGGGGGGGTCTGGGGTCCCATTTGGGGTCTTGCAAGGGTCTGGGGTCTCATTTTGGGGCTCTGAGGGTCCCGGAGGGGCTTTGGGGGTCCTGGAGGGGAGAATATGAGAGTCTCAGGAGGGATTGAGGGGTCTGGGGTCTCTTTTAGGGTCGTGGGGGGGTCCAGGGTGCTATTTTGGGGGAGCTCTGGGGGTTCTCAGGGGGTCTGGGGTCTAATTCAAGGGTCTTGGGTTGGGATTAGGGGTTCTGGGGGGTTCTGGGGTCCCATTTGGGGTCCCTGGGCAGGATTGGGGGGTCTTGGGGGGGGTCTGGGGTTCCATTTGGGGAGGCACAGGAAGTCTTGGGACAGCTTTGGGGTCCCAAAATCCCCCCCAACACCCCTAAATGGGACCCCAGACCCCCCCAAGATCCCCAAATCCTAACCGAGGACTTCTCAGTGAGACCCCACAAATAGGACCCCAGACCCCTCTAGAATCATCAAATCCTAGCCAATACCCACAAATCCCCCCCCAAAACCCCAACACCCCCCCCCCCAAGACCCCTATTGAGACCCCAGGCCTCCTGAGTCCCCCAAAATGAGACACCAGACCCCACCAGGACCCCAATAGCCCCCCTAAAATGGGACCCATTACCGCCCCACGACCCTAAGTGGGGGGTCCTGGGGAGATTTCGGGATCTTGGAGGGGATATGGGAGTCCTGGGGGGGTCTGAGGTCCTAATTGGGGGTCCTGGGGTGGATTTCTGGGTCCTGGGGGAGTCTGGGGTCCGACTTGGGGGGGGGCTCACGGGGTCATGGGGTAGAGTCACAGGGCCCCAAGGCCCAAATCCCACCCCAGACCCCCAAATCCCTCCCACGGACCCCAAATCCCAACAAAAGACCACCCAGGCGGACCCCAGACCCTTTCAGGACCCACAAATTAGGCTCCAATGAGACCCCCACCCCAAATAATGGGAACCCCACCCCCTCCGAGACCCCCAGGCTGCCCCACGACCCCCTGAGCTCCCCCAAACGGGACCCCAGACACCCCGAGGACCCCCAAATCCCCCCCAGGACCCCCAAATGGGACCCCAGACTCCTCCACGACCCCAGATCCAACCCAAGACCACCAAGTGGGACCCCAGACCCCTCCAGGACCCCCAGAGCCCCCCAAAAGACCCTCAAGCGTGACCCCAGACTCCTCCAGAACCCCCAAATCCCCCCCAGGAACCCCCAAATGGGACCCCAGACCCCCTGAGAACCCCTCATTGCCCCCCAAAATGGGACCCTGGAATCTCCCATGACCCTAAAGGAGACCCCAGACCCCCCCATCCCTCCCCAGACAATCAGCAGGCACAGGAAGGACAAGTGCTGAACCACAAGATTCACCACAAGTGCTGAATCACCAACCACAAGGGCAAGTGCTGAATTCTGCACCTGGGATAGGTGCAGGGAGGTGACTGTCCTGCTCTGCTCTGCACTGGTACGGCATCACTGTGAGTCCTGTGTGCAGTTTGGGCACCCCAGGATAGAAAAGGCATCAAGGTGTTGGAGAGTGTCCAAAGGAGAGCAACAAGGATGGGGAAGGCTCTGGAAGGGATGACTTATGGAGAGCAGCTGAGGTCACCTGGATTGTTCATTTGGCAGAAAAGGAGGCTGAGGGGAGACCCCATTGCAGTCTGTGGATCCTCACGAGGCAAGAGATGGGACTGGGTCTGATTTCCTGACTCCTGTGACCAAGGAGAGGACTCGGGGAAATGACTGGAAGCTGAGTTAGGAGAGGTTTACCTTAGATATCAGGGAAGTTTTTTCCCCAAAGGGCAGTTGAGTGATGGAACAACTTCATTGCTTCCAAGCAATGACAACTCTCCCAGAGAAGTGGTAACAGCACCAATCCTGCCTGAGTCCAGGAAGGGTTTGAATGATGCTCTCAGGCTCATGCTGTGATCCTGGGGTGCCCTACACAGGACTTGGACTTGATCACCCTGATGGGTCCCTTCCAACTCCTCTCACTCTGTGATAACTCATTGGGTATCAGCAAGAAAAGGAGCCTGGTTATTCTTGATGGGAGGGTGAGGACCAACGAGCATCAGATGACACAAGGGAGGAAACACTTGCTCCTCATCAAGGCATTCAAGCACTGCAGCACATCTCCCAGAGAGAGAAGAAGGGGGGTAAGAGAGAGCCAGCATCTTCTCCTTTTCTCTTTGAGTTTTTATACAGCACAAGGGGTTCTGTCTTTTCATAAATCACTGGCACACGCTGGCAGAGATTTGCCATCCTCAGAATTTCTCTTTAATTGACTGGAATCCTTCAGTCCTTGTTGCCTTGCTGAATTTATTATCTTTGTCTTGACAGCATCCCAGGAGACCTGATCAGCATTCTTTGGGCACCTGCCAGGCATGATACAGAACAGAAGCTAGCTAAGTTTGGGATAAAAATCTGTTAATTGAGAATAGCTTTGAAATATTTTTAATAGACTAGAAAAAATGTTGAGAGACAATTTCATATTTTCAAAGTCTTTACAACATTTCACCCGTGGCTCATGAGTCAGCATTTTTATGTCTGTATATGTACATATATACCCCATTTTCTGTGGTTATTTTGTGTCGTGTGGCTCTTTTTGTAGTCTCTGCTCTTTGGAGGGTCTCCATCTCCAAGGTTTCCACTGAGGAGCAACCAGGAACCGCACCCTGCCTGGGAACAGTTCTCCCACTGCACCTCTTTCCTGGCTCAAAGGACAGGATATTTTTCACATCTGTTTGTGTCTGTGTGGGTGTGAACTCTCTGTTTTACCACACATTTGCCACATAGTATTTACCTCGCCACACCACGTCACCTCACCCCGTGAGGTTTGAGGCCCCGGGAGTGTTTTCAGGATAAAGGATAAACATATATTTTATATATATATTTAATTTGTTATTAGGATGGTTGTGGTTTGTTATTTTTTCTTTTCTTCTTTTCTTTTATTTTTCCTTAATCTCTTGCACCAGCATTGGGAAGTATTCACAACAATGTCTCTAGATATATTACAGACGTGTAAAGCTAAAAGGTAGCAGAGAGCATATCTGAAAGGTTACATTAAATCAACTTAATATGAATTACTGCATTTACAAAGCAATTTTCTCAGCTGGAACAGGGAACTGGAGCTGAGCTCTGGCACTCAAAACTGAGCCATGCCAGACACGCAGCAAAGGACAAGAGCACATTGCTCGTGCCCAAGTGATTTCTGGAGCAGTCTTTATCCTGCCAAGGCCCTTTATGCACTCCTGAAAAGAAGGCTATGGTTTTTGCTTCAGAAATATGTTTTTTTTTTTTCTATTCCATTCCATAAACCAGGTGTGCAGAAAATGAAAAAGAGTAAAGAGGAGTAGAGTGGGCAGCAGCAAGAAATAAGGGTCAGCGACTGATGAAAAATTCAAAACCAAGATCCAGATCACTTTATTTACATAAATTACAAAAAAGGAGAGGGAGGGGAGGGAAGGGGAGGGGATGGAGAGGGAAAAGGAGAAGGAGAAGGATTTAAGGGGAGGGCAAGGGAGAGGAGAGGGAGAAGGGAGAGAGGGAAGGAGAGGAGAGGGGGAAGGGGAAAGGGAAGGGGAAAGAAGAAGAGAGGAGAAGGGGAGGAGGAGGGGAGGAGGGAGAGGACCACATGAGAGGAGGGGAGCTGAGAGGAGAGGGGAGAGGACAAGGGGATGAAAGGAAAGGGAGAAGACAAGTGGAAGAAAGGAAAGGGAGAGGACAAGGGGAAGAAAGGAAATGGAGAAGACAAGGGAAAGAAAGGAAAGGGATAAGACAAGGAGAAGAAAGGAGGGGAAGGAGGGAAAGCAGGGGAAGGAGGGGAAGGAGGGGAAAAGGGGAAAAGGGGGAGGAGGAAGAGGACTAAACATCAAAAAACCACCAGGGAAGGGCAACAGGGCTGTCATCCATCCAACAGACTCAGAACATTTATTCAGACTGACAGAAAGATATTTTCATCTCTTCTGATCCATCAAAAAAAACGGAATTAGCTCCCAAAGATGTAGTTTAATGTTCCTCAGTGTCTGGGGAGAAAAGAGACAAGATTCCTGCTGTTACTTTTACAGGAGAGAGGGGCAAAGAGGTCACTGTCAGAACATTACGGCTACGAAGCCAGAGCTGAACACTCCCTGTGATTAAAAGCAGACAGCAACAGAAGGAAATGGGCTCAGGGGCTTCCTGCTTAAAACCAGACATGAATGACCGATATAGTGCCTTCTCGGGAAAGAAGCGCTTCTTCTAGCATTAGAGCTACTGTAGATGTTGACACGCTGGGCCCAGACATGGCCAGGCAAAGTTTGGCCACAAACATCGAGTCAGTTACTATGTTGAGATGTTCTGTTGGGAACAGTCCGCACGCTAGCGCTACGGCCAACGCTTCTAGCTGTTGGACTGAGAGAGCAGGATCGGTCATTTTAATGCAGTGCCATTCTCCTCCCGATTGCCATACTGGATCCGCAAATTAGGTCACTGAGGACGTGTCTGTGAAGACCGTTGGTCCCGGTTGGGGCCGGTCCATGATCTTCAGCGGGAGGTCCACGTCAACAATTGCTAGCATCTGGGTCCAGGGGGGCTTTGATGCATATTGAACTTCTCCTCCAAATCCAAGGAGGGCTGTGGCTAGATGCTCTGACATTGCCACTGATTGTGCTGGGAGCTGTTTGCAGAAGGGTAGGTATATCCTGGCAGGTTCGATGCCTAGGTGTCTTAGGGCAAATTTCCTGCCTTTCATGATGAGGCTACCAAGGCATTCAAGTCCTGGAGAGAACGCACGTGATGGTTTTCCTAGGACTAACCATTGTACTGGTTTGGCTGTTTCGGGAGAGCCCTGGGCCAGTGCTCCTACTCCCCCTCCTTTTGTGAAGTGCACATACAGATCGAGTGATATGTTTGGGTTCCACCTGGAAAGCATACTTGAGGACATCTGTTGCTCGATGAAATTGACAGAGCTCATTGCTTCTGGTGTCAAAGTTTTTTGCTCCCACGGGTTCTTCCCTTTTAAAAGATCGTACAGGGGGGCCATGATTTCAGGAGGGATCAGGACTACGTTACAGAGCCATTGCAGGGACTCCACTAATTGCTGCATATCGTGGAGCGTCTTGACGTTCCGACGGATCTTCATCTGAGGGGGGGTAACATTGGTGTTTGTGATTTCCACTCCCAAGAAGCTTACACACAGTCCTCTTTTAATTTTTGCACTTGCGATTTCGAACCCATGTGCTTTCAAAGTATTTGAAATTTTTGACACCAGCTGGTCTACTTGGCTTCTTGATGGTGCGGCAATCAAGATGTCATCCATGTATTGGATGATAGTCGCAGACGGGTCAGTGAGTCGGATGGGCGCTAATGCTAAATCCACTGTGATCTGGCAGATGGTGAGCGAGTTGATCATTCCTTGGGGCAGCACTTTTCACTAGAAGCGTAGGTTGGGGCGTTGACTATTTGGAAATACGACAGAAAAGGCAAACCTCTCCTTGTCCTCCTCATGCAGGGGTATTGAAAAGAAACAGTCTTTGATATCAAGGACAGCACAAGGTTGTCCTTCTGGTATCATAGAGTTCATAGGTAGCAGCGTTTGGACAAGACCCATTGGTTGGATTATTTTGTTTACTTCACGCAGGTCATGAAGGAGACGAAATCCCTCACCAGTTCGTTTGGGTATTACAAAAACTGGGGTGTTCCATGGACTAGTGGAAGGCTCTATGTGACCTCGCTGCAGTTCGCGGTCAACTAGCTCAAGAAGAGCATCCATTCGAGGCTTTGATAGGGGCCACTGCTCGACCCACACTGGGTTGGATGATTTCCATGTCAGTTTGATTGGTAGGAGCGGGTGTGCGGCAGTGGCCCTTAGGGTAAATTTGTCACCCTGGCATGTAATAGGGCTAGGGCATCCCTTCCCAGCAAGGGTGGAACTCCTGACATGACATAGGGGAAGAGGGTGATGGTTTTCTCTGGTCCCTTTTCAGTGTGAAGCGTGATCACTACCAATTGAGCACTCTTCCGAGCTTGGGTTACTCCCCCAACTCCACCCACCATAGGTGCGTCTTCCAGTTTCCAGCATGGGGGCCAAATTGTCTCAGGAATAATTGTAACATCTGCTCCTGTGTCAATTAAAAAGGGTGTAGTGGAACAAAGCAATCAGACGCCTCTGATTACCAAGAAGTGGGTGTGAGCCCGTATCAAATCCACCTGTGCCCAATTAGGGCATGCCCCCTATTGAGCATGTGCAAGACCAGGGAGCCAATAAAAGGTGAAACAGCCACAGACTAGCTCACTCCCGAACACTGTATTACCTTTATTGCGCCACTAGCGCTCATCGCCTCCAAGGTGAGGGTCTCGTAGCGCAGCTGGTTAAGACCCAGTACTGCAATGCCGAAAGCCCCGAGTTCGAGACTCCACAGAGAGCCTAACCTTGGTGCAATAGGGGGCCTGCCCTAATTGGGAACAGGAGGATTTGATACCGGCTCACACCCACTTCTCGGTAATCAGAGGCGTCTGATTGCTTTTTTCCACTACAAAGGGGACGCTAATGGTGGTGCTATTTGAGGTATTTTAGAGGGAGCAGGTCCGTACACCACTGGTGGGTTATTGCACCTTACTGCCAGGGCCACCCTGGTGTTTTGTCCCCAAGGGGTGGCTCCGGCTGTCCCTGAGGCGTAAGCAGATTCGGTTGGACCGCTGGTTGGGCCATATAGTTGGTTGTTGCTCGGGGGGGCGGCAGGTTCAAGAGTGCCTTGCCCCATCCAGGGTTGACGTAGTTGAGCCGCCTCATATCCCAAGTGGGAGAGGGCTGTGTGCGGCCTGGGCGCCCCCTCCCCGTCCCATTTCCCTGCTTTTTGGATTTGCAGTCCTTAGCGAAATGCCCTTTCTTTCCACAGACCCAACACGGTCCCCTGCATTGCTTCTGGCGTGGATTAGATGTTGGTGGCTGGTTCACTAGTTGGGGGCAGTTTGCCACCACATGGCCCGCTTGGCCGCATTTAAAACATGCCATCATATCAGCTATTGCAGTGCGAACAGCTACCTGAATCAGGGCTAGATGCTCTTCCTTCATGACATGTTTAATCATGTAAGCAATACTTGACCCCACTGGCAGTGATCGAAGGATTTCTTTGGTTTTTGAATTACACTGCTGACGCATGCAGTCTGCAAGTACTGGGTTTTTTACATCCGCAGGCAGGGACGAAGAGTCCATGGCCGCCTGCAAAACATGCCATCATATCAGCTATTGCAGTGCGAACAGCTACCTGAATCGGGGCTAGATGCTCTTCCTTCATGACACGTTTAATTGTTAGAAATACTTGCCCCCGCTGGCAGTGATCGAAGGATTTCTTTGGTTTTTGAATTACACTGCTGACGTATGCAGTCTGCAAGTACTGGGTTTTTTACATCCGCAGGCAGGGACGAAGAGTCCATGGCCGCCTGCAGACGGTCCACGAACTGTGTAAAGCTCTCACTTTCATTCTGTTTTATTGTGGTCCGTGGTGATGACTTGTCTATAATCCTACTGGTAGTACGAATGGCCTCTCTATCTGCACGGGTGGTTGTCATAATTTCATGGGGTCGCATACCTTGGGCTTGTGCTTGGGGGGTAATCATTGATGGGTCTCTGCCCATCAGTCGCTGCAGGCTGGAGCCATGCAGTGGGTGATCTGCCCTGACTGCTCGGGCTCGTTGCTTTGTACAGTTATCTTCCCATTCTTCCCTGAAAACGAACATGCCTGCCCCATCAAAAATTAGTCTGCTTACTTGTTTTATATCAAATGGGATCATGTCGTCTCCCCCAAAAAGCCCATCTATTAGGGTATTAACAATGGCAGAATTAAGTCCCTTATCCGCAATTGCTTTAACAATCGCCTGTACATCCTTATAATTTACAGGGGTGTACATTGTTCGTGTCTCATCACCTTCTCTTGTTACCCTGACCGGGAATGCGATTGTTGCCAAAGGGACCCAATCTGCTATGCATTGCTTATTTTCCTCCAGTCCGTAACGGGAATATCCTCCAGCGATCCCCCTTTGCTACATCCGAGGGTGTGTCGGGTCCCGATCCCTACCTTACTATCATTTGAGTCTGAGTCTGCCCGGGGCCAATCGTCCCCGGAACTGTCCGACTCGGAATCGGAACTCGACTGACTGGCTACTTCCGGGCTCCGATGCTTTTTCTTCTGGCTCCGGTCCTGCCCACTTTCCTTTTTGGGGCTCCGACCCCTCACACCTCCTTTGTGGGCAGGCAGTTCCCTCCCCTTCGGCTCGCCCAAAGGCCTGCCTGGGGAGGAGTTTGCCATATAGTGACATATTTGTGGGCGGATCCAACCGCCCTTTTCCTCCTTACTCTCCTTATAAGGGCATAGAACCAGATAGATGCTCTGATTGGTTCCCGCTGCCTGGCTCGCGGTTCCCCCCCCTTCTTGATTTCCCGCACCACCCCCCTTCTCCTTTTCACTCGGTGCGCTCAGCGTGGCGCAGGGAGCGGAGCAGAGCGGGATGAGGCTGAGCAGGTCCGGGCCACCTCCCACCTCCTTTTTGCTCTCCCCGCCTTCCTGTCCACGCACGCCCCTCAGTCCCGGTGCTCCCCCCTCGTTTCCAGCAGTGGCGTTTTCGTCCCGTCCTCCCTCTGTTGGATCGGCGCCATCTTGAGCCGCATAGGGAGGCGGTCTCGACCAAATGTCATCGGGTTTTGATTTTTCCGCGGCAGCCCTGACTTCCTCAGCTAGCTCGCCCCAAATGGTTTCTGCTTGTTTTTGCTCTTCCGCGAGCAGAATAGGGCTTGCGGGCTGGAAGGGGGTATCCCCCTCGTGCCGGTCCGCCTGGAGACCGTCATCGGTTGGGGGTGCGGTCTACGTGGCTGCACCGACCCCGGTTTTCGGGACGATTAGTAAACAGTCCCTTGCCTTCCTCCATGTCTGCTGCTCCTCTAGGGCTTTTTTCAAGGCGCCCCTGACCTTCCCCCATGCCTTGAGGGATTTTCCTGTGCCTGAGGATATGGTCTCCTCGGCTAACGCATTAGTGCATTTACTCCACACCTCTGGGTGGAGGATATCCACCGCCTGGTCAATGACCTCAATCTCTAACAGCCTCGAAACTGCGAGAGTAAAATCTTTGGGCCTACAATCAATCCCCCACTGTCTATGCAACTCAGATACGACCTTTACAAGGGCTTCCATCCTCACTGTCAGTCCGGGAGCGTCCTTCCCGCCAGGCTGGATCCTGCCGCTCCGGCCACCGTTTACCCGAATCCAGGCGAATTTCCCAAACCCAAATCCAATTCCGACCTCGATTTTCTCCGATTCCCGGGTTTTGGCACCAGTTTGTTGCCTCCAGCGAGGCGTGGCGACCTGGTTCAGGAACAACTCAGCAACCAACCCCAGGTTGCCTGGGCCATCAGCTCACCGACATCAATATGATGGACGGCAAATGGCGTTTATTGTTTATGTTACACCGCATTTTATAGCCTAGGTTTACATCGTCACTTTCGTCTGCTTGCGCTAGGGACCCGTACCTATTGGTTGTCAGTAGGGAAGCCCTATCTTAACTTTCCATACAGCACGATATCTTCCGGCCGCCAAACCTCAACTGCCACATTTCAAACCTTAACTACCACATTTTAAACCTTAACTACCACACTCAGCATTTGAGGCAGTACAGCCTCAGACTGTCAACACCGAACAATTGCTGATAATTTCAACATAAGCCTTGGGCTACGTGCAAGGACAGTGCTGCTTGAAGCAACTTTTGTAACCGCAAGGAACAGTACGTTAGAACACTCGAAGGTTAAGGAGTAAGCAAGACGATTAGATTAAGGGACTCGGCACGATTGTAATGTCTACAAAGAAGCTCAAATGTGTGAAAGACAAGCTTTGTTAATTAATTGTTGCTAAATGCTTTGTAACCAATCAAGTTAAAATGTGTGTAACGAGATGTAGAAATCACCAATCAGCAATATGTATACATGGCATTAGCTCTTAGATTAGTGTATAAATATTGCCTTTTGATTCAATAAAGTTGGACAATTTGTTTGCATCAAACTGGGTCCCCGTCTCACACTGCGACAAGCATTAAAGCTTCAAAGCAATCTGTGAATGGAGTTTGCTCTGGAATTTTGGGACAACTTCATCTACCTTGGATTTAGCCTCTCCCATTGTTTTTTCCAAGCCCAGGTTGGCTTCCTCCAGGTTCCTGCAGCGCCTCGTAGCAACTTCCAGTGAAGCTTCTGCCACAGACAGCTTTTTAATGGAAGCTCTCTGACATTAAATGAAATGGTTAGATGAGCATGAAAAAAGTTATAAGGACATGAATTCTGTCTTGAACTTATTTGATTTTACAGTTACAACTGCCTTGACTTCAAAAGTAGGAAAATTTTGCCTGCCACCAGCAGTCAGCCCCTCCAAACTATCAGCAGCAGCTCATGGAGATTTCTTTTTACTAATACATAAACAAATAATATATTATATATTATAGATAATATTATACTTTTTGAACAATACACCAGCATACTCTGAATCATGGTATTATTTCAACAAAACTCAAAGCAATCTGTTTGATGCAAAAGCCACAGGTTGACTGCAGATATTACTCTGGTGACTAAAGGCAGGACTTTGTATGAGATGGTTCTTGGGTCTCTTTCTGCATTCTACAAACAATTAAATTAATACATTAAATTAATATATGAAATAATACCAAGTTAATTTTAGAGTAACAACACTCACAAATCTGGACAGTGCCTCCTTTCCTCCAGCCACCCACCCAACTACCATCTCCCAAAGGAACCTGGGATTTTGGCACTAGGAATACAAAGTTTTTCCCAGGGGAAAACCATTGACAGCACTCCTGGAGTTCTTCCCCCACTTCCCTCTTCAAGAAACTGAAAAATGAAGAATAAGGTGGTTATCTGACACATACAGGTATTCACCTCACTCAAACACTCTGGGGTTGAGAGGAAATAAAAAATGGAATTTTAAAGCACTGTTCTCATCACTATTCACAGACAAACAGCACACCAGTGTCTAATTACTCAACAGGACTAGTTCCTGTTTCCCAGAAAATAACAAGTAAAAAAATGGGTACAGCAACTTTTAAATCTTTGCTCTGCCTGGGACTGGTGGAATTTGCAGAAAATAACTGTAACATTCTAATCAGTCTTCTGACCAGTTAATTAGCCTAACACAGCCACACAGAAGAAAATTAAAGATTGCTGCACATCACAAAATAGAGAAGAGAAGAGAAGAGAAGAGAAGAGAAGAGAAGAGAAGAGAAGAGAAGAGAAGAGAAAAGAGAAGAGAAGAGAAAAGAGAAGAGAAGAGAAGAGAAGAGAAGAGAAGAGAAGAGAAGAGAAGAGAAGAGAAGAGAAGAGAAGAGAAGAGAAGAGAAGAGAAGAGAAGAGAAGAGAAGAGAAGAGAAGAGAAAGCTTAGTGGCTGAAATTGACTTTTTTGAGGAACAGGCAGGTCCCAAAGACAGAATGCAGAAATGAACAGCAAAACACTGCTCAGAGTCTTCAACACTGCAAAAAGTGTGTCCTTTACCTCCCTTTTTTTTAGTTTTTCAGCCTCATAGTTTAAGACTTGTTCTCTTAAACCAGCACACTTGGCCTTTAATTCCTTGTTCATCTTTTCCAGCGTGGAAACTTGCTTTTCAGCAGAGTTTGTGGAAAATGTCATTAAAGCATCCCTGTGCAGCAGCTGATGGAATAAATGGCTTTCCCTCTGGAGCTGGGCCAATGCCTCCTGTGTGGACAGAATCACAGAAGCACAGAATCAGTAAGGCTGGAAAAAACCACTAGGATCCTCCAGTCCTGCTGGGAAACCAACACCACTCAACCATGTCCCCTAAGTGGGAATAATGTGCTCTACTCTGCCCTGAGGTGTTACTCAGGACTCCAGACCCCTCTGCCCAGCCCTGCCCCAGATGCCACACACCAACAGGATGCCTTCCCTGTTGGAATACCGCTGTTGAGGAAATACCTCTCAGAAATACCCTCAGGAAAAAAATCTTTTCAAACACTTCTTAGCATGACCCAACACACACATCTTTTGCAGAGGCAGGGAAACATCAAAAGTCACCAAATTCCAAGGTTTTTTTGCATGAGCTTTCTCTTACAAAGAGGAAGACCAAGCATGTCTAATCACACACATCAGCCTTTTACAGACAAATCTTCTTCACTTCAATATGTGTTTCGTATGGGGAAAAAATGCATTTGACTTCACTGTTTGCAGGAACAACACAGCTCAGCTGGAAATAAAGCAGCAGAACAGGAAATACCCAGCATCGTGGCAACGATTTTTCCCCATCCTAAGAAAACTGTACCCAACTTCGGACAGCAACACCACCTCCCTCTGCACGACTCTGCCATCACCATTAGTCACTTTCTGCTGATTTTCTTTACCTTATTGTATAATTTACTCTATATTTTACTCTATATTTGCTCTGTAATTTACTCTATAATTACTCTCAATCGACTCTATGATGTTACTTAGCAGTCTGGACTCTAATTCAAAATATTTGGCTTCACATAACTGCACCCCAGAGTTGTCAGTGGTTTCCTTTAAGCCTTTTTTTTGTTTTGTTTTTGCTGGTGATGATACATGGAAAGTTCACCTCCTGGGAAAACCACGGTATTCTTCCAAGGATTTTTCCAGCAATAGCTCAGTAGTGTGAGCAGTTTGACTTTTCTCCCTTCTTCTTCTACAGGGTGGTGGTGACTGCACTGTGGTGTTTTCATCAAAGCTGTTTCTCACGGGATCTTTTGGAAGACAGTGAAACTTTAGAGGTCTCTGTCAACAATTATTGGATCTCTTGGGTGTTTTCCTCCAAGCAATCCTTGTTTTTCTTTGAAGAGAACTGCAGGATGCTCTTTTTAATATGTTGTAAAGCACTTAAGAGAAGGATCTATGGGATGACCAAAAAGTCTTGAAGGTTTACCTGGAAGCTGTTTCTCACTGTACCTTTTGGAAGACAGTGAAATTTTAGAGCTTCTCTTCTTTGTCAACAATTCTGGGATGTCTTGGGTGAGATCCCTATCTTTCTTTTTTTTTTTTGAGGAGAACCCTGGGGATTCGCTTCAGTAGAGGGATCTATGGGAAGATCTAAAAGTCCAGCTTGAAGCTTCACCTGGAAGCTGTTTCTCACTGTACCTTTTGGAAGATGGTTCACTCTGAGCCTCCTCCCTGAGGTGCCACCCCCCCTAGGTTTGGGCTTCAAGCAGAGGGTAAGTTTGCATGGCACAAGGCAGTGGTCTGTAGGACATTCTGCACCAGGCATCGCTCGGCTAGGACGGACGTCGCCAACATTTCTCTGGCGCACTAAGAAATAGTCAGTGAGGTGCCAGTGCTTGGATCCAGGATGCTTCCAGGTTGTCTTCAGGCTGTCTTTCTGCTGGAAGAGAGTGCTGGTGATGGTGAGCTGCTGCTCAGCACAAAACTCCAGCAAGAGACATCCATTCTCATTACAGTTTCCAACACCATGCTTGCCCAGGACTCCTTTCCAGGCTTCATAGTTTTTTCCTACTCCGGTGTTGAAGTCACCAAGGGGTATGATCTTCTCTGCAGGAACTTTTTGAGAGAGGCAGTGCAGATTTGGTGTAGAGTTTGACTTTTGGTCAGCTTGGAGGGTTGGGGCATAAATCCTGAGGAGAAGAACAGGGGGCTTGTTGTGGAGTGGGAGGTGTAGTGAAATAACGCAATCAGTGACCTGACAGCAAATTTTTAAGTTTGGAGGCTTGGAATAGCTGTGAATAAAAGAATAATCCTCATCTATCAGCCCATCAGAGTCTTCCTGGGAAATATCAGCACTGCAATGAAGGAGAACTTTGATCAAATGAAGATTCCCACCACCTGAGCTACTGGACTTGGATTCCTGTTCAGTGCCAAACTCTTTGCCAGGATGTCCCAGGTGAGTTGAAAGCTGAGCTGGACTTGGAGCCAGAATTCTGCTCTCCAAGCTGCTTGTGACTTAAGTTCTTCTTCTGATGCCCTTCTCATGGAGTGCAGCGTTGGCTTTTGGTACTTCATCATCAGCTCTGAAAAAATTCAGACACATCCCTAGAATTATGTCTGGAAGGAACACTTTGGCAGAGTTACCCATAGTCTCTGATTATTTGTTGATTTCTGAAAATAGAGAGGATTAGGAGTGACCAACCCCAGAATTTGACCTGAGGGGTTTTGGAGAGCTTATATATTAGCAATCAAACCAAGGACTTGGGACTTCTCAGCACCAGAGCTTCAAAGCCACCTGTGAATGCTCTGTGCTTCTTCCAAAAGGCAGAGAAAACCAATGCTGAGCTACCCTCCTTTTCCATGGAGAGCTCAAACCTCAGACAAGCTGATAAAATAGCAGCTAAAAAAAGACATTTTTTTTTTTTACTTCACAGAATCAAATTCTCTGCTCTCTTGGTAAAGGGCTGGGCACCAGGACTGGATTTATCATCTGCTTACTCAGTATTAAAATCAGAGTGAAACCAGGGGCTTCCTTTTAATCAAGAACAGCTATAACATCATTTCTGAGAGGATTCCTCAGGTTCCCAGCCCTTTTTCTGCAGTAGGCGCCAAACTGGCGTATTTTTCTCCATTTTCCCATTTCCTGGAAAAGCACTGGAAAAGCGCAAGGGAAGTCAAACACACCCATGTAGTGTAACAAGGCAACCAGGTGCCCCTAATTGCCAGGGAGTGGGCATGAGCTTGTGGTAAGCCCACCTGTGCCTAATTAGGGTGGGCCCCCACTGCACATGAGCAGGACCAGGGGGCCAATAAAAGGTGAGTCCTGAAGCACAGGCTCAGCTCAGTCCTGAGCACGTCTGCAGAGATGTCAGTCACTCTTGGAGCACTGTATTACCTTCATTGCACCACTGGCACTCAACGCCCACAGGGTGAGGGTCTGAGGAGTCTCGAACCCAGGGCCTACAACATTGTAGTACTGGGTCTTAGCCAGCTGCACCACCACACCTCACCTTTGCCCTCAAGGTGAGGCTCCCTTTTATTGGCCCCCTGGTCCTGCTCATGTGGAGTGGGGGCCCACCCAAATTAGGTACAGGTGGGCTTAACACAAGCTCATGCCCACTCCCTGGCAATTAGGGGCACCTGGTTGCCTTGTTGTACTACACACCCAAACCTCCTGGTTTCAGCACAAAAACCACCTCTCATGCTTTAGAGGAATTTTTACAGCACACTCAAGCTTCATTATGGCACTGACAAACACACCATCTTTTTTCCCTCTATACTGAGAAATTTTTAAGTATTGGTTCAGAACATGGCTTTTACTGAAGGAGGAAGATGTATTCCACTTTAGGTGAAAGCTGCAGTTTATTTTAAAAAAATGTGCAGGAAATATCAGCCTTTTGTTAGGTCCCAATGGTCACCTACAGCTCTGTCCTTCTTTCCCCCTTCCAGAAGCAAAATTTTCTGTATCCATTGAACATCAAACCTGATATCCTGTCAGTCATTAAAAGGGGAGGAAACTGGCATGGTGAGCACTTGAAAGAGGCTCTAACAGAAGGAAGAAACTTCACTTATTTGACAGGAAAAGAGACAATGAATGCTTGAGAATAGGAGGTCCCATATAAATAAAAAGGAGAATTTTTTTTCCCTGTGAGGGTGACAGAGCACTGGCACAGGCTGGTCCCTTCCAACCCTACATTTTCTGTGATTCTATTTAACTCTGCCTCAATGGAATCACCTTCCCTGTCATCCAAAATAACTCTGCCAAGAGAAAGACAAAAACTCAAGAAACTTTTGGACTAATCATGAGCCCCTGCCGGGGAAGGGGACTTTGCTTTCATGCTACTCAAACAGCAATAACCACCTCAAAAAGCACTTTTTGGGTGCCTAGGAGAAGGGAAAGGCTGGGCTGAAACCAGGGTTTCTCACTAGTGAGAAACAAATTCCACAACATTTTCTGCATCACCTGACTGCATCCTGCCCAGGGAAGCACTTGGAAAGCCTTGGGAAAGAGTAAGACAGGTTCCAGGAGAAAAAACTTTGGGTGCACTCATCTACTGCTGCAGCACCATGGAAAGCCAAATCCATTCCAAAACACAGCCCAGAAAAAAACCAAACCAAACAAAAAAACAAAAAAGAACATGAAAAGAAGCCTTGGGAAAGACTAAGACAGTTTTTCCAGGAGAAAAAAATTTGAGCACACTCATCTATTGCTGCAGCACCATGGAAAACCAAGTCCATTCCAAAATACAGCCCAGAAAAGAACAACAACAAAAAAAAATAACAATGTGAAAAGAAGCCTTGAGAAAGAGTAAGAGTTTTTCTAGGAGAAAAAACACCACCACTGTGGGAAAACAGTCTGCGGAGGCTTAAGGATTCCATGTGCACATCAATATGATTGTATGAAATCGTTTATTAACAAATTGCACTCACTTATATAGAGAAGCCTTGTTTACACCATCATATCATGCAGGTGGCTTTGTATTCCAATTACACATTCCATTCTCAGGGAACGACTGTTCTCACATAATTATTTTCCTCTTCTGTTGCCAATTAAGTTATCTCTTTCCCATTAGCTCATTTTTAGAAACCTCTAACTAGGCCTCAATAACCATTAACCCACTGTAGCCTAAGATGAAGTAAGTCAGGATTGCTCACAACCTGTATATTTCTGAACTGCTTCCCCAACATATTCCCCTTTTTTTTTTTTTGAGCAATTCTGACTTATTTCATTACATAAGATAACATGCTAATGATATATTGTCATAAAAGCACATTCATAATGCAAAAGCAATAACATACCAATAATGCAAAAGCAATAATAACATATATACTGATGCAAAAGCAATAATAACATACTAGTAATATAAAAGCAATAATAACATATGTAACTGATAAGCCTTGCCTAATTAAATCTGTTAGCCAACAAGCTAACTGGTATATTTTATGATTTTTATCAATTCTTACCAAAGGCTTTTCCTCTTGCTATGTGTGATACAAATGAAACAGCAAGAAACCCAAATTTCAAATTTTCCCTTATATTCTAGGCCGAATTATTGCATTGACCAGTTTGATCAAAATGTTATTAATAACTCATTAGTGCTCTCATGAGGTCAGACTCTTTTTTCTTCTCATAAGAGTATATGCTCTTCCCTTTTCTTTCCTTTTTTTTTTTTTTTAAATAATCAAAACGAACAACAACAAATACAATTGCTAAACCTTGTCTAATTAAATCTCTAAACTATCCCCATATCCTTAAACGATTTAACCATTCATTTAACCCAGTATATGCAACAGTTAATTTTTTCATGTTATCTTAATCAATAGTTTTTGGTTGTGAATTGACTATGAATGATCAGCTAAATTTATGCAAATACACTCCATCCAAGTCTTCACAAACATGACCTAAAAGCTAACAATAAAATGTCAGTGGCAGCACGATATTGTAAAACTGCATGTCTGACACTATCAACATCTTTTAGCATCTGTGTTAAAATACCAGAAGTTCATCTGCTTAGCAGTGCAACAGAATAGCACAATCAACAATCAAGATATAGACGAGGGATCCCATAATCAACATATAAACAATCACATGAATTACAACATTAACAAAAGCCTGTTATCAATACAACACAATACGAAAAGCACATTTCACACTGCAGTGGAAAGACTTAAATATCTTTTTAGTATGAGGAAGGTCAAGTGTCCACTGGCACGTAGAGCCAAGGGGGTAGAGGAGGCTTATCCCACAAAAATTCATCGGGGGGGCCCAAAAGCGTCCCCAGACCCCTCCCGGGTCACGGCACAGTGGAGTCCTGGTTTCCTCCATGGTTGCCAAATTGAGGCCCAAAAAAGCCTAATAAAATTGTTTAGAGACAAAATGAGGCAGCCTTTTTCACATCTCCTTGTGTAAACATCACAGAAATTTTGTCTTTCACAGAAATTACTGAGACAAAAAATCCAGCATTCCTATGCCACACCTGGAGGCTCCAAATTTCACCTGTGGAAGAATTCAGATTTCTCTACAGGGAAACCTCCTCTGGCAGCTCTCATCTCATGGAGAGCAGAGTCTTGCTAGGACTAAGATGAGGATGGAATTTCCTCACCAACTCTTCTACACACCCAGTTCTACATTCAGATTGAATCCAGCTTGAATTGTACTCAGGGATATGAACAAGCCCCACCTCTCAGACTCTTCCTCCACTTCCATGTTTATTTCCATCTCTCTGTCCAGATGCACTTGGAGAGGGCAGCTCAGCTCTTCCTTCTCTTTCTTTCTGTCACTCTCAGACTTTCAAAACAGAAAAAGCAGATGGCACACAGGGCACAGGACCTGCACCTCACCTTCTCCCCACAGCAGCTGCTCTACACCTCCACCCCTCAGCCAACTTCCACAGAAACCCATGGGACCCAATTCCTGAGAATATTTCATCACATTTCCCACCAAACAAGCCAATAGCTAACAATGGAAAGAGATGCCCCCACCCAAGCAAAGGCAAAGAGGTGATTTTGATTAACATCTTCTTCTCCCTCTTGCTCTTCTCTCAGCCAAACTGCTCTAAATTTCTACTTATATTTTTTCCTGATGCAGAAAAGGAGAAAAGGGAAAGACTGCCCCTTAGAAACTGGCAGCTCTTTCCTTTTTCCCAGGCATTCATTCACTTGCCCCCCTTTTCTGCAAGCTTTTGAAGCTCCCACTGCCCTCAAAACCTCCTCAACACCCTGAGTGCTCTTTGAAAAGAGAACAACCCTCAAAACCAAAACTCTTCACCCCTACCACACCTAGATGGGGAGTGTTGTGATGAGGAGGAGTTACACCATGAGTAATCACTACAAACGAGTTGTAACTTTAAGGTTAAAAAGCACAACTTAGCTTACAGATGCTGAGGATGGGATTTCACATTTTCTACCTGAGCTGCATAATAGGTGCAAATGTTGTTCCCCAAGGATTCTGCTCCTGTGAGTGAACTTGGGAAGCTTCCTCCTAAACTTGAACTTAGAGAAAGAGTGTTCCGAGAATGTCCCAGTTCAACCAGATACTGCTCAGCACTTAGATCCGGACCTTCACTGATAGAAGGGGAAAGAACAAGCTTCCCACAAAGCTTTCTTTTGGCTTTTCCTTGGTTTTCCTCAGCTCTGAAAAAATTCAGACACGTACCAAGAGTTATCTTTGGAAGTCACTTTGGCCCAGTTATACCCCCACCTCCAGGTCTTTGATTATTATTCAACTTGTGAAAGTTGAAGGGAGTAGGAGTGACCAAATCCTGAGCAGCATTTGAGCTGAGATTTTTTGGAGGATTTCTCAGCAGTCACATTTCCCACAAGGAGCAGCAACCAACACTTGAGACTTCTCAGCATGAGAGCTTCAAATCTGTGAATGCTCTGTGCTTACACAGCTTTTTCCAAAAGGCAGAGAACACCAGCACAACAACACCCTTTCCCATGGGAAGTTCAAACCATAACCCTCAAATGGAAGCCAAAAATAAATAGTCACTTTCTTCCTTCATAGAATTAAATTCTGTTCTCTGTGGGGCACCTCCTTATTCAAACAATACAAGACATAAAATTCATGATTTGTTTTGGTTTGTTTTTTTTTTTTTTGCCACCCAATGAATATAAGGAGGAGATTATTAGAGACTAGCAAAAAGGCTGACTGGTAAAGTACAATTAATTAAAAAAACCAAACATTAATTCCACGATTAGTGGTGTTAGTCTTGGAATGCTCAAGAGATATTAAGACAGAGGGAGGGTTAAAGGAACCTTCCTCACAAATATGCCATCTCAGGCTTACAGATGTAACGCTGACCAGATGCAAAAGAGGAACCCCAGCAGGAAAACACAGGAGGAAAAAAGGAAACTCTTATTACCACTCCAAAAAGACTGTACCTAACTTCCCAGTTCATTTTGAAACCATCTTCTCTTTTTCACTTCCTCCAGATACAGCTTTTCCTATTTTTCTTTTAGAACAATGCTCTCTCTCAAGGTGTATTTCTCACTCTCCAATTCCTGTTTCAGGTCTCCCATTCTGCTGAGCAGCAGCTTTCTCTCTGCTTCGTGGTCGTGGGCTCTGATTTCTTCCACTCTGTCCTGGGAAGCTTGTGGTAGTTAAGGTTTGGCAGCTGGATGATATCGCGCTGTACGGAAAGATAAGATAGGGCTTCCCTCCTGACAACCAATAGGTACGGGTCCCTGACGCAAGCAGACGGAAATGACGATGTAAACCTAGGCTATAAAATGCGGTGTAACATAAACAATAAACGCCATTTGCCGTCCATCATATTGATGTCTGTGAGCTGATGGCCCGGGGAACCTGGGGTTGGGTGCTGTGCCGTTCTTGAACCAGGTCGCCACGCCTCGCTGGAGGCAACAAACTGGTGCCGAAACCCGGGAAAAAATTGAGGTCGGAATCGGATTCGGGTTCGGGAAATTCGCCTGGATTCGGGTGAACGGCGGCCGGAGCGGAAGGATCCAGCCCGGCGGGGAGGACGCTCCCGGACTGACAAGGAAAATGGAAGCCCTTGTAAAGGTCATATCTGAGTTGCATAGACAGTGGGGGATTGATTGTAGGCCCAAAGATTTTACTCTCGCAGTTGCGAGGCTGTTAGAGACTGGGGTCATTGACCAGCCGGTGGATATCCTCCACCCAGAGGTGTGGTGTAAATGCACTAATGCTTTAGCAGAGGAGACCATGTCCTCAGGCACGGGAAAACACCTCAAGGCATGGGGGAAGGTCAGGGGTGCCTTAAAAAAAGCCCTACAGGAGCAGGAGACATGGAGGAAGGCAAGGGACTGTTTATTAATCGTCTCGAAAACCGGGGTCGATGCAGCCACGCAGACACCAGCCCTAACCGATGACGGTCCCCAGGCAGACCGGCACGAGGGGGACATCCCCCCCCAGCCTCCAAACCCTATTCCGCTCACGGAAGAGCAAAAACAAGCAGAATCCATCTGGGGCGGGCTAGCTGAGGAAGTCAGGGCTGCCGCGGAAAAATCAAACTCCGATGGCGTTTGGCCGAGACCGCCTCCCTATGCACCTCAAGATGGCGCCGATCCAACAGAGGGAGAGCGGGGCGAAAACGCCCCTGCCGGAAACGAGGGGGGAGCACCGGGACTGATGGGCGTGCGTGGACGGGAAGGCAGGGAGAGCGAAAAGGAGGTGGGAGGTGGCCAGGACCTGCTCAGCCTCAGCCCGCTCTGCTCCGCTCCCTGCGCTGTGCTGAGAGCGCTGAGCGAAAAGGAGAAGGGGGGTGGTGCAGATAATCAAGAAGGGGGTGGAATCGCGAGCCAGGCAGCGGGAACCGCGAGCCGGGCAGCGGGAAACACGAACCAGGCAGCAGGAACCAATCAGAGCATCTATCTGGTTCTATGCCCTTATAAGGAGAGTAAGGAGGAAAAGGGCGGTTGGGTCCGCCCACAAATATGTCACTGTAGGGCAAACTCCTCCCCAGGCAGGCCATTGGGCGAGCCGAAGGGGAGGGAACTGCCTGCCCACAAAGGAAGTGGGAGGGGTCGGAGCCCCAAAAAGGAAAGTGGGCGGCACCGGAGCCGGAAGAAAAAACATCGGAGCCCGGAAGTAGCCAGTCAGTCGAGCTCCGATACCGAGTCGGACAGTTCCGGGGACGAGTGGCCCCGGGCAGACTCAGACTGAAATGATAGTAAGGTAGGGATCGGGACCCGACACACCCTCGGTCGTAGCAAAGGGGGATCGCAGGAGGATATTCCCGTTACGGACTGGAGGAAAATAAACAATGCATGCGCAGATTGGGCCCCTTCAGCAGCATTAGCATTCCCGGTCAGGGTAACAGGCGAAGGTGATGAGACACTAAGAATGTACACCCCTGTAAATCCTAAGGATATACAGGCGATTGTTAAAGCAATTGCGGATAAGGGACTTAATTCTGCCATGGTTACCACCCTCATAGATGGGCTTTTTGGGGGAGATGATATGATCCAATTTGATATAAAACCAGTTAGCAGACTAATTTTTGATGGGGCAGGCATGTTCGTTTTCAGGGAAGAATGGGAAGATAACTGTTCAAAGCAACTAGCCTGATCAGTCCGTGCAGATCACCCATTGCATGGCTCTAACCTGCAGCGACTGATGGGCAGAGACCCATCAATGATTACCCCCCAGGGACAAGCCCAGGCATGCGGGCCCATGAAGTTATGACAACCACCCGTGCAGCTAGAGAGGCCATTCGTGCTACCTGTAGGGTTTTAGTCAAGCCATCAACATGGACCACAATAAAACATTGAGAGCCTTACACAGTTTGTGGACCGTCTGCAGGCGGCCATGGACATTTTGTCCCTGCCTGTGGATGCAAGAGGCCCGGTCCTTGCATACTGCTTACGTCAGCAGTGTAATTCAAAAACCAAGGAAGTCCTTCGATCACTGCCAGCGGGGGCAAGTATTGCTGACATGACTAAACATGTCATGAATGAAGAGCATCTAGCCCCGATTCAGGTAGCTGTGCGCACTGCAATAGCTGATGTGATGGCATGTTATAAATGTGGCCAAGCGGGCCATGTGGTGGCAAACTGCCCCCAACTGGTGAACCAGCCACCAGCATCTAATCCGCGCCAGAAGCAATGTAGGGGACCGTGCTGGGTCTGTGGAAAGAAAGGGCATTTCGCTAAGGACTGCAAATCCTAAAAGCAGACTAAACGGGTTGAGGAGAGGGCGTCCGGGCCGCACACAGCCCTCTCCCACTTGGGATATGAGGCGGCCCAACTACGTCAACCCTGGATGAGACAAGGCACTCCTGAACCTGCCGCCCCCCCGAGCAACAACCAACTATATGGCCCAACCAGCGGTCCAACCGAATCTGCCCACGCTTCAGGGACAGCCGGAACTACCCCTTGGGGGCGAAACCCCAGGGTGGCCCTGGCAGTAAGGTGCGACAACCCACCGGTGCTGTACGGGATCTGCTCCCTCTATAATACCTCAAATAGCACCACCATTAGCGTCCCCTTTTTAATTGACACAGGAGCAGATGTTACAATTATTCCTGAGGCAATTTGGCCCCCATGCTGGAAACTGGAAGACGCACCTATGGTGGGTGGAGCTGGGGGAGTAACCTGAGCTCGGAAGAGTGCTCAATTGGTAGCGATCACGCTTCACACTGAAAAGGGACCAGAGAAAACCATCACCCTCTTCCCGTATGTCATGTCAGGAGTTCTACCCTTGCTGGGAAGGGATGTCCTAGCCCTATTAAAAGCCAGGGTGACAAATTTACCCTAAGGGCCACTGCCGCACACCCGCTCCTACCAATCAAACTGACATGGAAATCATCAAACCCCGTGTGGGTCGAGCAGTGGCCCCTATCAAAGCCTCGAATGGATGCTCTTCTTGAGCTAGTTGACCGCGAACTGCAGCGAGGTCACATAGAGCCTTCCAATAGTCCATGGAACACCCCAGTTTTTGTAATACGCAAACGAACTGGTGAGGGATTTCGCCTCCTTCATGACCTGCGTGAAGTAAACAAAATAATCCAACCAATGTGTCCCATCCAAACGCTGCTACCTATGAACTCTATGATACCAGAAGGACAACCTTGTGCTGTCCTTGATATCAGAGACTGTTTCTTTTCAATACCCCTGCATGAGGAGGACAAGGAGAGGTTTGCCTTTTCCGTCGTATTTCCAAACAGCCAACGCCCCAACCTACGCTTCTAGTGAAAAGTGCTGCCCCAAGGAATGATCAGCTCGCCCACCATCTGCCAGATCACAGTGGATTTACCATTAGCGCCGATTCGACTCACTGACCCGTCTGCGACTATCATCCAATACATGGATGACATCTTGATCACTGCACCATCAGGAAGCCAGGTAGACCAGCTGGTGTCAACAATTTCAAACACTTTGAAAGCACATGGATTCGAAATCGAGAGTGCAAAAATTAAAAGAGGACCGTGTGTAAGCTTCTTGGGAGTGGAAATCACAAACACCAATGTTACCCCCCCGCAGATGAAGATCCGTCGGAACGGCAAGACGCTCCACGATATGCAGCAATTAGTGGGGTCCCTGCAATGGCTCCGTAACGTAGTCCTGATCCCTCCTGAAATCATGGCCCCCCTGCACGATCTTTTAAAAGGGAAGAACCCGTGGGAGCAAAAAACTTTGACACCAGAAGCAATGAGCTCTCTCAATTTCATCGAGCAACAGATGTCCTCAAGCACGCTTTCCAGGTGGAACCCAAACATATCACTCGATCTGTATGTGCACTTCACAAAAGGAGGGGGAGTAGGAGCACTGGCCCAGGGCTCTCCCGAAACAGCCAAACCAGTACAATGGATAGTCCGAAGAAAACCATCACGTGCGTTCTCTCCAGGATCTGAGTGCCTTGGTAGCCTCATGATGAAGGGCAGGAAATTTGCCCTAAGACACCTAGGCATCGAACCTGCCAGGATATACCTACCCTTCTGCAAACAGCTCCCAGCACAATCAGTGGCAATGTCAGAGCATCTAGCCACAGCCCTCCTTGGATTTGGAGGAGAAGTTTGATATTCCACAAAGCCCCCCTGGACCCAAATGCTGGCAATTGTCGACATGGACCTCCCGCTGAAGATCATGGACCGGCCTCAACCGGGACCAACGGTCTTCACAGACGCGTCCTCAGTGACCTCATTTGCGGCTGCAGTATGGCAATCGGGAGGAGAATGGCACTGCGTTAAAATGACCGATCGTGCTCTCTCAGTCCAACAGCTAGAAGCGTCGGCCGTAGCACTAGCGTGCGGACTGTTCCCAACAGAACATCTCAACATAGTAACTGACTCGATCTTTGTGGCCAAACTTTGCCTGGCCATGTCTGGGCCCGGCATGTCAACATCTACAGTAGCTCTAATGCTAGAAGAAGTGCTTCTTTCCCGAAAAGGCACTATATCGGTCATTCTCGTTAAAAGCCACAGCCCAATTAAAGGGTTCTTCCAGATCGGCAATGACAAAGCAGACGCCGCTGCAAAAGGACTGTGGACATTGAGAGACGCCCGTCATCTACACGAATCTCTCCACATTGGAGCAAAAGCGTTGGCGAAGAAATGCGGGATTTCAGTCACAGACGCAAAACACATCGTAGCTACATGTCCCTACTGTCAGAAAGCACCACTATGGTCCAGCGGAGTAAACCCCAGAGGTCTCAAAGCCTCCAAAGTGTGGCGAACTGATTTTACACTCTGTCAGTTGCTGAAACCTAGAGCATGGCTAGCGGTAACCGTGGATACATATAGTGGAGTGATCGTGGCCACTCAGCACCTTAAGACTGACTCCAAAGCAACTATCCAGCATTGGCTGACAGCTATGGCATGGCTCGGCATTCCTAACAGATCAAAACGGACAATGGCCAAAACGTCGTGTCCAAATCTGTGCAGACTTTCGTCCAGAAGTGGGGCATCACTCTACTACATGGTATCCCATATAATAGCACAGGCCAGGCCATAGTCGAACGAGCAAACCGCACTCTGAAATCTAAATTAGAGGTATTAGCGAAAGCAGAAGGCTTCGACAATGCCATTCTCTCAAGAGACCAAGCACGCCTTCTAGCTACCGCTCTATTAGCCCTGAATCAGTACCCCAGAGGAGAAGAGGCAAACACCCTGGCCCAAAAACATTGGGCCACTAGAGCTATGGAGGAAGGCCCATTAGTCAGAGCCAGGAATGAGTTGGGTGAATGGGAACAGGGATGGAGACTAGTTCTCATGGGGCAAAGGTATGCAGCTATCAAAAAAGATGGTATAGTTAAGTGGTGTCCACTTAAGCCCATTAAACCAGACCTTCAGATTAATGATAATAACAATAATAATGATAATAATGAGGCAGTACAATCTCGAACTGTTGGTGCCGAGCAATTGTTGATGGAACGGTTCGACCATGGGCCCTGGGCTAAGCGCAAGGACAGCTCTGCGTAAAGCAACTTTTGTAACTGCAGGGACCAGTACGTTAGAACACTCGAAGGTTAAGGAGTAAGCAAGACGATTAGATTAAGGGACTCGGCACGATTGTTATGTCTTCAAAGAAGCTCAAATGTGTGAAAGACAAGCTTTGTTAGTTAATTGTTGCTAAATGCTTTGTAACCAATCAAGTTAAAACGTGTGTAACGAGATGTAGAAATCACCAATCAGCAATATGTATACGTGGCATTAGCTCTTAGATTAGTGTATAAATATCGCCTTCTGATTCAAAAAAGTAGGACATTTGTTTGCATCAAACTAGTCTCCGTCTCGCATCTGTTTGCATCAAACTCTCACTGCGACATAATAATAATAATAACAACAATAATAGTAGTGGAATTAAACTAAAAAAACCTCTAAGTTTCTGTTCACAGCACCAGCTCGTCGGGCACCCTCCTAACCTACATGTCTCGGTGGGCAGCAAGGACGACGGAACAGTGAACGTCCTTACAGAACCAGAGAACCCCGCATCAACAGAACCCAGACACCGGCAGAACTACCCGTGCAGAAGGGATCTACTATATCTTTCTGTGAACCTGATTTTAGGGTTTGTTACAACAGGAGAGGCAAATTACAATCACCACCAGTTATTCAGGTGGATCCTGTGGAACCCAAAAAACGGCCGAGTGATAAAGGAAAACATAATGGCAGGAGCCCCGACTTTTACGATTACATTTGGTGTTCTATTCCCCGGGGTAGCACAGCCTGAGGCGACAGGACCTAGCATTCAGGAACTCGGTCAGTCATATAGGGAAGTATATTGGTGCCCCAGCTCACACCCAGGGAAAAGTTATTGTAATACTCCAGAAGTTTGTGCACATTGGGGATGTGAGACCATTGTGACAGGCAAGACCTGGATACCAGAGATAGAGGATGAATTCCTACAAGTAAGTTGGGGACCAAATCATTCCTATTTGGTCCTGGAAATTTTAAACCCATGTGATGCAGGATGGCTCAAAGGTAAGATGTGGTACCCATTCCTTCAGGGAAATTACAAAGATAGAGGGGCGCCAATGCAAATTATTAAGTCCATACCACAAGCACCCCAAGCTGTCGAATCCAACCCACCCGTTAACCCACCGACAGCTGAGTCTTTACCATACGAGACCGAAGTTGTACTATAATTCCCACCAGCACCACAACTACTGCCAAAACACCTGACCCCCACCGGTACCGAAATAGCCCCAACAGTTGAGCAAAATCAAAAGTTTCATTCCCTTAAAATAACAGTGGATGAGGATCTAGCTCGAATCGAGAAATCAATCAGCACCTTAGAACAATCCCTGACTTCATTGTCTAAAGTTGTCCTCCAAAATCGTAGGGGACTAGATCTCTTGTTTTTACAACAAAGAGGACATTGCGCTACGCTAGGAGAAGAGTGTTGCGTATATGCAGACAACACCGGCGTTGTCCGCGATACCATGGCCAAGCTCAGAGAAGGTTTGGAAAAAAGAAAAAGAGACAATGAAGTCCAGCAAGAATGGTTTGAGTCATGGTTTAACCACACACCATGGCTAACCACCCTCATTTCAAAACTAATGGGACCGTTTATACTGCTCATTGTAGCGCTGGTCTTCGGACCCTGTATATTAAGTAAGCTTGTGTTTTTTGTTAAAGACCGCTTAGAAAAAGATAATATAATGTTAGTGAAACGTAGACAGATGGTTTAAGAAAACGGTTTTAGTTACATAATCCAATCGTTAGTTACCTCCCTTATAGATAAGTGTACCCCATGATTAACGGTTACCCTTTACTAACACTTTTGTTTGGTGTGCCTTATGTTTTATACAAGCCTTTTATACAATTCTTTACTAATTTATTTGCATGGACCTTTAAATGTGCCTTATAACCCGGTGTGCCTTATACTTTTAATATTTTTAATGTTTTAACTTTTCTATATTTCTCCCCATTCAGTTAAGCATAGGGAGGAGGGGAAATGTGGTAGTTAAGGTTTGCAGTGTGGTAGTTTAGGTTTGAAATGTGACAGTTTAGGTTTGGTGGCTGGAAGATATCGTACTGTACGGAAAGTTAAGATAAGGCTTCCCTCCTGACAACCAATAGGTACGGGTCCCTAACGCAAGCAGACGGAAATGACGATGTAAACCTAGGCTATAAAATACAGTGTAACATAAACAATAAACGCCATTTGCCATCCATCATATTGATGTCTGTGAGCTGATGGCCCGGACAACCTGGGGTTGGTTGCCGAGCCGTTCTTGAACCAGGTCGCCACGCCTCGCTGGAGGCAACAGAAGCTGCCTGCTCCTGAAGCAGGTAACACACTTTTACCAACCACAAACTAAAAAGGGAACCTTTTTTTTTTGCAACCTGCCCAGTGTCAGGGGCACAGATTTACTTCTTTGAGGCACCTGTGCATCCTCCAGCAACCAAGGCAGAACCCCAGAGCTACCACGGGCAAGAATTCTTTTTCTTTAGAAAGAATCCCTCCCTCTCAGCACTTATTTATCCAAGCTGCTAATGAAGGAACACTGTGGGACAGAAAATGATAGAGAAAAAGATTCCTCAAAGAAGGAATTCCCTCACCCACCCTGCCACTTTGCTCTAGAGAAAGAATAACACAGAGAACACTTTCAGAAGCCTCTCTGCTCCTGGCCAGGATTTCAGAATCCCACAATTTGGAACAGAGCTCTGGGATCACCGGGTCTAAACATCAACCCAGAAAAAAACAAAAATATTCCAAAGGCCCCACAGCAATTGGGAAAAAGGCAGCAGTTTATGAGCAGCTTACCAGGGGTGAGCCTTGCAGAAGGGTTTCAGTTCTACTGTTTTGCTGCACAACTGTGGCTGGCAGTCTGGCATTTTTAGCTTCAAGGCTTAAACAGAAACACAGCTTTTATAACAGGGAACCACCAGAGCACCAATTCTTAAAGAACAGCAGGGAAAGGACAAACAGAAGCACCTTCACCACCCCAGACAGCAGCAGCAGACACCTTGGTCCCCTGTGCCACTCTCTTACCACTGCATCCCTTTCTCCAGGGGTTGCACTGCAATAGTACTCGCAGAAGATGCCAACAGGAGGTCCTCCAGTCTCTGGAAACAATCTCTTTTTTCTCTTTCCTTATTCTCCAGAGCACTCTTCACGTCACGAATTGAATGCTCATGCTGAAGATGTTCTTCCAACTCCTGCAGCTGTAAAAGAACAGACAGATTCCACAGCACTAAGCTGAGTTTTTATGCTGAAGAGTTTAGGGAATGCCTCTGTCTGCACATACCCACTACCCAAAGAGCTGTCAGTACTATCCAAACCTTCCTCCTTCAGTTTGAGGGCTTTTAGGAGCTGCTGGCTCATCCCTGCTGCCCTCCTGGAGTTTTTCCCCAGCTGTAGGATGGGGATTGTGGGGAAATGGCAGCTGCCAGCATGGCCTGGGAACCAAGATGGCCGCCGGGCAGCCCCCTGCATGTCCCAGGACTACAGCTCCCAGCATGCCCCGGGGCGCTCCTCCTCTCCTGCTGCTTGAGCCCGCCCGACCTCGGGGCTGCCCCTGCCCTGGCCCAGCTGGGAGGGGGAGCAAGAGGAAGGGGATCTGGGCCCGGAGAGAAGGCAGGAAAAAGAGTGGTTAGGAGCGGGAAAGAGATGGAGGGGAAGGGGGCAAAGAGGGAGGGAGGGAGGGAGGGAGAGAGAGAGGCGAAGGGCAGGAAGGAGGAGAAAAGCGGGATGGACAGAGAGCGGGCAAGGGGCGGGCCAGGGGCCTGAGAGAGAGAAAAGGCCCCAGGAGAGGGGAGTGACAGAGGGGTGGGAGAGGGAGCAGGAGAGAAGGAAAAGGGTGAGGGGAGAGGAAGGGGGAGGCAGGAAAGGGGAGAGGCTGCAGGAGAGATAGGAACAATAAGGCCAGGAGAGGAGGAGAGAAAGATGTGGAGAGAGAGAGAGAGAGAAACAGCAATGATTCTGAGAAAAGGCAGGGAGGAATTGGGAAGTGTTGAGAGGGAGACAGTGAAAGCCCAAACTTGTGATGGGCAAATGACAGAGAGGGAGGGATGAAGAGCTAGGAACAGGGAGCTGGGCAGAGCCCCAGAAGAGCAGTGATGAGCAGCTGGGCCAGGCCCCAGCACCCTGGGCTTCCTCTAAAGGATGAAAGCTTGTTTTTATTTTTAGGGAAATGGTTTATATTTAGGTTCATAATTAGAGACCCAAGGTTTGTGTTCCTGGTTTCTTCAGGTTGTTTTTTTTGTTTGTTTGTTTGTTTTTTGTGTTGGATTGTGTTGTGTTTTCTGTCTTGAAACCATCATTTCTGGTCAGACACCTCTACAGCAGGTAGGGCAGTTTGACTGATGGTGTGTGTTGCCTCCGACGAGGCGTGGCGACATGGTTCAAGAACGACTCAGCAACCAACCCCAGGTTGCCCGGGCCATCAGCTCACAGACATCAATATGATGGACGGCAAATGGCGTTTATTGTTTATGTTACACCGTATTTTATAGCCTAGGTTTACATCGTCATTTCCGTCTGCTTGTGTTAGGGACCCGTACCTATTGGTTATCAGGAGGGAAGCCTTATCTAAACTTTCCATACAGCACGATATTTTCCGGCCGCCAAACCTTAACTGTCACATTTCAAACCTAAACTACCACACTGCAAACCTTAACTACCACATTTCCCCCCCTCCCTATGCTTAACTAAATGGGGAGAAATATAGAAAACTTAAAATATAAAAAATATTAAAAGTGTAAGGCACACCGGGTTATAAGGCACATCTTAAGGTCCATGCAACTAAATTAGTAAAAATATGACAAACTTAAGGTGTTACAATAGTAAAGGATTGTATAAAAGGCTTGTATAATACATAAGGCACACCAAAGAAAAGTGTTAGTAGAGGGTAACCGTCAATCATGGGGTACACTTATCTATAAGGGAGGTAACTAACGATTGAATTATATAACAAACCGTTTTCTTAAACCAGCTGTCTATGTTTTACTAACATTATATTATCTTTTTCTAAGCGGTCTTTAACAAACAACACAAGCTTACTTAATATACAGGGTCCGAAGACCAGTGCTACAATGAGCAGTATAAACGGTCCCATCAGTTATTGTGGAAATGAGGGTGGTTAGCCATGGTGTGTGGTTTAACCAGGACTCAAACCATCCTTGCTGGACTTCATTGTCTCTTTTTCTTTTTTCCAAACCTTCTCTGAGCTTCGCCATGGTATCAAGGACAAGGCCTGTGTTGTCTGCATATACGCAACACTCTTCTCCTAGCGTAGCGCAATGTCCTCTTTGTTGTAAAAACAAGAGATCTAGTGCCCTACGATTTTGGAGGACAACTTTAGACAATGAACTCAGGGATTGTTCTAAGGCGCTGATTGATTTCTCAATTCGAGCTAGATCCTCATCCACTGTGATTTTAAGGGAATGAAACTTTTGATTTTGCTCAACTGTTGAGGCTATTTCGGTACCGGTGGGGGTCAGGTGTCTGGCAGTAGTTGTGGTGCTGGTGGGAATTATAGTACGAGCCTCGGTCTCGTATGGTAAAGACTCAGCTGTCGGTGGGTTAACGGGTGGGTTGGATTCGACAGCTTGGGGTGCTTGTGGTATGGACTTAATAATTTGCATTGGCGCCCCTCTATCTTTGTAATTTCCCTGAAGGAATGGGTACCACATCTTACCTTTGAGCCATCCTGCATCACCTGCGTTTAAAATTTCCAGGACCAAATGGGAATGATTTGGTCCCCAACTTACTTGTAGGAATTCATCCTCTATCTCTGGTATCCAGCTCCTGCCTGTCACAATGGTCTCACATCCCACATATCCACAAACTAGTGGATGGTTACAATAATCTTTACTTGGGTGTGAGCTGCGGCACCAATATAGTTCCCTATACGACTGACCGAGTTCCTGAATGCTCGGTTCTGTCTCCTCAGGCTGTGGTACTCCGGGGAATAGAACATTAAATGTAATTTTAAAAGTCGGGGCTCCTGCCGTTATGTTTTCTTTTATCACTAGGCCACGTTTTGGGTTCCACAGGATCCACCTGAATAACTGGTGGTGATTGCAATTTGCCTCTCCTGTAGTAACAAAGCCTAAAATCAGGATCACAGAAAGATACAGTAGATTTCTTCTGCACGGGTTGTTCTGCCTGTGCCTGGGTGCTGTTGATGCAGGATTCTCTGGATCTGTCATGACGTTCGCTGTTCCGTCGTCCTTGCTGCCCACCGGGCCATGTAGGTTAGGACGGTGATCGATGAGTTGGTTCTGTGAACAGAAACTTAGAGTTTTTGTTATTTTAACTCCACTACTATTATTGTTATTGTTATTATTATTATTATTATTGTTATTATCACTAATCTGGAGGTCTGGTTTAATGGACTTAAGCGGACACCACTTAACTATACCATCTTTTTTGACAGCTGCATACCTTTGCCCCGTGAGAACTAGTCTCCATCCCTGTTCCCATTCACCCAACTCATTCCTGGCTCTGACTAATGGGCCTTCCTCCATAGCTCTAGTGGCCCAATGTTTTTGGGCTGGGCTGTTTGCCTCTTCTCCTCTGGGGTACTGATTCAGGGCTAATAGAGCGGTAGCTAGAAGGCGTGCTTGGTCTCTTGAGGGAATGGCATTGTCGAAGCCTTCTGCTTTCGCTAATACCTCTAATTTAGATTTCAGAGTGCGGTTTGCTCGTTCGACTATGGCCTGGCCTGTGCTATTATATGGGATACCATGTAGTAGAGTGATGCCCCACTTCTGGACGAAAGCTTGTACAGATTTGGACACAAAGCTTGGGCCATTGTCAGTTTTGATCTGATTAGGAATGCCGAGCCATGCCATAGCTGTCAGCCAATGCTGGATAGTCGCTTTGGAGTCAGTCTTAAGGTGCTGAGTGGCTACAATCATTCCACTATATGTGTCTATGGTTACTGCTAGCCATGCTCTAGGTTTCAGCAACTGGCAGAGTGTAAAATCTGTCTGCCACACTTCGGAGGCTTTGAGACCTCTGGGGTTTACTCCACTGGACCACAGTGGTGCTTTCTGACAGTAGGGACATGTAGCTACGATGTGTTTCGCATCAGTGACTAGAATCCTGCATTTCTTCGCCAACGCTTTAGCTCCAACGTGGAGAGACTCGTGTAGCTGACGGGCGTCTCTCAATGTCCACAGTCCTTTTGCAGCGGCGTCTGCTTTGTCATTGCCGATCTGGAAGAATCCTTTAATTGGGCTGTGGCTGTTGACGTGAATGACCGAGATAGTGCCTTCTCGGGAAAGAAGCGCTTCTTCTAGCATTAGGGCTACTGTAGATGTTGACACGCAGGGCCCAGACATGGCCAGGCAAAGTTTGGCCACAAAGATCGAGTCAGTTACGATGTTGAGATGTTCTGTTGGGAACAGTCCGCACGCTAGCGCTATGGCCGACGCTTCTAGCTGTTGGACTGAGAGAGCACGATCGGTCATTTTAACGCAGTGCCATTCTCCTCCCGATTGCCATACTGCAGCCGCAAATGAGGTCACTGAGGACGCGTCTGTGAAGACCGTTGGTCCCGGTTGAGGCCGGTCCATGATCTTCAGCGGGAGGTCCATGTCGACAATTGCCAGCATTTGGGTCCAGGGGGGCTTTGTGGAATATCAAACTTCTCCTCCAAATCCAAGGAGGGCTGTGGCTAGATGCTCTGACATTGCCACTGATTGTGCTGGGAGCTGTTTGCAGAAGGGTAGGTATATCCTGGCAGGTTCGATGCCTAGGTGTCTTAGGGCAAATTTCCTGCCTTTCATGATGAGGCTACCAAGGCATTCAAGTCCTGGGGAGAAGGCACGTGTTGGTTTTCCTAGGACTATCCATTGTACTGGTTTGGCTGTTTCGGGAGAGCCCTGGGCCAGTGCTCCTACTCCCCCTCCTTTTGTGAAGTGCACATACAGATCAAGTGATATGTTTGGGTTCCACCTGGAAAGCGTACTTGAGGACATCTGTTGCTCGATGAAATTGAGAGAGCTCATTGCTTCTGGTGTTAAAGTATTTTGCTCCCACGGGTTCTTCCCTTTTAAAAGATCGTACAGGGGGGCCATGATTTCAGGAGGGATCAGGACTACGTTACGGAGCCATTGCAGGGACCCCACTAATTGCTGCATATCGTGGAGCGTCTTGCCGTTCCGACGGATCTTCATCTGCGGGGGGGTAACATTGGTGTTTGTGATTTCCACTCCCAAGAAGCTTACACACGGTCCTCTTTTAATTTTTGCACTCTCGATTTCGAATCCATGTGCTTTCAAAGTGTTTGAAATTGTTGACACCAGCTGGTCTACTTGGCTTTCTGATGGTGCAGCAATTAAGATGTCATCCATGTATTGGATGATAGTCGCAGACGGGTCAGTGAGTCGGATGGGCGCTAATGCTAAATCCACTGTGATCTGGCAGATGGTGGGCGAGTTGATCATTCCTTGGGGCAGCACTTTCCTCTGGAAGCGTAGGTTGGGGCGTTGGCTGTTTGGAAATATGACGGAAAAGGCAAACCTCTCCTTGTCCTCCTCATGCAGGGGTATTGAAAAGAAACAGTCTCTGATATCAAGGACAGCACAAGGTTGTCCTTCTGGTATCATAGAGTTCATAGGTAGCAGCGTTTGGACGGGACACATTGGTTGGATTATTTTGTTTACTTCACGCAGGTCATGAAGGAGGCGAAATCCCTCACCAGTTCGTTTGGGTATTACAAAAACTGGGGTGTTCCATGGACTATTGGAAGGCTCTATGTGACCTCGCTGCAGTTCGCGGTCAACTAGCTCAAGAAGAGCATCCATTCGAGGCTTTGATAGGGGCCACTGCTCGACCCACACTGGGTTGGACGATTTCCATGTCAATTTGATTGGTAGGAGCGGGTGTGTGGCAGTGGCCCTTAGGGTAAATTTGTCACCCTAGCATTTAATAGGGCTAGGGCATCCCTTCCCAGCAAGGGTGGAACTCCTGACATGACATAGGGGAAGAGGGTGATGGTTTTCTCTGGTCCCTTTTCAGTGTGAAGCGTGATCACTACCAATTGAGTACTCTTCCGAGCTTGGGTTACTCCCCCAACTCCACCCACCATAGGTGTGTCTTCCAGTTTCCAGCGTGGGGGCCAAATTGTCTCAGGAATAATTGTAACATCTGCTCCGGTGTCAATTAAAAAGGGGACGCTAATGGTGGCGTTATTTGAGGTATTATAGAGGGAGCAGATCCCGTACAGCACCGGTGGGTTGTCGCACCTTACTGCAAGGGCCACCCTGGGGTTTCGCCCCCAAGGGGTAGTTCCGGCTGTCCCTGAAGCGTGGGCAGATTCGGTTGGACCACTGGTTGGGCCATATAGTTTGTTGTTGCTCGGGGGGGCGGCAGGTTCGAGAGTGCCTTGTCCCATCCAGGGTTGACGTAGTTGGGCCGCCTCATATCCCAAGTGGGAGAGGGCTGTGTGCGGCCTGGGCGCCCCCTTCCCGTCCCGTTCCCCTGCTTTTTGGATTTGCAGTCCTTAGCGAAATGCCCTTTCTTTCCACAGACCCAGCACGGTCCCCTGCATTGCTTCTGGCGTGGATTAGATGTTGGTGGCTGGTTCACTAGTCGGGGGCAGTTTGCCACCACATGGCCCGCTTGGCCGCATTTAAAACATGCCATCACATCAGCTATTGCAGTGCGAACAGCTACCTGAATTGGGGCTAGATGCTCTTCCTTCATGACACGTTTAATTGTCAGAAATACTTGCCCCCGCTGGCAGTGATCGAAGGATTTCTTTGGCTTTTGAATTACACTGCTGACGTATGCAGTCTACAAGTACTGGGTTTTTTACATCCGCAGGCAGGGACGAAGAGTCCATGGCCGCCTGCAGACGGTCCACAAAATTTGTAAAGCTCTCACTTTCATTCTGTTTTATTGTGGTCCATGGTGATGACCTGTCTACAATCTTACTGGTAGCACGAATGGCCTCTAGCTGCTCGGGTGGTTGTCATAATTTCATGGGCCTGCATACCTTGGGCTTGTGCTTGGGGGGTAATCATTGATGGGTCTCTGCCCATCAGTCGCTGCAGGCTGGAGCCATGCAGTGGGTAATCTGCCCCTACTGCTCGGGGTAGTTGCTGTGCACAGTTATCTTCCCATTCTTCCCTGAAAACGAACATGCCTGCCCCATCAAAAATTAGTCTGCTAACTTGTTTTATATGAAATGGGATCATGTCATCTACCCCAAAAAGCCCATCTATAAGGGTGTTAACCATGGCAGAATTAAGTCCCTTATCCGCAATTGCTTTAACAATCGCCTGTACATCCTTATAATTTACAGGGGTGTACATTGTTCGTGTCTCATTACCTTCTCTTGTTACCCTAACCGGGAATGCTAATGCTGCCGAAGGGGCCCAATCTGTGCACGCGTTGTTTATTTTCCTCCAGTCCCTAACGGGAATACCCTCCTGCCATCCCCCTTTGCTATATCCGCGGGTGTGTCGGGTTCCGATCCCTACCTTACTACCATTTGAGTCTGAGTCTGCCCGGGGCCAATCGTCCCCGGAACTGTCTGACTCGGAATCGGAACTCGACTGACTGGCTACTTCCGGGCTCCGATGCTTTTTCTTCCGGCTCCGGTGCCGCCCACTTTCTTTTTTGGGGCTCCGACCCCTCCCACCTCCATTGCGGGCGGGCAGTTCCCTCCCCTTCGGCTCGCCCAATGGCCTGCCTGGGGAGGAGTTTTCCCTGCAGTGACATATTTGTGGGCGGACCCAACCGCCCTTTTCCTCCTTACTCTCCTTATAAGGGCATAGAACCAGATAGATGCTCTGATTGGTTCCTGCTGCCTGGTTCTCATTTCCCACTGCCCGGCTCTTAATTATCCGCACCACCCCCCTCTCCTTTTCGCTCGGCGCGCTCGGCGCGGCGCAGGGAGCGGAGCAGAGCGTGATGAGGCTGAGCAGGTCCGGGCCACCTCCCACCACTTTTCGCTCTCCCTGCCTTCCCGTCCGCGCACGCCCATCAGTCCCGGTGCTCCCCCCTCGTTTCCGGCAGGGACATTTTCGTCCCGTCCTCCCTCTGTTGGATCGGCGCCATCTTGAGCCGCATAGGGAGGCGGTCTCGACCAAATGTCATCGGGTTTTGATTTTTCCGTGGCAGCCCTGGCTTCCTCATCTGGCCTCAGATGGTTTCTGTTTGTTTTTGCTCTTCCGCGAGCGGAATAGGGCTTGGGGGCTGGAGGAGGGTGTCCCCCTCGTGCCGGTCCGTCTGGGGACCGTCATCGGTTGGGTGTGCGGTCTGCGTGGCTGCACCGACCCCGTTTTTCGGGACAATTAGTAAACAGTCCCTTGCCTTCTTCCGTGTCTCCTGCTCCTCTACGGCTTTTTTCAAGGCGCCCTTGACCTTCCCCCATGCCTTGAGGGATTTTTCCGTGCCTGAGGACATGGTCTCCTCGGCTAATGCATTAGTGCATTTACTCCACACCTCTCGGTGGAGGATATCCACCGGCTGGTCAATGACCCCAGTCTCTAACAGCCTCGAAACTGCGAGGGTAAAATCTTTGGGCCTACAATCAATCCCCCACTGTCTATGCAACTCAGATACGACCTTTACAAGGGCTTCCATCCTCCTTGTCGTTCCGGGAGCGTCCTCCCCGCCGGGCAGGATCCTGCCGCTCTGGCCGCCGTTTACCCGAATCCAGGCGAATTCCCCGAACCCGAATCCGATTCCGACCTCGATTTTCTCCGATTCCCGGGTTTCAGCACCAATTTGTTGCCTCCGACGAGGCGTGGCGACCTGGTTCAAGAACGACTCAGAAACCAACCCCAGGTTGCCCAGTCCATCAGCTCACAGACATCAATATGATGGACGGCAAATGGCCTTTATTGTTTATGTTACACCGCATTTTATAGCCTAGGTTTACATCATCATTTCCGTCTGCTTGCGTTAGGGACCCGTACCTATTGGTTGTCAGGAGGGAAGCCTTATCTTAACTTTCCGTACAGCGCGATATCTTCCGGCCGCCAAACCTTAACTGTCACATTTCAAACCTAAACTACCACACTGCAAACCTTAACTACCACAGGTGTGGTCTTGCATATTTCCAGGAAGTCAGTGGAAATGTGTGATTGGAGCCTTCTGTATCACTTATCCTTTGATTTCTTTAGTGTATTATCTTGCACTGTTTTTGCTGAGGTGCAATAATGAAATGGGAGAGATCTTCCTCACACACACACACACCGTCACCCCATCTGAAGATGAACAGCCCAAATCTCTGGGGCTGTGTTCTTTTATTTATCGTGTGTCAGATATCCAGCCCCAGGGGACTTGGATGCAGAGAATGGCTGCATGGGCCTGGGGCTTGACCATCATCACCTGGAAGGGAAAAAGGAAAAACCCGGTGATCATGGGGGACTTGTTCCCAAGTCTGTTTCTTTCTCTCAGCCCAGGAGACACTCAGACACCCTGAGCCATCCCCTCCCTTCACTGGCCCTGTGACCACCAAGCCCACTGCATCTCCCACAGGCTCTCCTGCCATGGCTGGTTGCTGACAGGAGGGGACACGGGGAGATGGCAGCCTGGGGGTGACAGGGGGGACATGGGATGGTGAGGGTCTGGGAGAGTGAAAGGACATTGGGCAGTGATGGGCCCAGGGCTGCTGGGGGAGCCATGGCAGAGCCAGGGGGCTGCTGGGGGTTTGCACTGGGTAGTGAAGGGCTGGGGGTTATGGGACACTGGGCAGTGACAGGCTGGGGACAGCAGGGACAGCAGCATCTTGAAGAAAAAAAGATAGGTCTAGGGACTGAATTTTGACTTCAATATGTTTTACTCTGTGCATCAGAGAGCTTGTTTATACTCTGCTTTCACTACTTAAGGTTGGACACAAGCACTTTATTTGGAGTTCTGATCACCATTTTTGGTTTTCTAGAAGCCAATCAGAGCCAGTGAGTGGAACATCAAAAGCTGTATGTAAAATCACAATCTCAACTTTCTATTGCAGCCTGCATTTACATCCAAACAATGTACCCTTGTATTAATTTCCCAAACATTAACTTAAAGTATTTTCCAATAAAACACAGTCTTTGTTGTAAATACAATGTATTTGATTCAGCATAGCAAAACTGTGTAATACCATCATTTTTACAGTTGGGGTTTTTTTCCCTAATTTTTGAAAATGTTACCAAAACCAACTGAGAATCTGTTATTGTTAAACTTGGTACTGTTTCTTACTTTTGACTCAAACAAATACTGAAACCAAGATATCCCAAACATTTTGAGGACATCTCTGTGCAGCTAAACAATTCCTTTTTGCGTCTGTAAATACCTGGGCATTTCTTCCTGAAACCGTATAATTGAGGTGAAATTGTTTGGGCCCCTCTGAGTACATAAATGTCTTCAGTATATTGCCATCAGTTAAAGTATTGTTGCTCCCCCAGTTGGTATTCTGCAGTTCTGCATTTGATCTTTGGACTTGATCTGATGAAGCAGTTCAGTTGAATAGTTTGTCTGCACATGAAAATACCAGCAGCCCAGTGTACACATCTTGGCACAAGATTGGAGCCCAGTGCCTTTGTGGGTAAAAGCTCTGTCATTTTTCTTCCCTTCTGCCTGCAGGACATGTTTGGATCTGGGTGACTTCAGGTTTGGATGCTGCTTCCATTTCCCAAAGGTTCAGCCTTGCTTCAGGATACCACCACTTGGAACTGACCCTGGGAAAAGGGGCAGCATTTTTCTACAGCTTTGCAAACACTGTCCTGCTGCTGCTAAAATACAAATAAGGAACACAAGGAAATACCTGACTGGTAATGCTCTAGATGTTGATTTGCCTCCTGGGGTGGAATGTTATGTGTAACTCTGCATTTCAAAATAGTCCTTCCAGTATAAAAATCACGAAGTTGTGGGATGTTTGGTTTTTTTTTGTCATCCTGATTTTAGGTATACTGCATTTTCTTCACTAGAATGGGGTGAGGCATTACACTAACCCAGAGTTGTGGGGTCTGAGCACTTGAGAAGCTGTTAGGAGAGCTGAATGTAGAAATTCATCAAGTGTGTCTCTGTGTTCTGTGAAGAATACAGCCTCTGCTGGTCATGGAGTGGTGTGTCATATTTCACCTGGAAAACTTCTTGTCTGTAGGTCCGGAACCACTCAGTCTGAATCTGACATCAGTGATGTTGTCACGGATCAGTTTGAATTCCTTTCTGCACATGAATGTCTCTCTCTGTGAGTGTGAGTCACTGTAGCTGGCCCAGGGACCCTGGGAGTTCCCACAGTGCATTTATCCAAACCACATTCAAAGCATTTGCTCTAATTCAGAGGGGGTTTTATTTCTTGAAAACAGGTATGATAAAACCCTGTCATTACTTTTTTGTGAACAGATCAGTGCCTCCTCTGCACGTGTTTCTCTGGCCCAGCTTATTGTGGTATATGGAAATTCTTGTCAAATACTTAAAAAAACCCCCAAGAGTCTTTTCTTTGTTATTTTAAATCTTATGCTGTGATCTGTAGCTGGATAACCATTGAGATGTGAACAAAAGTTTGATTTTTAATACTTTGAAGTCATTGGTTTAAGTTTATAACATGTTTCTCTTTGGATACTATCCTACAGAGGGTTGTTCCCAGCTTGGGAAGGCAGGACGGGAGTAGCTGATCAGCCTCAGTGTAATCCTGCAGTGTTACTCAGCTTCAAGACACAAGGAAGCCCTTCAGAAGCTGTTCACCATTTCTGAGACATCTTGTGAATTTTGTGTTAAAAAGCCAATGTTTGCAGAGTAATTTAGTTGGCTGTAAGTTCTGGACATTTCAGTGGGTCTGCAAGAGTTAAATGAGGAGTGTTTGTGTAACAGGGACAACTGCATGACTATTTGTTGCTCTCTGGTCACTCTGGTTCTGTATCCAGTTTTGGAATGCTGGAGAGTGCCATAAATGGCAGTGTAGGTGCAGTGGAGGGCACAATCTGTTGGTTTGAACACAGAGCGTGTAAGTTGTGTCAGTGTACCTGATGGTTTCTAGGAGTGTGTTTGTGTGGCAGGTGAGCAGATGTGACCTTCTGGAACTGCTGTCATGCTGTGTTGTGCTGTGGAACTGCTGGCATGTTCAGTCTCTCCCTCTGAATTGTGCTTTGGAGGAGAAGTGTATTTGTGTCTCTTCTCCAAGTGGATGGTGAGCTAAGGGGATATTTCTCCCTGAATAAACCTGAAGTTAAGCCATTCTTTGTTTGTTGAGTTCCAAACACTGCTCAAGCCTTTGGAACATCCTGGCTATGGTATTTAAAAGAAAAAGTATTTGATTGGAGCAAGCCTTGGGTTAGGAAAAGGAGGGGATGAAAGGCTTTTGCTGGTTAAAATAGTAATAATTGAGATGTCATTTAAAGCGTGAGGTTTAGATGAGATATGTCTGCATTTCTTTCCTTACCAGGGCCAAACTGTTGAGCCTGATCCCAGAGCTGGAAAGAGCACAGGAATTCCAAGGAGTTTCATGCTGGAGGTGAAAGATCCCAATACAAAGAGAGCTCTGCTGACAAGAACTGGGAAATATGCAATACCAGCTCTTAATGCATAAGTATGGAATTAACTGAACTGACCAAAAAGTGAACAAGAGAAATCATGGGGAAACATTGGAGTGCCAAAGCAACCAAAAAAAGTAGTTTAATATAAATACCTGTATTTTAGAAGGCTAACGTGACGTGAGCAGAATTCCATCTCTTATTTCCTTTGAAAAAATCCAGAGCTTGGAAAATTTTTCCTTGTACCAGTCTTAAACTTTTATGTTTTTCCTTCCCCACCCTGCCTCCAGGGAAGCATATGCCAGAGGAAAGAAGGAAAAGCTTTTCTGTTTATCCACTCCTCCTCCTCCTCCTCCTCTGATGATGATGATGATGGTCCCATACCTGATGAGTTCTTGTCTGCTTTTTGCAAAGCCCTACTGACTGATGCAGCTTTTATTCCCTGCTGTAGGATCAATTATTGCGAGGAATGAAAGTGTTCCTTGCATGTTTTCTAGTTCAAAGCAATCACATCTGATCTTTTGAGAGCAGAAAGAGGAGATAACAAAGTTGCTTTGTTTCCAGTTCTGTTTCATCCTGAAGTCTATCCTGAAGGATGCTTCTTACAGAAAGGGGAAAACAAGCAGGAAGCTCTTTTCCCTTTTCATATGTCTGGTTAAATCCCCTTTGCACACAGAAGGAGGAGTATGAGCAGAGCGTGTATTGTGCAGGTGCTGACAGTCTTAGATATCAAACTATCTTGTCCACAGCCCTTTCTCTCATATAAGACTACTCTGGTGACTTACTGCTGACAAGAAAAAAAACAAAAACAAAACTGCCACTATTTAATATATAAACAGTTAAATATTTAATCCTTCAGAACTCAGGGTGTTTTCCTGATCACTGTTTTATTCCCTAACCTTGAGGTTGGTGACTTCAACTCTACTAGTGGGAAAAAGACTAGATGAAACATAAGGCACAGCCTAATCCCACCTTCAGATGTTACAACAGTGAAATACCAAAACCAAAACTGTGGTTATTTGGTACATAGTAGACATTTTTTTTTACACTATTGAACATTTATATCTTCACGCTCTCCGCTCAAAATCCTATTCACACTTTGACCATATACGTGTTTTTTATGATTGATTAGAACTTGGAATTTCCCTCCTTTCTTTAAAAACCATTTTGATGATTCTAATTCCACACAGGTATTAGAACAGCATTACTGGAGTCTGAGGAACATACCTGCCCAGCCTGTCAGCAGAGGTTTCTCCTGATGCTCCAGTTGCCAACAAGTGCTTCCCCCAGGTAACATGATGAGTTTTACATAAACTGCTTGTGAGAAAAGTCTATCTGTAAAAAGGTGAAATGGAAGAGTTTACATCTCCTTATACAAGGCTTCACTGCATAAGGCCAAACAAATGATGGGGAAAGTCCTTGCTCTTATTTTACAACAATTTTGAATTTTTTCATTTTAGTCATCTCAAATGGCCAAGCTGCTTTCTCTGAGCTGGAGAGAATGGTGTCTTAGTTTTATCTGTTTATCTATTTCTAGCTCCATGGAGCCCAGCTAGTCAGTGATGCAGAGGTTGTCACCCCCTCCTGTCCTTCTTAAAGAGTTGATATCCATCCCCAGGCTCCATTCAGAGGAGTCATCCCACCACCTCTGGGTGATTCCAACCACATCCCAGCCCATCCCAACCTCTGAAGCTCCTCTTGTTTCTTCCCAGGCTTGGTGCACTGGCACTGAGGCCTTTGAGATGTCATTCATTCTGGAGATGTCACTCAGTCTGGAGAGGAGAAGGCTCTGAGGAGACCTTATTGTAGCCTTCAGTATCTGAAGGGGGCCTGCAAGAAAGCTGGTGAGGGACTTTTGAAAAAATCTTTGGGGCTTTGGCGGTTAAAAGCAGCTCCAGTCCCAGGGATGAGTTGTGAGGCAGCAGGGAAGGGCTGTGCAGAACCTCTCCACAGTCACACAGTGTTTGCTGGCAGCCCAGCAGCTCCCCTGCAAGCTGCTGCTGGCCTGGGTGTCCCTGAGGGGAAAAAAAAAAAGGGGGTCAAAAACACATTTGGTCACTTAGCTTCAATGATAATATTTTTGTTGGGTTTTGGGGTTTTTGTTTGTTTATTTTTTTATGGGTTTTTTTGTACCCCACCATATACTCAGTGAGCAAAATGTATGTTTTTCCAAGGCACTCCTGGAGCCTTCAGAGCAGGAGATGTTTGCCCACTCGACGTGGATGGAAGCCCCTTCTGGCAAGCCCTCCAGGAGCCCGTGGGCAGGTAAGGGCTGGGCCGGGGGTGCCCTGTTCCAGGGGCTGGGCAGGGTTTCCCTGGAGAAAGCTGGAGGGTGCCCACTGCCTGCACCCCGGAATGGGCATTCCCCTCCTGCTGGTTTCCTGCAGAAACTTGGGGGGTTCTGATTGCTCAGCTTCAATATCCCCTGGGCTGAGATGGGAACTGCTGGGTGCTCTGAGGTCAGTGCTCACCGTGCCTGCCCCCCAGCACTGAATGGAACCCTTGATCTGTGCAGCTCACAGCAAAGTCAGGAGTTGCACCTGGAATACTGCGTAGAGCTTTGGAGCCCCCAGCCCAGGAAAGGTCCAGACCTGTGGGAGAGGGTCCAGGGAAGGACCACAAAGATGACCAGAGGGCTGGAGCACCTCTGCTACCAAGATGGGCTGAGAGAGTTGGGGCTGTTCAGCCTGGAGAAGAGAAGGCTCTGGGGGGGCCTTAGAGAACCTTCCAGTCCATGAAGGGGCTACAGGAAAGCTGGGGAGGGGCTTTTCACCAGAGAGAGTAGTGACAGGACAAGGGGTAAACTGAAAGGGGGTAGATTTAGGTTAGATATTAGGAAAACATTCTTCCTCATGAGAGTGGCAGGATACTGGAATAGGTTGCCTAGAGAAGTTGCTGATTCCCTTCCTGGGAACTGTTTAAGGTCAGGTTGGATGAGGCTTTGTGACACCTGGTCTAGTGAGAGAGGTCCCTGCCCATGCAGGGGTTGTTTGGATCTTCATATTCTTGAAGGTCCCTTTCAACCCAAGCCATTCTATGATTCTCTCCCTTCTAAGGAGCTGTGTCCTGACTTCTCTGCAATACCTGAAAAAGCTTGGGTTTTGTTATGGGCAGCTCAGCAGACAGCACTTAGACTCAGTGCCTGAGGCAAGTTGCTGCTTTTAAATTCTCTCCTGGCTGATGCCCTGCAGTGGGGTGTGGTTGGTGGCTAATTACAGCCATTGGTGGCTCATTTCAAAAGCTGGGCTGCCTGTGGAAGGTCAGGCTGGTGCTGGGGCCTGCAGAGGATGTGTTTGCAGCAGGGAACTTTGAGGTGATTTTCTGTGTAGCTGGGTGTGACACATGTGGCATGGTGACAGTTAACATTTGTGTTAACATTTTCCCGAGTTAGGGAAAAGATAGTTGTCCTGCCAGTAATTCCTGGTAGGCCAGGAGAATTCTAGATGTCCATTTCCCTCTAGTTATGGGTTAGACTTGTCTAGGGAAGCACCCTGTACTTGTACAATGGCAGTGGAACTTTTGCAGTGAGCTCTGTGCAGTCAGAGCAAGCTAGTTTGCCATTTAAAGATGTGGTGAGAGACAAGAAGTTGTTGTGCAGACTGCAAAGATGGGATAAGCTGGTGGCAAAGAGCTCACTGTATTCAGCACAGTATTTGATACCAAAAGCCACCAGACACCAATAAAGAGGGTCACTGCCTAGCTCTGAGAATCCTAAGTACACCCAGCTGGGCACCATCCACACCAGAAGGGTTATTTTTTATTCTCTCTAGCTGCTCATTGTAGTTGATTATGAAAAATCCAGGAGAATTTTTCACTTTGTATGACTCACAGAGGTGGGGGAGTGTTTCTCATCTTCTCTCAGGTACTTAAAGGACCATTGTCACCCTGTAGTGGCAATGAATGAATACTGAGGCTTACAGCAATGCAAGGTTTAAGGGTTAAAGGAGCCTTTTCCTTTCCTTCGGCCCCTGCCTCCCTTCCCCCCAAAGTGGTTCTGCCCCTGAACCTCCCCCCCTCCCCCGAGGTGGTTCAGCCCGGCTCATTCCGTATCCCCGTGATGCTCCCGAGCGGCGCTGCCGTTGGTGCCGGCGCTGCCGTTGGTGGCGACGCTCTCGTAGTGGCACCTCCTGTGCTGAGCTGCGCTGGTCTCTGCCTCTCTGTCTGCTCCTGCTCCTCGCCGTTGGTTTGCGCTTTGTTCCCGCCTCATCCCTGCCTTTCTTCTACATCCCCTGTCCCTGCCTTTGCCCTTCCCTTGTCCTAACCCCCTTCCCTAACCCCCTACAGCTCGGCCGGTTGCTTCCCACTGCTCCAGCGGGGCTTTGCCCGTGCCGCAGCTCACAGAGCTCCTGAGATGGGGCTCTTCACCAAGAAGCAGAAGCTTCCCCGCTCTGGCAGTGCTCCTGGGCAGACCTGTACTGCTGCTGCTGCTGGCACCAGTGCCCCTGAGCCTCAGTACCAAGGTCTGGGCAGACTGCACCGCGCGGCTGCCCGCGGCCACCTGGCCTGGCTGAGGCGCTGATGGATCAAGATTTGGGGCATCGACCGCCGCTACAGGGAGAATCAGTGAGGGGCTGTGGGCCGCTGCTGAGACACCTCGGGTGGCGTGCGGGAGCATCCCCCCTGCAGGGTTTGTGTGGGATCCCCTTGGAGCTGATTGCTTGCAAAGCAAGATGTGCCCTGTCAGCTGGGAGGGGGAACTCGAGAGCTTTCCAGTCCTGGGAGCTGCTGGGTGGGCGCCAGTGCTCCTGGAAGTGCTGGGCTGCTGCTTGGCCCTGCTCTCCCTGCAGAGTTCTCTTGGCGCTGCTGAGGCCTCCCCAGGTCTCTCCTGCCCTGTGGGTGATGTGTGCGGGGTTGCAGCAGCAGCAGGCAGCAAGAGCAGCAGGGTCTGGGCAGGGTCCCCCGGGCTGGGTGGTGCCACAGCTTTGGTTCTTTCCTTATCTGTCAGTGTTAAGCTCCCATGTTTGATTCTCAGGACACCTCTCCATCTGGCGTCTGCAAATGGCCACACAGAGGTTGTCACATTTCTCGTAAGGCACCGCTGCCAGTTGGATGCTGCTGACAGTCTCAGGAGAACACCCCTGATGATGGTGAGTGAGAGAAGTTCTGCTCTTGGAAGAGGGGCTTGTTGACTGTGCATGAAAGGAGAGGTGTCTGGCAGGACTCTGTAGGCAGAGCTGTGCGGAAACACGCCTGTTGGGTTTGGAGTGGAACAAGCACCTGTCAGATCATCTTTGCAGGTGCTCTTCTTTCCCAGTGGTCAGAAGCTGGGCGAGCTGTGATGGAGTGAAATGTGATTTTGGAAGTCTTTCCTTTTTTTGTGTGTTGTTCCCAGGCAGTAGAGTTTCATCAAGAAGACTGTGTGGCTTTCCTGCTAGAGCACGGTGCCAACCCAAATCTCACCGACACCGATGGCCACACTGCTCTCCATCTGGCCATCCGGGCTCATAATAAAAACCTCGTGGGGCTGTTACTCAGGCATTACGTCGATCATCGTGCCAAGAATAAGGTAAATGTTTCTATTTCTTCAGCAAGTCCTTTCAGAAAGTGGTGTCAGTATTTCTTTTACAGATTTTTTTTGACTTTGATGATTAACCTGATGTATTTCTCTGACTTTTCAGGAGGTCTTTACCCCACTAGCTCTTGCTGTCTCTGAAGGTCAGGAAGAGATAGTAGAAATCCTCCTGAAAGCAGGAGTAAACGTGCATGCTTGAGACCAGCATCAAAGGTAAGGGGTTTATCCAAAGGTGTCCCTTTGGTATTCTTTCTGTTGGATTGCTGAGAAGCATGGGAATGTGCTCTGACCAAAAGCAGGGGGGCAATGGGAAGGAGCTGTTTCTGTATGTCTTGTGAAAGCAGTCTGAGTTTGGTTGCTGTGGTACCTCAGAGGCTGCTTTCTGCATTGGGGCTGTCCAGGAGGCATTGTCTGGCAGGAGATGTGTCCTGAGCCTGGCAGCAGTGCCTCAGTTTGAGAAACCAGCTCCTGCACAGCAGCCTCGTGTGCACTGAGGTGTTGTACATGTGGCAGCTCTGTCTGACCACGCAGCTGTTTTGACTCTCTCTCCCATGTTATTGTTGCTTTTAATGGAACCTGCTTTTTCTTTTGTTCATTGTGAAGTAATGGGGAAAAGAATTTTTCTGAGAGCAAGCAGGAATGAAACTAATGACAGTGTCTCTGCAAAACACTGGCTCCTGATCCTGAATAAATTCATAGGATGTTTTGAATCTTTCAGAATCCCACTCATGATTGCTGCTTCTATTGGGCAGCTGAATTTGGTCCAAGTTCTCCTTTCTTACAGTGCCAATATTTTCCATGAAGACACTGATGGGAGGATAGCTGAGGATTATGCTGATCTTCATGGGAACTGGAGGTAAACTTTGAACTTTCTGATGAGAAGTTGTCAGTTACTAGTGTGGCTTTGGAATGTTGTTGGTGGCAGCACCAAGGTTTAATGGTGTGTTTAGAGGTGTGTTGAAGGTGTGCTCAGGGATGTCTTCTGATGGATGTGGTTGCTGTAAGTTCTGGTTTTTGGGCCCAGGCTGATTTTCTCGTATCGGTGGGAGGCCCCAGAGAGAGGGTGTGTAGCACCCTGAGGGACCCGTGAGGGGTGGAAGAGGCAGGGCTCAGGATTCCCTCCCATCTCCTGCCACCCTCTCTCAGAGCCCAGAGGATGGGCAGCCTGGTCCCTCCCTGCTCCCTTCTTCCCTGCTGCTGGGCTGCACTGGGAGCTCTTGGGCAGAGGCTCCTGTTCTGTCATCAGCTCGCCCGTGCTCGGCAAGATCCGAATCCATCAGGTGCTGGGGGCAGCTGGGGACCCCTCTCCTGAGTCGGCCCTGCTGCAGGGGACCCTGGGACACTTATAACTGGGACCATGGAGATGGGATTTGGTCTAGCCTTGCAGATATTTGTTCCTCATCCCACGTGTTCCTGTCTCTTCCTCTTCGAGCAAAGCTGTTCCAGTCATTCACACCTTCAAGTCTCTCTTCCCTATTCCCCTTTTCTCTTCAATTGGGAGGGTGGAGGGGGGTACAAGAGCAATTCTGTCACCTGGTGTTTGGTTAGCCTGGACTACTGAACTGAGTCACTGTCTAGTGATAATTAGGAAGTTGAGGAAAATTTCATAGAATCATAGAATCCTAGGGGTTAGAAGGGACCTCGAAAGATCATCTAGTCCAACCCCCCCTGCCAGAGCAGGGCCACCTAGAGTACATCGTGCAGGAACGTGTCCAAGCAGGTTTTGAATGTCTCCAGTGAAGGAGACTCCACGACCCCCCTGGGCAGCCTGTTCCAGGGCTCTGTCACCCTTACAGTAAAAAATTTTTTTCGAATATTCAACTTGAACCTCCTATGCTCCAATTTACATCCATTACCCCTTGTCCTATCACTGGTCATCACTGAGAAAAGCCTAACTCCATCTCCCTGACACTCACTCCTTACATATTTGAAAACATTGATGAGGTCACCCCTCAGTCTCCTTTTCTCCAAACTAAAGAGACCCAGCTCCTTCAGCCTTTCCTCATAAGGGAGATGTTCCACTCCCTTAATCATCTTAGTAGCTCTGCGCTGGACACTTTCAAGCACTTCCCTGTCCTTCTTGAACTGAGGGGCCCAGAACTGGACACAATACTCCAGGTGCGGCCTCACCAATGCAGAATAGAGGGGGAGGAGAACCTCTCTGACCTACTAAGCACACCCTTTCTAATGCACCCCAGGATGCCATTGGCCTTCTTGGCCACAAGGGCACATTGCTGGCTCATGGTCATCCTCTTGTCTACCAGGACCCCCAGGTCTCTTTCACCTACACTGCTCTCCAGCAGGTCAGCCCCCAACCTATACTGGGACATTGTGTTGTCCTTCCCCAAATGCAAAACTCTACACTTCCCCTTGTTGAACTTCATCATGTTTCTCTCTGCCGAACTCTCCAGCCTGTCTAAGTCTCTCTGAATGGCAGCACGGCCTTCCGGTGTGTCAGCCACTCCTCCCAGTTTAGTGTCATCAGCAAACTTGCTGAGGGTACACTCTATACCCTCATCCAAGTCGTTGATGAAGATATTGAACAACACCGGTCCCAGTACCGACCCCTGAGGGACTCCACTAGTCACACCCCTCCAACCAGATTCTGCCCCATTGACTACAACTCTCTGACTCCTTCCTTTCAACCAGTTCCTGATCCACCTCACTACCTGATCACCAAACCCATACTTGATCAACTTATCTACAAGGATGCTGTGAGAGACGGTGTCAAATGCATTACTGAAATCAAGATAAACCACATCTACCGCTCTTCCATCATCTATCCACCTAGTAATTTCCTCATAGAAGGCTATGAGGTTAGTCAAACATGATTTACCCTTGATAAAACCATGCTGACTGCTCTTGATGACCCCCTTGTCCTTGATATGCCTGGAGATAGTGACAAGAACAAGTTGTTCCATCACCTTTCCAGGGATGGAGGTGAGGCTGACCGGTCTATAGTTACCCGGGTCCTCCTTCCTGCCCTTCTTGTAGACTGGAGTGACATTTGCTATTCTCCAGTCCTCAGGCACCTCTCCTGTTACCCATGACTTACTGAAGATGATGGAGAGTGGCCTAGCAATGACCTCCGCCAGCTCCCTCAGCACCCTTGGATGCACTCCATCTGGACCCATCGACTTATGGATGTCCAGATTACTCAGCTGATCCCTAACCCAATCCTCATCTACTACGTCAAATTCCTTATCTATCTTGACTACTTCTGGGGCTAAATGAATCTGGGGCTCATGTGGAAACCCTGCAGGAGTAAAGACAGAGGCAAAGAAGGCGTTCAGCACCTCTGCCTTCTTTATATCCTCTGTCACCAGGGCTCCCATCTCATCCCTTAGTGGGCCAATATTGCCTCTAGCGTTAGTTTTACTAGCTATGTACTTGAAAAAGCCCTTTCTATTATTCTTAACCTGACTTGCAAGGTTAAGTTCCAAGGAGGCCTTAGCTTTCCTAATTGCCTCCCTACATCCTCTGACGACAGTCCTGTATTCCTCCCAAGTGACGCGCCCCCCCTTCCATGATCTGTAGATTTTCCTTTTCCACTTAAGTTTTCCCAGCAGTTCCTTTTTTAACCATGCTGGCCTCCTAGCTCCCTTACTAGATTTCCTAACCATAGGGATGCTCTGATCCTGTGCTTGCAAATAGTGGTCCTTGAATATTGACCAGCTATCTTGAGCCCCTTTATCTTCTAACACCCTGTCCCATGGGATTTCTCTTAACAGTTGATTGAGGAGGCCAAAGTTTGCCCTGTGGAAGTCCAGGGTTTTGGTCCTACTGGGTATTCTGTTCCTTCCACACAGGATCCTGAACTCTACCATCTCATGATCACTGCAGCCAAGGCTGCCATTGACCACCACTTCTTCGACAAGGCCCTCCTTGTTGGTTAGTATAAGATCCAGCAGCGCTCCTCTTCTAGTCGGCTTGTCCACCATTTGCATTAAGAAGTTATCATCAATGCACTGGAGGAACCTCCTAGACTGTGAAAGGCTGGCTGTGTGAGTCAACCAGCAGATATCAGGGTAGTTAAAATCCCCCATGAGGACTAGGGACTGAAGTTGTGAGGCTGCTTTCAGCTGCCTGTAGAAGGCCTCATCAACCTCTTCGCCTTGATCAGGAGGTCTGTAGTAGACCCCCACAACTGTGTCACCCACACCAGCCTGCCCCTTAAGTCTTACCCACAGACTTTCAACTTGCCCCTCATCAGCCCCTGCACAAAACTCAACACATTCTAGTTGCTCTCTCACATAAAGAGCAACTCCACCACCTCGCTTCCCTGCCCTATCTTTCCGAAAAAGTACATAACCATCCATGGCCACATTCCAGTCATGTGACCTATCCCACCATGTCTCTGTTATCGCTACCAGATCATAACCCTTAGCCCGTACACTGACCTCTAACTCTTCTTGCTTATTCCCCATGCTGCGTGCATTAGCATACAGACATTTCAGGAAACAAACAGAGCACACTGGTGGGACTAAATCCTTCCTAGACCAACTGCCTTTGGGCCCTGGTTTGTTCTTCTTGTGTTTGTCCCTAACAGACCCAGTTTTCTCCCCTTCCCCCTTCACATCTAGTTTAAAGCTCTCTCAATGAGCCCTGCTAAGTCCTGCCCCAAAAGCCTCTTCCCCTTCTGGGACAGGTGCATCCCACCTGTCACCACCAGGCCAGGTGTCTCATATAGCATCCCATGATCAAAAAAACCAAAACCCTGTCTTTGGCACCAGTCTCTTAGCCACTCATTGACCTGTAGACTCTTCCTATATCCCTCCCCACCCATTCTTACAGGAGGGATGGAGGCAAACACTACTTGTGCTCCAGACCCCCTAACTAGCCGTCCCAGGGCCCTGAAGTCACTCTTCATTGCCCTTACATTTCTTGTGATAATTTCATCACTGCCAATCTGAAAAATCAGCAGTGGATAGTAATCAGAGGGACCCACAAGATTAGAGAGTTTCCTTTTAACATCTCTAATCCGAGCCCCAGGGAGGCAGCAGACCTCCCTGTGGGATGGGTCCGGTCGACAGATGGGCCCTTCTGTCCCCCTCAGAAGGGAGTCACCCACCACAACTACTCTCCTTTCCTTCTTGATTGAAGAAGTCCTAAGGACACGGGGTGACTGACGAGTCCTAGGTGGTTCACTAGGTGAGTCTACCTCTGTAACTACATTTTCATGTCCCTGAATTTCCAAGGCCTCATACCTATTCTTCAAGGGCAATTGGGAGGGAGGAGGGGGTCGGGAGGATTTTTTCTTGCCCTTCCGAGGCCGGACCTCCTTCCATTCATTCATGTCTCTTAAGGCCTCTCCTTCTGTCTGGTGGCAGGAGGGGTGGGGATCCATCATCTCCTCAACCTCTCCCGTCTGCCCCGGCCTCAGGGTGTGATTCCACCAGTCTATTTCCCTCTCACATTCTCTAATGGTTCTCAGTCTCTCAACCTCTTCTGTCAGTTTAACCACCTGCCTGAGGAGATCATTTACTTGCTCACAACGCACACATTCGGTGTCACCGGTTCCATTTGATACCAGTGCCAGGCACAGGCATTCACTGCAGCTAGAGACTTGCACTGCTGCATGCCTGCTTGGGAGCTCCGTCTGAGTCCTCACATTCTTTTTCACTGTGGTTTTTGTCCGCGTTGTGACCATGATGTATCTATCGACTAGTTGCTCCCTGTCTAGCCACGTGCCTGCCCTCTGGAAGCTAGCTGCCGCTCTCTGCTCTCTGCTCCGCGCTGCCACGTGCTTACTCCTGCTTTCTTTGCCTGCGCGAACTGCCTCGCAAACTGCCGCGTCCCTTCCTGTTTGCCTGCTCCTGTTCGCCGCGCTGCCCAGGATTCTCTGTTAGAGAATCTTTCAAGTGTTGTTGATGAGCTGATGTCTGCCCAATAGGAACTCTCCAAAGTGTCTGTAGCCAGAGGAGGAACTTGGCAAGCTGACATGCATGTAAAGCCTCTGCCCAGCCCAGCACCGTTGTCCTTGCTGACTTGCACTGCAGTACCCAGGAAGCACCAGCCTTTTGTTTCAGAGGAGATGTGACTGAGAGCCCTTCATTGCTCTGATGCACAGCTTTGTAGCTGTGGGGGTTCCTTCTCTCAGGTGGTTATGTGTGCCTAAAAGGCAGACTGAAGAAATGTTCCAAGCAGAAGCTAATAACTTGGAAGGTGTGAATGTGCATCTCTAGGGTAAGAGCCCTGCAGTGAGTTCTGTGTGTGTTACCCTTAACAAATACTGAGGAGCATATGAATTTGTATGAATATGTGTAGGGTGGATAATAAGTTGGTGTTATCTGTTGTGCTTAATGGTGTATGCCAGGATGTGGTTCTTTTTACCAACTCTATTTCCTCTCTTTCTTTGTGCAGTCTGAGTCAATATCTGGCAAAAATGGAGGACACAGCAGAAGCTCCTGCAGGGGATGCTCAAGGTGACAACATCCTCAAGATACTTCGAATTCCTGAGCGGGCAGGAGCTGCTGGAGAGCTGGAAGCAAAAACAGACCAGGAGAACACAGGAGAAGCTCCTGCCTGTGATACAGAAGATATCACCATAGTTACCAGTCCTGAGAAGGCAGGAGCTGCTCCATTTATGTGGGGTGCCCCTGCTGTGGACAGAGGAGGTAGGATCCTTAACTAGGGAGGAGCTCAAGAGGAAAACGATGTGGCCTTTTCTTGAGGTGGTTTGTGTTGTCAGCACTGACTGTGCTCCCTGGTGACTTCAGTGCAGGCCTCAGGAGGAGCAGCACAAGAAGCTTTGTGAATGTGATGATTTGTTACTTTTTGGCCTTGTCAGGCTGTAAGGGCAGTTGTGATTTGTGTGCTCCATGTCCACTGCCAGGATTGTTGCCTCTGCCTGTCAGGGTGTTCCTTCAGAGAGAAAGAAAGGGACAGGGAAGGAACTAGGAGAGAATGGTTTTGTTTTCATGTCTGTACTTTTACCTGGAGATAGCCATTCAGGTGGTGAAATCCAACAGCAAAAGCAGGAGGTTCTTTCTGAGTAGTTGTTCATCTTTCTGTAGATGGGGACACGAGAGATGAGTTAGCAGGAAGGTACATGTCTTGTTGATTTCCACTGAGATGCTGTGTCTCTGTTTTAATATGAAGAGTTTCACCTGCACTGGAGTCATCTTACTTCTCAGCATCAGTTACAGGTGTTTGCTGAACAAGGTGCAGTAGAGATACAGTGAGGAAAAATTGTCTCAGCAAAGCAACAGTGCCTGTGTGTACTGTATCTTCTGCAACATAGTTTGATTTACAACAGAAATGATGCTTTTTTTCCCACCCTCAGTAATTTTTTAGAAATAAACTTTAGAAAATGTGTACTACCTGGTGATCCAGGAAAGCAATGACATTGCTTTGTGATCAAGCACCCAGCTCCTTCAGTGAGTGTTTAAAATCTAAACTATGCTTAGGAGCTCACACAACCCTAGAAGATTTAAGATTTAAATGAGGAGAGAACTAGGAAAACTAATCTGATCAATAGGTGGCTGAGGGATTGGTGCCACCGGCGGAACTTTGGGTTTTTTGACCACGGGACAACTTCCGTACTACCTAGTGTACTCAAAACAGATGGACTTCACCTAACTAACAAGGGGAAAAGGACTCTAGCGTATAAGTTGGAGAGGCTGATAAGGAGGGCTTTAAACTAGGTTTGAAGGGGGATGGGGTTGAAACTGGGCTCTCCAGAAAGGAGCCTAAGGGTGGTCTGCCCAAGGTACGAGACAAACCAGCAGCCCAGCTAAAGTGCATGTACACCAATGCACGCAGCATGGGCAACAAACAAGAGGAGCTGGAAGCCATCATGCATCAGGAAAGCTATGATGTAATCGCTATAACGGAAACGTGGTGGGATGACTCCCATGACTGGAGTGCTACTATAGGTGGCTACAGGCTTTTCAGAAGGGACAGGCAGGGTAGGAGAGGCGGAGGGGTAGCCCTATATGTTAGGGAGTCCCTTGACACTGTAGAAATTGAAGTCTGTAATAATAAGGTGGAGTGCCTGTGGATCAGAATCAAGGGGAAGGTCAACAAGGCTGATATTGTGATGGGAGTCTGTTACAGACCACCCAATCAAGATGATGAGGATGATGAAGTATTCTACAGGCAACTGGCGGATGTCTCCAAATCGTCATCGCTTGTTCTCGTGGGCGACTTTAACCTACCAGACATCTGCTGGGAACTCCACAGCACAGAGACGAAGCAGTCTAGAAGATTCCTGGAGTGTATAGAGGATAATTTCCTGCTCCAGCTAGTAAATGAGCCCACCAGGAATGGAGCCTCGCTTGACCTTCTTTTCACAAACAGAGAGGAGCTGGTGGGAGATGTGGTGGTCGGTGGTCACCTGGGACTTAGTGACCATGAAATAATAAAGTTTTCAATATTCAGGGATACAAGGAGGGTCGTCAATAAGACCTCTACGCTGGACTTCCGAAGGGCAGATTTTGACCTCTTCAGAAGACTTGTTCGGAGTATACCCTGGGAAACAGACCTTGAAAACAGAGGGGTACAGGAGGGTTGGTCGTACTTCAAGGAACAAGTTCTGAAAGCACAGGAGCAGGCTGTCCCAGTATGCCGAAAAGCGAGCCGGCGGGGAAGACGACCGGCCTGGCTGAATTGGGAGACTCTGAAAGAAATTAGGGTTAAGAGGAGGGCCTACCATTTATGGAAAAAAGGGATAACTACTGAGGAAGAATTTAGGAATATTGTTAAGTCATGTCGAAAGAAAATCAGAGACACAAAAGCACAATGCGAACGGAATCTCGCCACCTCTGTGAAGGATAACAAAAAGTCCTTCTACAGATACATTAGCAGCAAAAGAAGGGGCAAGGAAAATATCCATTCTTTACTGGACACGAGTGGGAATATAGTTGTTAAAGATGAAGAAAAGGCTGAGGTATTTAACACCTTCTTTACCTCAGTTTTCAGCGGAAAGACAGGTTACCCTGAAGACGGATGGCTTCTGGAGCTCATAGAAAGTGACATGGATCTAAACAGCCCCCCCTGTAATCCTGAAGGACACAGTCTGTGACCTACTGCGATGCTTGGATCCCCACAAGTCTATGGGACCAGATGGGATCCACCCAAGGGTAATGAAGGAGCGGGCAGAAGAGCTCGCCAAGCCTCTCGCTATCATCTACCAACAGTCCTGGCTCACTGGGGACATCCCAGATGATTGGAAATTGGCGAATGTCACGCCAATCCACAAAAAGGGCTGGAAAGAGGACCCAGGAAACTACAGGCCCGTCAGCCTGACCTCAGTGCCTGGCAGAGTCATGGAACAGATCATCCTCAGTGCAATCACACAGCACCTGCAGGATGGGCAAGGGATCAGACCCAGCCAGCACGGTTTTAGGAAGGGCAGGTCATGCCTGACCAACCTGATCTCCCTTTATGATCAGGTGACCCGACTGGTGGATGAGGGGAGGGCTGTGGATGTGGTCTACCTAGACTTCAGCAAAGCCTTTGACACCGTCTCCCACAGCATCCTCCTGAAAAAACTGTCAGCCCGCAGCTTGGACAGGAGCACCCTGTGCTAGGTTAGGAACTGGCTGGAGGGCCGGGCCCAGAGAGTGGTGCTGAACGGGGCTGCATCAAAATGGCGGCCGGTCACTAGTGGTGTCCCCCAGGGATCAGTGTTGGGCCCAGTTCTGTTCAACATCTTCATTGATGATCTAGATGAGGGGATTGAGTCCATCATCAGCAAATTCGCAGACGACACTAAGCTGGGGGGAGTGTTGATCAACTAGAAGGCAGGAGGGCTCTGCAGAGGGACCTGGACAGACTGGAGAGTTGGGCTGATTCCAACGGGATGAGGTTTAACACAGCCAAGTGCCGGGTCCTGCACTTTGGCCACAACAACCCCATGCAGCGCTACAGGCTGGGGACAGAGTGGCTGGAGAGCAGCCAGGCAGAAAAGGACCTGGGAGTCTGGATCGACAAGAAGCTGAACATGAGCCAGCAGTGTGCCCAGGGGGCCAAGAAAGCCAATGGCATCCTGGCCTGTATCCGGAACAGCATTGCCAGCAGGTCCAAGGAAGTGATTCTGCCCCTGTACTCAGCCCTCGTGAGGCCACACCTTGAGTCCTGTGTCCAGTTCTGGGCCCCCCAGTTCAGGAAGGATATCGAGGTCCTGGAGCAGGTCCAAAGGAGGGCAACCAGGTTGGTGAAGGGACTCGAGCATAGACCCTACGAGGAGAGGCTGAGAGAACTGGGGTTGTTCAGCCTAAAGAAGAGGCGGCTCAGGGGAGACCTCATCGCTCTCTACAACTACCTGAAAGGAGGGTGTAGCCAGGTGGGGGCTGGGCTCTTTTACCAAACGACTTTCAACAAGACAAGAGGGCATGGACTTAAGTTGTGCCAGGGGAAGTTTAGGTTAGATATTAGAAAGAATTTCTTTACGGAAGGAGTGATCCGTCATTGGAATGGGCTGCCCACTGAAGTGGTGGATTCTCCGTCCCTGGAGATATTTAAAAAAAGACTGGATGTGGCACTCAGTGCCATGGTCTAGCAACCGCAACGGTGGTTCAAGGGTTGGACTCGATGATCTCTGAGGTCCCTTCCAACCCAGCCAATTCTATGATTCTATGATTCTATGATTCTAAGAATCCTAGAGAATTAATTTTTTAATATAAATGAACTCTAGATTGGGACCTGTTCTTCTTTCAGCTTTTTAAAGTGTGTTATATCAGAGCTGTGTGGCAAATGGACAGCAGAGAGTGTTCAGGGAGCATTTTCTGGCATTAACTCCAATCTGGCTGGCACTGGAAGGCACATCATTAGAGTCCCTTTGCTGTGCTGCAGCAACAGAGGGTTAGAGGGTTAGCTGGGGTGGTCCTGAGAGACCTTCTGGGGTCCTCTGAAGTGTATGTTTTGGGGAGGAGTCCTTGTGCCACATCCATTCCATGTGTTTGTGGTCAGATCAAGAGAAGCAGCACTCCCTCCTGCTCTGAGGCAAATGTTACAGCCCTGTCACCAGGGAATTGGGTGTTGGGTACCTGTAAAAAGAGAACATTTGTTAGCTTGAAATTTGAGGTGTTACTGAGCAGGATGGGTAGAGAAGGTGGATAGTGATTTGTATTCTAAATAATGTAACAACACAGGGACCTGCACCCACAGGTGCCACACAGAGTGTTCCAGGAGGCACAGAGGTACATCCGTACACCGACACTCAGGTGTCTCTTGCAGCAGTCACCACACCCATTTGGGTCCAGTTTCATTCTGTAGGAGCTGTAGAGTTGTCCATGTTAAATGTTTGTGTGTACTGTTTCATTGTTAACTTGCCAAATCTAATGTCAGCATGTCATTGAATCTTTGAACAGCCACAGATGAGCTTTGTGAAAGAGGGTCAATAAGGTGAGACTTTACAAACCCCTCCCACTTGCTTGAGGGGTGATTTTAGAGACATAGCACTCATCTTGCTTTGCTTTTGAAGGAGCTCTGACAAGGAGGGGAATGATGACACTTGGAGTGATTCTGAAGCACTTTGCTAAGCCACATCTGTGGGTCCATGTCTTTGCTGTCCTTTTGTTTTTGTAGATATGTCTTCAGGGTATGATTAGCTCTTTCCACTATCGCCTGGTCTGTAGACGAATAAGGGATTCCTGTAATGTGTTTTACTCCCCAAGTAGCAAGAAACTGCTTGACTTTTCCGCCTGTATAAGCAGGCGCATTGTCGGATTTTACTACTTGAGGGACCCCTATAACAGCAAAGCAATTGGTCAGGTGACGGACCACATGTAGAGCCTTCTCCCCTGTCTGAGCTGTCGCCCAGAGCATGCCTGAAAAGGTGTCTATCATAACGTGGACGTATTTGAGTCATCTTAATTCTGGGATGTGGGCAACATCCATCTGCCAGATCTCTCCCGCCTGCAGCCCGCGTGGATTGACTCCCACTCCTAGGGCAGGGCCAAATTGTGCACACTGAGGGCATGCTTTAACAATCCCTTTTGCATCTTCCCATGGAATTGCAAACATGCGCTTCAATGCCCTGGCATTTTGATGGAATAAGGAATGGCTGTTTTGAGCCTTTGCGAACTGACTTACGGGACCCTGTAATCCTAGGTGGACCAGGAGTCAGCCCTTGCATTTCCTTCACCTAGGCCCAAGGACGTTTTATGGCTGCGGACATGCAAGGTGCAGCACGGTTGTGTGCAAATTTTCAGCACACGCTGTAATATAAGAAAGAGCTCCAATAGCCGCTGGTTTTGTACTGGCTTGACAAGAGCATCCCCAATACGGTTCGCCACTCCTACCGCATATTGCGAGTCGGAGACGATGTTAAGGGGGACACGTCGCCATTGTGTTAAGGCCCAAATGATAGCCAGTAGTTCCAGAGTCTGCAGGTTGTCCTTGTCGGTGCCCGGAATCAAATGTTGCTTCCACTGTTCCTTATCCTGCCATACGCAGGCAGCCGTTTTCGACCTTTTTCTGGCATCAGTGAATACTGTGATACCAGGCACTGGGCGCTCTGAAACAATCGGTCGCTCTATCCAATGGAACTGGCTGATGGCCTGTAGGCGCCTGTGTTTTGGGCCTCCATGACGGATTTCCCCAGAGTATTCGAACAAGGCGAGTTGTAGAGGTGTAGAACGTTGCAACAACCAATCAAAATCAATTGTGTTGATAGGGATGCTGATCCATCCTGGCTCTCGACCATCTACTTCAAGGCAACGCTGTCGTCCCTTTCGTATCAAGAATGCCGTTATCTCAGTTTGTTGCCAGATACCTTTCTGGGCCGTGTGTGGTGGAAATAACCATTCCAAGATGGCTATCAAATCTGATTTGAGAGCTCTGATTGCGTTTTCAGTCACGGTTGTCATGGTGGTGTTCCCCATTTTCCTTTTGCCAATTGGGTGGCATCTCGACGATCTGCAAAGTCGGTTGCCAGTTTGTGGACGACCCATTTTAACGCATTGGTATGGTTTTCGGTCCAGTCCACTAACGCATCTGGTTGCGTGCCCCGCAATAGAGACAAAAAGGGGTGGATGTCCGCATTGGTGAGACCTATAATGGGTCGAACCCATTGAAGCTCGCCCACTAGCTTTTGGGCATCGTTCAATGTTTTAATCGAGCTTATCACTTCTAGTTTTTGCGGTCTCACCATGGCATGAGTGACTTGCCACCCTAAGTAGCTCCAGGGCGATTGTGTTTGCACTTTCTCAGGAGCTACTATTAATCCTTTTGTCTTCAGTTGGTCGGTCAACATTTGGCTGAAGTTGTCAGGGAACAGGGCTTCCTGGCAAAGTAGTATGTCATCCATATAGTGGTATAGTAGTGTGTCTGGCATTTCTTTTCGGATCGGCGAGAGTGCCCATGCCACATACATTTGGCATATCGTGGGGGAATTTCTCATCCCTTAGGGCAACACTACCCATTTGTATCGCTTCGCAGGTTCACTTTTGTTGATCGATGGGATGGTGAATGCGAAGCGAGCTGTGTCTTCAGGATGTAGGGGAACGTTGAAGAAGCAATCCTTAAGGTTGATTACCAGAAGGTGCCAGCCTCTCGGTAACATTGTGAGTAGAGGCAGCCCGGGTTGGAGGGCACCCATTGGCCACATCTGGTTGTTGACCTTGCGTAAGTCATGCAATAGTCTCCATTTTCCTGTCTTTTTTGGAACTACGAAGACGGGCGTGTTCCAAGGACTGACAGACGGCTGGATGTGTCCTTCATCCAGCTGCTCCTTTACCAGATGGCTGGCAATTTCTAGCCGCTCTTTGGGTAGGGGCCACTGCTCCACCCAGACAGGGGTGTCTGTCCTCCACTGCAGTCTGGGAGTTGGCGGCACTTCTGCAGTGGCCCTTATTGAAAACGTTGAGGGGGTTGGATGGGTTCGGGGATGGAGAGAACGGCCCCTAGTTGTCTCATCACTTCCCTGCCAACCAACCCTCCAAGTTGCCCTGGTAATGGCAACACATAGGGACGTATGGTTACCGTTTGTCCTTCGGGAAACTGTAATTGCACAGGTTTAAGGGCCTGAAGGGGGGTGGAACCACCACCTATTCCCTGAACGGCATTGTGGGCAGTGATAAGTTTCCAATGACGAGGCCACACATTAAGGTTGATTATTGTAACATCAGCCCTGGTGTCGATCATCATGGAAAAGGTCTTAACCTCTTTTCCAGCGGTCAGCTTCACAATAATGATGGGCCTTGTCTTCATCTCTTGCACTAAGGTTACCAGAGTGCTTCCAGAAGATCCAAAGCCCTGTCTGCCTCGTGCCACAGGGGCGTTCTTCCCCAGATTCATTTTTGGGAGGAGGACCAGTTGTGCTAGCTGGGTTCCTGCTTTGATTATCAGGGGGGGCGTTAATGTAAAGCAAGTAATCATTATCTCCCCTGTATAATCCGCATCTATAACTCCTGGGAGCACAATAAGTCCTGCAACTCCAGTGGAAGAACGGCCCATTAGTAAGGCTCCAACCGTGCTATTTTCTTGGTAGTTCGGTCCATGAATTCCCGTCAGTATCCGGTAAACCTGTGTTGTCGTCAGCGTGACATCTGTTGCTGAGGGCACATCGGTGCCCAGGCTTCCCCTTGTGGCTGGGGCAGGGAGCTGGTGTAGAGCGCTGGCCCGGCTACTTGTTTCATGGCACGGGGTCCTGGCGCGCTGAGCCTTCCGTTTTTTTTAGACCTGCATGCCAGGTTGTTGTGGTTGTCTCTCTGGCATTGGTCGCACCACACTGTGGCTGAGCAAGCTCTTGCTGAGTGGCCTGTGGCTCTACATCGTAAACAGACAGGGGTGGATTTTCTTGATCGATTTCTCCTTCTGTATCAATTTTCCCTTCTGTCTAGTTTTTGCGCCACTGCCACGAGCAGCTTTTGGGTGGGTTCCAGGGCGGCAGCAAAGGCACTGGCCATGCCTTGGTTTTTTGGGGTTTGGGTGGCCCTGGAAGCCACCTCTAGCATCTCCGAGACGTCAGCCATTTTTGGTAAAGTAGAGAACAGCGACTTCATTCTCGGATTCGCATTTTCAAACGCCAGCAGCTTAAACATGGATTCCTTCTGCTCTGCTCCCAGCTCGGATTGAGCCATGATGGACTGCCAGAGTCTATCAACAAAACGTTGAAAAGGCTCATTCATCCCTTGCTTAACGGCAGTAAATGAAGGGACTGGAGTAGGCTCTGGAACCACGTAAAAGGCTCGGCGGGCTAGGTGCGCAAAAATGTGGTGGAGCACAGTCAGGAACTGCAGCTGGACTTGGAAATCTGCATATCGTCCCGAGCCCATGAGCATCTTGGCGGTTATTCCTGATAGTGGATCCCTGGGTGCTCGAGGGCAGTTTGCCTCTGCTTGGGCCAGGCGTTCCCATTCTTTGGCCCAGACAATCTGCTGGGAGGGGGTAAGCAGGTACCTGGCCAGATTGCGGCAGTCGTGGGGGCAATTGGTGTCAGCAGTGAAGAGCCAATCCAGGACGGCCTGACCACTCTCTGATTTTAATCGTCCCTCTCTCAGGGTCTTCTTGGCTTGCTGTAAGGTTTTCCAACTGTGCTGTTCAAATTGAGGTGGCCCATTGCTATCGGGCAGAACAGGGCAAGCAACAGTGCTGGCCTCCCAATTCCCTTCGAGAATGGCAACACGGATGAAGCCAGACCATCTTCTGGGTCGGGGTTTATCAGCACCTTTGATGCCTTGGTTGTTCTGTCTTGATAACAGCGGGGTTGGAATGTCCTCCTCATCATCAGGGAGGGTGGGTGGGTCTCGATATTTATGGAAAGATGAGCGTTGTTCTATGTCTGTCATCCTCTTTTCTAAGGATTTCATTGCCTGATTTGTTTGTTCCAGGAGGGCTTTTATTTTGTCCTCCAGGCCCATGGGTGCAGCTGATGGGGTGGCTGCGTCTTTCCCAGGCTCTTTTTCTGAGCTGGGAGGTGGCAGTAGGGATGGTTTCAAGCAGCAGCTGGGGCCGCCCATCTCGGGGGCATGGGCTGTTGGCATCTTCACATTCTTTTGTTCGTTTTTTTCGGTGCTCGGAACAGGTGCTTCTTTTTCTTCCTCCGTCCTGATATCCGATAGAAACTCGGCTATGGAATGGTGCAGCCTCCCTCTCATGCCTTTGATGGCAAGGCTGTTGTCCCTTAGTCCTAGGAATGCCTTTTGGGTTTTTCCATCCTCAGGAGGAGGGGTGGGTAGCGGAGGTGCTGTGGAGACAACATCGGATCCTGCTTCTGGTGGTGGTGCTCTAGTGTCAACGCTAGCTTTTGGCGGGAGTGCTGCAATGGCGGTGATGGCAGCTTCCGCCTCGGCTTTTATTTCTTTTAAGGCATTGATCACCACTCCCCAGGTACCGTCTAATCCGGTTATGTTTTTGTTAATTTCTTGAGTATGGAGGTCTCCCAATAGGTTACTGACCTCCTGCCAGAGTTCCCACGCAGCCGCAGAGGATGGGGAGGAGGAGAGCTCTTGCTCCTTCGCCAGTGTCACCAGTTTCTCATTGACAGGGGTACTTGCTGACAATCCCATCTTTTCCTTTTTCTTGGTCAATCAGTGGTAGGGAAGGAACAGTAGTGGATCTTCTTACCCGACTCCTTGGGTTTTCTGTTAATGCTAGCTTGCGCCGGACTGGATCCCTTTTTTCTGATTCGTCTGAGCACGGGCTAGACCGAGGCCTATGCCCACATTCTCCACCAGATCTAGCAAGATGAACCTCTTTTAGGGTACGGCGCTTCAAGGTCCAACCAGGTGTTCCAGCAGAGACTCACAAACAGTGCTCCAAGCCTATAGCCCACAGGGTTGACTAGCCTGGATCAGTGCTGTTGCTCTGAGAGCGACTGATCTCTCTGCTGGCTAGCTCAGGAATGAGCTCTGCCTGTGTCTCAGGCCTCACCTTTTATTGGCCCCCTGGTCCTGCTCATGCGCAGGGGGGGCCCACCCTAATTGGGCACAGGTGGGCTTGACACAAGCTCATGCTCACTCCCTGGCAATTAGTGGCACCTGGTTGCCTCGTTACACTACATGTTTTAAACCAATGTGATTATACTAGAAATGGAAGTCCATATTGAATAAAGAAAACCTCAAAAAAAGAAAAGGGGCATAGCAGAGAGAACTAAAACCACTGCATCTCACCCTTCTTCCCTGGTGTGTAGGTCTCCAGGCAGACATAGAAGTTCTCCAGAAGGAGAAAGCTGATGAAGGTCAATGGACATCTCTGTGTGGTTCTCAGGTACAGGGAGGCTGCTGTGGTGGGGCTGGGGAGGGTAGGAGGGAGATCCAGGAGCACCTGAGAGCTTTCTGTAACTGCAATGAAGCTGGGCTTGCGTGAGGGAGTGCTTCCCAGGGGCTGTGCAGAAGCAGGGCTGAGACTGAGGACAGGAGGCATTTCTTTCTGCTGCTGCTCAGATTTCCATGGAAAAGCTGAAGGCCTTGTAAAAGCAAGCTCAGCCAAGTTTCCCCTTGGCTTTGCACAAGAAAAGCCTTTTTCAAGTAGTCAGTGAAAGGCAGAGAAGATGCTTGCTTCTGTCCTCTTTATAACTTCTTTCACTTGATCTCTTTTAGGAAGAGTTACCAGAAAAGGGAGAAAAGGAGAAGAAGCAGGAGGAGGGTGGAAATGGTGACCTGCAAATTCCTGCAGCTGCTGAGAGTGTGAAGAACACTCATTGTAATGATGGCCTTCAAGTCCCCAAGGCACCTTCAGAAGTTAACACTGGTGAGAGAACTGAGTTAGGAAATAGGATCCTAGACTCTGCCAAGCTGGAAGGGAGCCATCAAGTCCAACTCCTGGCTCACGGGGGACATCCCAGATGATTGGAAGTTGGCAAATGTCACGCCAATCCACAAAAAGGGCCGGAAGGAGGACCTGGGAAACTACAGGCCCGTCAGCCTGACCTCAGTGCCTGGCAGGGTTATGGAGCAGATCATCCTCAGTGCAATCACACAGCACCTGCAGGATGGGCAAGGGAGCAGACCCAGCCAGCACGGGTTTAGGAAGGGCAGGTCCTGCCTGACCAACCTGATCTCTTTTTATGATCAGGTGACCCGTCTGGTGGATGAGGGGAAGGCGGTGGATGTGGTCTACCTGGATTTCAGCAAAGCCTTTGACACCGTCCCCCATAGCATTCTCCTGAAAAAGCTGTCAGCCCACAGCTTGGACAGGAGCACCCTGTGCTGGGTTAGGAACTTGCTAGAGGGCCGGGCCCAGAGAGTGGTGGTGAACGGGGCTGCATCCAGTTGGCGGCCAGTCACTAGTGGTGTCCCCCAGGGATCAGTATTGGGCCCAGTTCTGTTTAATATCTTTATCGACGACTTAGACGAAGGGATTGAGTCCATCATCAGCAAATTCGCAGATGACACCAAGCTGGGAGGAAGTGTGGACCAACTCGAAGGCAGGAGGGCTCTGCAGAGGGACCTGGACAGACTAGAGAGTTGGGCCGATTCCAACGGGATGAGGTTCAACAAGGCCAAGTGCCGGGTCCTGCACTTTGGCCACAACAACCCCATGCAGCGCTACAGGCTGGGCACAGAGTGGCTGGAGAGCAGCCAGGCAGAAAGGGACCTGGGAGTCTGCATCGACAAGAAGCTGAACATGAGCCAGCAGTGTGCCCAGGTGGCCAAGAAGGCCAATGGCATCCTGGCCTGTATCAAAAACAGCGCCACCAGCAGGTCCAGGGAGGTGATTCTTCCCCTATACTCAGCGCTGGTTAGGCCACACCTCGAGTACTGTGTCCAGTTCTGGGCCCCGCAGTTTAAGAAGGATGTAGAGGTCCTGGAACAGGTCCAAAGGAGGGCAACCAGGCTGGTGAAGGACTCGAGCACAGGCCCTATGAGGAGAGGCTGAGAGAGCTGGGGCTGTTCAGCCTGAAGAAGAGGAGGCTCAGGGGAGACCTCATTGCTGTCTACAACTACCTGAAAGGAGGCTGTAGCGAGGTGGGAACTGGACTCTTTTCACAGACGACCTTCAACAAGACAAGAGGACACGGTCTTAAGTTGTGCCAGGGGAGGTTTAGGTTAGATATTAGAAAGAATTTCTTCACGGAGAGGGTGATTAGGCTATGGACTGGACTGCCCAGTGAGGTGGTAGATTCTCCGTCCCTGGAGACATTTAAAAAAAGACTGGATGTGGCACTCAGTGCCATGGTCTAGCAACTGCTCCGGTGGGTCAAGGGTTGGACTAGATGATCTCTGAGGTCCCTTCCAACCCGGCTAATTCTATGATTCTATGATTCTATGAGCTCCTCTCCCTATGTGTGTGGGCACCCCCAGAATAAACTGCGTGTGCCAGAGAGCTTCATCCAAATGCTTCTCGAGCTCAGGCAGGTTTGGTGATGTGACCACTTCCCTGGGGAGCTTCTTCAATTGCTCAGCTGCCCTGTGGGTGCCAAAGTTTTTTTTGATCTGTAACCAAAACCTCCCCTGATTCATCTTCCTGCTATTTCCCTGAGTCCTGAGTCACAGGAGTGGAGAAACGAGTCCCAGTGCCCTCTATTCCCTACTTGAGGAAGGCTGAAACTGCAGTGGAGTAGTTTGAAGGAAGTATTCTTTCCAAGCTCGCATGTAATGACAGATTTGCTTCATGTATGTAGTACAGATGGAGCCTTAAATATGTTTAAACTATGGGGTTTGTTTTTTGTGTTTTTCTGTGCACAAGACATAGAGAAATTGCTTTAACAATGCAGCTAGTGTAGGCTGGTGCACAATGTTTCTCGGGGGATCGTGCACCTTGGAGAAACACTAGTGGTGTATTTTTTGGCCATTTTGTTGCCGCCAGCGAGGCGTGGCGACCTGGTTCAGAAACGACATGGCGACCACTCTCGGGTCGCTCGGGCCATCAGCTCACAGACATCAATATGATGGACGGTAAATGGCGTTTATTGTTTAGGGTACACCACATTTTATAGCCAAGGTTTACATCATCATTTCCGTCTGCTTGTGTCAGGGACCCATACCTATTGGTTGTCAGGAGGGAGGCCCTATCTTATCTTTCCGTACAGCACGATATCTTCCGGCCGCCAAACCTTAACTACCACGTTTCTCCCCCTCCCTATGCTTAACTAAATGGGCAGAAGTATAGAAAACTTAAAACATTAAAAATATTAAAAGTATAAGGCACACCGGGTTATAAGGCACATCTAAAGGTCCATAGTACCTGGGGTAATTAATAATTCCTCAGTACATGCAAATAAATTAGTAAAAATATGACAAACTTAAGGTGTTAGAATAGTAAAGGCTTGTATAAAAGGCTTGTATAAAACATAAGGCACATCAAACAAGTGTGTTAGTAGAGGGTAACCGTTAATTGCGGGGTATACTTATCTATAATAGGAGGTGACTAAAGCTAGGATTATATAAATGAAGGTGTGTTCTTAAAGCAGCTGTCTACGTTCTACTAACATCATATTATCTTTTTCTAACTGGTCTTTACCAAACAACACAAGCTTACTCAACATACAGGGTCCGAAGACCAACGCTATGATGAGCAGTATAAACGGTCCCATTAGTGTGGAAATGAGGGTGGTTAGCCATGGTGTGTGGTTAAACCATGACTCAAACCATCCTTGCTGGACTTCACTGTCTCTTTTTCTTTTTTCCAAACCTTCTCTGATCTTGGCCATGGTATCGCGGACAACGCCAGTGTTGTCTGCATATACACAACACTCTTCTCCTAGCACAGCACAATGTCCTCTTTGTTGTAAAAACAAGAGATCTAGTCCCCTACGATTTTGGAGGACAACTTCAGACAATGAAGTCAGGGATTGTTCTAAGGCGCTGATTGCTTTCTCAGTTCGAGCTAGATCCTCATCCACTGTTATTTTTAGGGAATGAAACTTTTGATTTTGCTCAATCAGTGAGGCTCTTTCGGCACCGGTGGGGGTGATGTGTCTGGCAGTAGTTGTGGTGCTGGTGGGAATTATAGTACGAGCTTCGGTCTCGTATACTAAAGACTTAGCTGTGTGCGTGTTAAGGGCTGGGTTATATTCGACAGCTTGGGGTGCTTGTGGTATGGAATTAATATTTGCACAGGCTCTCCTCTATCTTTGTAATTTCCCTGAAAAATGGGTACCACATCTTACCTTTGAGCCATCCTGCATCACCTGCGTTTAAAATTTCCAGGACCAAATGGGAATGATTTGGTCCCCAACTTACTTGTAAAAATTTATCCTTTATTTCTGGTATCCAGCTCCTGCCTGTCACAATGGTCTCACATCCCCAGTGTGCAAAAATTTCTGGATTGTTACAATAACTTTTCCCTGGGTGTGAGCTGGGGAACCAATATAATTCCGGGGAATAGAACACCAAATGTAATCGTAAAAGTCGGGGCTCCTGCCATTATGTTTTCCTTTATCACTCGGCCGTTTTTTGGGTTCCACAGGATCCACCTGAATGGCTGGTGGTGATTGTAATTTGCCTCTCCTGTAGTAACAAACCCTAAAATCAGGATCACAGAAAGATATAGTAGATCCCTTCTGCACGGGTTGTTCTTCCGGTGTCTGGGTTCTGTTGATGCGGGGATCTCTGGTTCTGTAAGGACGTTCGCTGTTCCGTCGTCCTTGCTGCCCACCGGGCCATGTAGGTTAGGAGGGTGCCCGACGAGCTGGTCCTGTGAACAGAAACTTAGAGTTTTTGTTAGTTTAACTCCACTACTATTATTGTTATTATTATTATTATTGTTATTATCATTAATCTGAAGGTCTGGTTTAATGGACTTAAGTGGACACCACTTAACTCTACCATCTTTTTTGATAGCTGCATACCCTTGCCCCGTGAGAACTAGTCTCCATCCCTGTTCCCATTCACCCAACTCATTTCTGGCTCTGACTAATGGGCCTTCCTCCATAGCTCTAATGGCCCAATGTTTTTGCCCGGGGTGTTTGCCTCTTCTCTGGGGTACTGAGTCAGGGCTAATAGAGCGGTTGCTAGAAGGCGTGCTTGGTCTCCTGAGGGAATGGCGTTGTCGAAGCCTTCTACTTTCGCTAATACCTCTAATTTAGATTTCAGAGTCTGATTCACGCGTTCGACTATGGCCTGGCCTGTTCTATTATATGGGATAGCATGTAGCAGAGTGATGCCCCACTTCTGGACGAAAGTCTGCACAGATTTGGACACGACGTTTGGGCCATTGTCCGTTTTGATCTGTTAGGAATGCCGAGCCATGCCATAGCTGTCAACCAATGCTGGATAGTCGCTTTGGAGTCAGTCTTAAGGTGCTGAGTGGCCACGATCATTCCGCTATATGTATCCACGGTTACTGCTAGCCATGCTCTAGGTTTCAGCAACTGGCAGAGTGTAAAATCTGTTTGCCACACTTCGGAGGCTTTGAGACCTCTGGGGTTTACTTCACTGGACCACAGTGGTGCTTTTTGAGAGTAGGGACATGTAGCTACGATGTGTTTCGCGTTGGTGACTGGAATCCCACATCTTTTCACCAATGCTTTAGCTCCAATGTGGAGAGACTCGTGTAGCTGACGGGCGTCTCTCAATGTCCACAGTCCTTTTAGAGCGGCGTCTGCTTTGTCATTGCCAATCTGGAAGAACCCTTTAATTGGGCTGTGGCTGTTGACATGAATGACCGATATAGTGCCTTCTCGGGAAAGAAGCGCTTTTTCTAGCATTAGGGCTTATGTAGATGTTGACATGCCGGGCCCAGACATGGCCAGGCAAAGTTTGGCCACAAAGATCGAGTCAGTTTCTATGTTGAGATGTTCTGTTGGGAACAGTCCGCACGCTAGCGCTATGGCCGACGCTTCTAGCTGTTGGACTAAGAGAGCACGATCGGTCATTTTAACGCAGTGCCATTCTCCTCCCAATTGCCATACTACTGCTGCAGTTAAGGTCACTGAGGACGCGTCTGTGAAGACCGTTGGTCCCGGTTGAGGCCGGTCCATGATCTTCAGCGGGAGGTCAATGTCGATAATTGCTAGCACTTGGGTCCAGGGGGGCTTTGATGCATATCAAACTCTTCTCCTCCAAATCCAAGGAGGGCTGTGGCAAGATAGAACGCTAACGCTGCCGAAGGGGCCCAATCTGCCCCTGCAATCTTTATTTTCTTCCAGTCCGTTAGGGGAATTATATCCTCCTGCTGTCTCCCTTTGCTATGAATGGGAGTGTTTCGGGTCTCGATTCCCGCCTCATTTTTATCTGAGTATAAGTCTGCCATAAGCCACACATCCCCGGAAGCGTCCGACTCGGGATCGGAACTCGACTGACTGGCTACTATCGGGTTCCGATGTTTTTTCTTCCGGCTCCAGTCCCACCTACTTTCCTTTTTGGGGCTCCAACCCCTCCCACCTCCTTTGTGGGCGGGCAGTTCCCTCCCCTTCGGCTCGCCCAATGGCCTGCCTGGGGAGGAGTTTTCCCTGCAGTGACATATTTGTGGGCGGACCCAACCGCCCTTTTCCGTCTTGCTCTCCTTATAAGGGCATAGAACCGGATAGATGCTCTGATTGGTTCCTGCTGCCCGGCTCTCAGTTCCCGCTGCCCGGCTCGTGGTTCCACCCCCTTCTTGATTATCTGCACCACCCTCCTTCTCTTTTTCGCTCGGTGCGGCGCAGGGAGCGGAGCAGAGCGGGCTGAGGCTGAGCGGGTCCGGGCAACCTCTCACTTCCTTTTTGCTCTCCCCGCATTCCCCTCCGCGCACACCCATCAGTTCCGGTGCTCCCCCCTCGTTTCCGGCAGGGGCGTTTTCGCCCCGCCCTCTCTCTTTTGGATCGGCGCCATCTTGAGGCGCATAGGGAGGCGGTCTCGGCCAAACGCCATCGGAGTTTGATTTTTCCGCGGCAGCCCTGACTTCCTCAGCTAGCCCGCCCCAGATGGATTCTGTTTGTTTTTGCTCTTCCGCGAGCGGAATAGGGTTTGGAGGCTGGGGGGGGGGTGTGCCCCTCGTGCCGGTCCACCTGGGGACCGTCATCAATTAGGGGTGGGGTCTGCGTGGCTGCACCAGCCACGATTTTCAGGACAATTGATAAACAGTCCCTTCCTTCCTCCATTACTCCTGCTCCTGTAGGGCTTTTTTTAAGGCGCCCACGACCTTCCCCCATGCCTTGAGGTGTTTTTCCGTGCCTGAGGACATGGTCTCCTTGGCTAATGCATTAGTGCATTTACTCCACACCTCTGGGTGGAGGATATCCACCGGCTGGTCAATGACCCCAGTCTCTAACAGCCTTGAAACTGCGAGGGTAAAATCTTTGGGCTTACAATCAATCCCCCACTGTCTATGCAACTCAGATACGACCTTTACCAGGGCTTCCATCCTCCTTGTCGGTCCGGGAGCGTCCTCCCCGCCGGGCTGGATCCTGCCGCTCCGGCCGTCGTTCACCCGAATCCAGGCGAATTTTCTGAACCCGAATCCGATTCCGGCCCCAATATTTCCCGGGTTTCGGCACCAGTTTGTTGCCTCCAGCGAGGCGTGGCGACCTGGTTCAGAAACGGCACAGCGACCACTCTCGGGTCGCTCGGGCCATCAGCTCACAGACATCAATATGATGGATGGCAAATGGCCTTTATTGTTTATGTTACACCGCATTTTATAGCCTAGGTTTACATCGTCACTTCCGCCTGCTTGCGTCAGGGACCCGTACCTGTAGTGAGACAGGACCAGGTGCCCTGAGTTATTGATGAGTGGGTGTGGGTTCACCTGTGTCTGGCCTCCCTCCTGAGCATGTGCAGGAGCAGGGGGCCAATAAGAGAGCAGCTGACACCCATGGAGAGAGCTCTCACTCTTCAGTGAGGATGGAGAAGTTCACAGCTTGAGGAGCCCCAGGAGCAGGCAAGAAGTGGTAGATCCCGAGGCTACAGGAACAGCCCTAGGACGTCGTCCAGGAATGGGCTAAACCCCGAGGCCTCAGGATCAGCCCTAGGAGCAAGAAGGGCTCCTCCCGCTACATCTGGTGGAGAATGTGGGCAGCCTGCAGAAAACCTAGCTGGCACAGAAACTGCAAGAACATTCTCCCTGTAAGGTATGATCAACAAGCTCTCTGGACAGGAAACCCCAGAGCAGAGGGGAAAATCCCATGAGGAAGGGTTAAATCCTAAGGCCCATGAGGAAAGAAACCCCGGAACAGAGGGAAACCAAGCCAGAAGAGCAGATACAGGAGGGAGAATAACTAGAAGAACAACTTGCAGAGACTCTGTGAAAAGTGCCTGGTGCAACTTGCAGAGACTTTGTGAAATATGCCTAGGCTAAGCCCTTGAGCAGAGGGAAATCCCATGAGGAAGGGTTAAATCCCGAGGCCCATGAGGAAAGAAACCCCGGAACAGAGGGCAAGTGCCTGGGACAATTTGCAGAGACTTTGTGAAGAGTGCTCAGACAACTTGCAGAGACTTTGCCAGAAAGGGGCTGACATCGAGCAAATATATGGGTATGCTTAATTCCCCTTAAAGAAAGAAGGTTGAAAGAAAGAAGGTTGAGAATTCTCCCCAAAATATGTGTAAGGGTTGAGAATTCTCCCTAAAAATATATGTAAATTGTGTGATGTTTAATTCCCCTTAAAGATGTATATGTAAAAAGAAATTGTGTGATGTTTAATTCCCCTTAAAGATGTATATGTAAAAAGATGTAAATATGTAAATGTCTATGTAAATGTCTGTGTAAAAAAAAAAAAAAAAAGGGGGAAATGTAGTGAGACAGGATCAGGTGCCTTGAGTTATTGATGAGTGGGTGTGGACCTGTGTCTGGCCTCCCTCCTGAGCATGTGCAGGAGCAGGGGGCCAATAAGAGAGCAGCTGACACCCATGGAGAGAGCTCTCACTCTTCAGTGAGGATGGAGAAGCTCACAGCTCGAGGAGCCCCAGGAGCAGGCAAGAAGGGGTAGATCCTGGAGCCCCAGGAACAGCCCTAGGACGTCGTCCAGGAATGGGCTAAACCCCGAGGCCTCAGGATCAGCCCTAGGAGCAAGAAGGGCTCCTCCCGCTACACCCTATTGGTTGTCAGGAGGGAGGCCCTATCTTATCTTTCCGTACAGCACGATATCTTCCGGCCGCCAAACCTTGACTACCACACCATTTAATCAGCAATTTTCCTTTTTACCTTAAAAAGTAAAATGCTATGGAAGAAAGAAATTTCCACCCGTGTATATTAAATTGCTTTTGTGATAAAATTCTTCTCTCCAGGAGCTCATATATTTGAGAGGATGTATTATTTTGTGTTCAGACTTTTTTTTCAACTACTAAAGATGCACTCTAAATAAGTATTATCGTGTCATGTTTTGTATAAAAATCTTTCTTCCGCTGTAGGTGAGCATTCAGGGCGTACCTCCCACATACCATCATTGGCTGAAAAAGAAGTTTTCAAGCATGGTATTGAAAACTCTGTGATGCAGGTATGTTAAGCCAAATATTTTTAATTAGAGTCTAAACTGTTAAATTGTATTAAAAACTATGGCAAAGAAACCAGGAAGTGGATAATGCTGAAGGGAGAGTCCTGTGGAGGAAGACTGTGTTAGAATCTGAAGTGAAGCTGGATAGAATCTTATTATGATGAGGTAAAATCCGTGTCATGACGTTGTTCTGCTGCTTTGTTTCCATCTGGTTTGCTTCAGTTTTTGCCAGTGTTGTTCTTGTTGTGGTATGCAGACAAACAATGCAGTCAAATGCATCTTTTCCCATGCAAAATGCATATTTGAGTGAAGGGGGAGATTTGTCTGTAATGTGCTGATCTGTTTGATGAAACATGCCTGGTCTTCCTCTTTGGAAGAGAAAGATCAGGCAAAAAAAATCTTGAATTTTGGTGAGCTTTCTGATGCTTTCCCTGCCTTAGCAAAACATGCATGTGTTTGGCCATGTTAAGAAATGTTTGAAAAGGTTTTTTTCGGTGGGTATTGATGATGGGATTAAGGCAGGCATCCTCTTGGTGTTGGGCATACAGAACAGGGCCAGACACAGAGGTCTGGAGTCTTCTGTAACAGCTCAAGGGAGAGTGGAGCAAATTACTCGCACTTAGTGGCATGGTGGTGTTGGTTTCCCAGTTGGACTTGAAGATCCTAGAGGTCTTTTCCAACCTTAATGCTTCTGTGGTTCTATGATTCTGTCCACGCAGGAACGATTGGCTCAGCTCCAGAGGCAAAACCTGTTACTCCAGCTGAAACTGGAAGACAGGAAAAAGCAGCAGCTCATCAAAGAAAGTGTAGTGACTGTTGCTCAGGACAGTTGCTTTACTGGCAATTTCAAGAAGCTCAGTGCTTATGCTGAGCAGAAAGTTATTCTGGTGCAAGAGAGAAACAAGGAGTTATATGAAAACTGCAATCTGTTGAGAAAACAAGTCTTTAAATGTGAGATTGACAAAATAGAATTAGAGGTAAAGTATAGACTATTAGCCAATGCTTAAGACTGTTAGCAGTATTTTGGTGTTAATTTCTGAGGTTTGGGGCTTCTAAGGGGCCTGCCTGTTCCTCAGAAAGTCAACTTCAGACACTGACCTAAGCTTTCTCTTCTCTATTTTATGGTGTGTAGCAATATTTAAATTTGTTCTTTGTGGCTCTGTGAAAGACAAATAACTGCACAGAAGACTCCTTAGGACCTCAGCTAAAGTGTCTTTCTGCAAATGCACAGTGCACACGGGTAGGAAACGTGCTCCTCTGCAGAGCACTGGCCTAAGTTTCTGTTGCTCAAACATGCACAAACCAAGTCCCCTTTCTGCATGTAGATAGTTTTGATCATGAAAAGAGGTGGGAGAGAATAAGGACAGGGACCTGGAGTGAGGAATAGGAGGACAGTTTCAAAAGCTATAGGTAATGGCAGAATGCATTGCTACATGTGTGCCTAGGAGGAGGTGTGCTCTGCCCTACTGAGTCTTCTACCAGCCCCAGGCAGACCAATGATTTCATTTCTTTTAGAAGGAAGAGGGGAAAGAAGTCCAGCAGTGCTGTCAGTCATTTTACCCTGTGATTTGCTTTGTATTCTTAGTACCAAAATAACAGGTTTCTTCTGAAGATGGTAGTTGGGTGGGTGGGTGGCTGAATGAATGGACTATCCCTATTTTTGAAAGCCAACCTGTCAGTATGGAGGCAGTTGTTACTCTGAAATGAACTTGGTAAGAAAACTGCAGGGGGATATGTTTCAACATATGGAGAGAGTGATCCGGCATTGGAATGGGCTGCCCAGGGAAGTAGTGGATTCTCCGTCCCTGGAGATATTTAAAAAGAGACTGGATGTGGCACTCAGTGCCATAGTCTAGCAACCGCAACGGTGGTAAAAGGGTTGGACTCGATGATCTCTGAGGTCCCTTCCAACCCAGCCAGTTCTATGATTCTATGAACATATACTTAAAATGTTTCTCAAAAGAGCTTTCAGATCTACATTTTCATTTCATGATAGTTGTATAATGGAGAACTAGAACCAAGAAGGACCTTATACAATGTCCTGCCTCTAGTCACCAGAGTAATATCTGCAGTCAGACTGTGGCACTTAAATCCCAACTGGTTTCATTGAGTTTTGTTTAAAAAAATATATGATTCAGTGTATGCTGGTGAATTGTTCAAGAAGAGTAATACTTGAGGCTTTTTTTATTTATTAGACATCCTCCTGAAGAGCTGTTGGTAGTCTGGAGGTGCTCAGTGTTTGGCTGCTGATGGCAGGCAAAGTTTTCCTACCTTTTGAGTTCAGGACAGGTCTAATTGTATAATAAAATAAGTTAAGCTAAAGACAGAGTTCATGTTCTTATAACTCTCTTCATGCTCATGTTACCATTTCATTAGTGCAAGATCAGAGAGCTGCAACAGGAGCTTTCATTAGTGCAAGATCAGAGAGCTGCAACAGGAGCTTGCTGATGCTCTGAAAAAGCTGTCCATGGCAGAAGCTTCGCTTGACCTCACTGTGTGCTGCAGCAGGAACCTGGAGGAAGCCAAGCTGGGCTTGCAGAAGGAATTGGGAGAGGGTAAATGCAAGGTACACAAACTTGTCTTAGAATCCTAGAATAAGCTTCAACATGATATATGGGATGATGTGTGGAGGACTTGCACCGTTTTATAAACTTGCTATCTTTGTCTTTGACATGGTCAAAGGTTTGTATGTGGCTTTGCAAAAGAGACTGACGTGTCTATCACTTACTACATGTAGTTTGGCCAAGCAGTTTGTCTGATTTCTGAAGGACAGTAGGAATAATGGAGTGCTGCAGTTTGTCTGATTTCTGAAGGACAGTAGGAATAATGGAGTGCTGCAGTTGGGCTTCTTTATGCTCACTGTGCTTCCCCTCACACCCCCCCACCGGTAACAGAGAATCATAGAACTGTTTTGGTTGGAAAAGACCTTTAAGATCAAGTCCAACTGTTACCTCAGCCCTACTAAGCCCACCACTTACTCCTGTCCCTCAGCACCACATCTCCACATCTTTGAAGTCTCTGGAGAGACTGTGACTCAACCCCCTCCCTGGGCAGCTGGTTCCAGTGGCTGACAACCCTTTTGGTGAAACCATTTTTCCTTGCACTTGGCCTTCTTGAATCTCGTATTGTTGGCCTCAGCACATCGATCCAGCCTGTCCAGGTCCCTCTGCAGAGCTTCCCTGGCTCATCAGATCAACCCTCTCACCAATCTGGTGTCATTTGTAAACTGACTGAGGGTGCACCTGATCCCCTCGTTCAGATCATTGTTCATAGGCATTGTTCAGAGATCATCATTATTCAGAGGCAGTCCCTGAGCTCTTCAGCAGCAGTGCACTCCTCTCCATAAAAGCTCAGCTGACTGCTGTGGAATCTTCCTGTGCTTTCACAGCTGCAGGAGTTGGAAGAACAACATCTTCACTGTGAGCATTGTATTTGTGACTTGAAGACTGCTCTGGAGAATAAGGAAAGGGAAGTAAGAGATTCTTTCCAGAGACTGGAAGACCTCCTGTTGGCATCTTCTGGGAGGATTACTGCAATGAAACACCTGGAGGAGCATGTGCAGTGGTAAGAGAATAGCACAGTGAACCAAGGTGTCTGTTGCTGTCTGGGGTTGTGTGAAAACCACAAGACAGCTTTGTTGCATCACAGGAAGTTAACAGGGGGTTTTGCAGATGCTTTTGTTTGTCCTTTCCCTGTTGTTCTTTAAGAATTGGTCCTCTGGTAGATTTCTGTAATAAGACCTTTATTTCTTTTTAAGCCTTGAAACTGAAAATGCCAGACTGGAAGGCACAGTCCAGCAGCAAAGTAGGAGAATTGAAGCCCTTCTGCAAGGCTCATCCCTGGTAAGCTGCTCATAAACTGCTCTTGTAGTGAGCTCCTCAGCCTGTAACCTGATTGCTGTGGGGCCTTCGAACCTTTAAATTTTTTTCTGGGTTAATGTTTGGACTTGGTGATCTTAGAGGTCTTTTCCAAATGTGAGAATTGTGTGATTCTGTAATCCTGGCCATGAGCCAGGAGAGGGGCTTCTGAAAGTCTTCTCTGTGTTCTTCTTTCCCTAGAGCAAAGTGGCAGGGTGGGAGATTCCTTCTTGTAGGAACCCTTTTCTCTGTGCCCTGTCCTACAAAGACAGTGTTTCTTCATTAGCAGCTTTGATGAATAACAGTGCTGAGAGGGAGGGATTCTTTCTGAACGGAAAGAATTCTTGCCTGTGGTAGCTCCTGGGTTCTGCCTTGGTGGTTAAGGGGAGTGAGGAGGCACATGTGCCTCAGGGAGCAGATCAGCCTCGTTAGTGTTGCAAGCTTCTCAGCCTCGTTACGGAGTGCTGTGGGGCACAGGAGAATGGAAGGGAAAAGGCAGGGACAGGGGGAGGAAGGAGACAGGCTGGGAAGAGGTGAACTCAAGGAGAAAGGGAGGGACGAGATGGGAGAAAGGAGCAAACCAACGTCAAGGAGCGGGAGCAGCCAGAGAGACGCAGCCCAGCGCAGCTCAGCACAGGAGCCACAACGGCAGAGTCGCCGCTAATGGCAGTCGCCAGGGGCAACGGTGGGCGGGGCCAAACCACCTGCGGGGGGGGGGAAGGGGCTGAACCAATTCACAGAGGGGGCCGGGGCCGAGGCCGAGGCCGGGGCTTGGGCCGGGTCCGAGGGAAAGGTCCCTCGGGAAGTAAAACTGCCCTTGACACTGGGCAGGTTCAGCTGAGGGGTGGGAGAGTTCCCTTTTTCTTTGTGGTGGGTAAAAGTGTGTTACCTGCTTCAGGAGCAGGCAGCTTCCTAGGACAGAGTGGAAGAAATCAGAGCCCATGACCACGATGCAGAGAGAAAGCTGCTGCTCTGCAGAACTGGAGACCTTGAACAGGAATTGGAAAGTAAGAAGTGCACGCTGAGAGAGAACATCGTTCAAATACAAGAATATGAACAGCTGTATCTGGAGGAAGTGAAAAAGACAAGATGCCTACAAAATGAACTGGAAAGGTAGGTACATGCTTTTTGAAATGGTAATAAGAGACTATTTATAATAAGACCCTTTACCTTCATTAGAACTGTCTTAATTTTTCTGGAGTGTTCAACATAACACTGATCATGCTGTCAAGAAACAGGCTTGCAGCCTGTGAGGCACGGGTCAGCATTTTGAAATCCTGTTCTCTACTACTGCTGAAGAGAACACATGAGCAGGGCTGTTACAATTTATTTGTAGTTCCAAACGATATGGTCTGTTTCTGCTTCTTTTCTGATTTTGTTTTCCATCTGCACTCTTGTGTTGCAAGAGTCTTGGCACTGTTGATGTTTTAACTTGCTTCATTTACATGTAGGCCATGTTCTTATTTCTCCCTGAAGAAGATTTTTGAACTAAAGGCCATTTTTCTTTCTTCTTCAGCTCTTTAATCAATTTTTTCTTTTCTTTCAGCCAGATAAAATATAAGGTTTGTAGCCAAGTACTGTTTAATGTTGGGATGAATTTTATACTGGAAATGTTTTGTCTCTTGATGCTGTTGGGCTTCGATTCAAACTTAGCGATGCAAACCCATTTTCCTAATGCTGTAAAAATGTTGCAGTTGCTATTTGGTCCAAGTGAAAGAATGACTGCTGCAGAGTACTTTTATCCCTTATGTATTTGTCATGCTGTGGGTTCTGTGGCAATGAAGGATCTGTCGAGTGTCCTGTGGACCTTCTTGGCTTGTGAAGGCTCCAGAGAGGAGGGAAAGTGTTTTCTTCTACCACCTCAACTCCTACTGCTTTGCTTAGGACTGGTCCTGTTTTGGGATCATCTTTTGGTCTAGGCAGTAGTTTTCCTGCTTTTTTTCTTCTACCTGTGCCTTATTTGACATGTTAGGGCTCTCTTCTCCCCAGGATTTTGCTGTTGCTTGTACTTGCTTGAAAATGATCAGAGGTTCAGGGCTTTGGGGGGCCTTTTCTGTTGTTCTTTCAGCTCCAGGCTCCCCTCTTCTATCTGTGAAGGCCCAGACTGTTCCCTCAAAGTACCACTGAGGGGTTCTTCTGGAGAAGCTGGTGAAGTTGGTCACAGCTCTCCCTTCAGTCCTTGAGCGAGGGCCTTTCTCTCCAGGTTGCTGGTTTATGGCCCCATTTCTTTAGCCCTTGGAGTTACTGCTCCTCTTGTGAGGGTTGGCAGAGTGCTTCCCTTCCTGAGGCTCTTGCTGTCTGTGGCCTGTGCAGTACAGTGCACATTGTCTCAGGTCTTCTTTTGATTGTGGGGATGTTGACTGGTGAGCCTGCTCATTGACATAAAAGAAAAAGTTATTCCCCTGGGAACCCTGCACAAAACTCAGGGAACCAGAGAATGGGTGCGGGTGGAAGGGGCCTCTGAAGATCACGTAGCCCAGCCCCAGCCCTGCTCAGAGTCATCCATAGGAGGTTGCTCAGGGCTGTGTCCAGCTGGGTTTTGGACATCCCCAAGGATGGGCAATCTGAAGTCTGTAGAGAAATAAGATAAATCAGGTGCCTCGAATTGCCAGTGAGTGGGTGTGAGTCCACCTGTGTCTGATTAGGACAGGCCCCTATTGGGCATGAGCAAGATCAGGGGACCAATAAAGGTGGGACACACACCCACAGAAAAAAAAAAAAGCTCAGCTCATTCTGGTGCGAGGCATGGAGAGGCCAGCAGCTCGTCGAGCCTCTGGAGCAAGAGAGGCTCTTCCCGCTACACTTCTACCCTGGAAGCACTGTGTGGTGGCTGGAGTCCTGGAAGAGACCAGCAGCTCGTCGAGCTTCCTCCCGCTACATTTGATGGAGAATGCAGGCAACATAGGAGCAAGAATGGCTCCTCCCGCTACAGAAGTCTTTTCTGGGAAATGTGTTCCAGTTTCTGACTATGCTTACAATTTAAAAATCAAAAAATCAAACTGGTTACTAAGGCATAATGCCAATCTTCATTGCAAAAATAAGGTAAATTTTTATTTTTTCAGGAAGTTGTTTCAGAAAACAGCAGCAATATTTCTGTTGAAGACTATTTTTGACTTTGATGATTAACTTGGTGTATTTGTCTGTCCTTTCAGGAGGGCTTTACCCCACTAGCTCTTGCTGTCTCTGAAGGTCAGGAAGAGACAGTTGAGTTTCTCCTAAAAACAGGAGCTGACATGCATGCTTGAGACTGGCATCAAAGGTAAGGGGTTTATCCACATGGGTCCTTTGAGTATTCTTTCTGTTGGATTGCTGAGAATCTTGGGAATGTGCTCTGACCAAAAGCAGGGGGGCACATGGAAGGAGCTGTTTCTTTATGTCTTGTGAAAGCAGTCTGAGTTTGGCTGCTGTGGTACCTCAGAGGCTGCTTTCTGCATTGGGGCTGTCCAGGAGGCATTGTCTGGCAGGAGATGTGTCATGAGCCAGGCAGCAGTGCCTCAGTTTGAGAAACCAGCTCCTGCACAGCAGCCTTGTGTGCACTGAGGTGTTGTACATGTGGCATCTTTGTCTGACCACGCAGTTGTTTTGACTCCCTCTGCCATGTTATTGTTGCTTTTAATGGAACCTGCTTTTTCTTTTGTTCATCGTAAAGTAATGGGGAAAAGAATTTTTCTGAGAGCAAGCAGGAATGAAACTAATGACAGTGTCTGTGTCAAATGATCGATTTCATAGTGTCACGGTTTAACACTGTCCCAGCAATTAAAGCGAATAACAGACGCTCTCTATTAACCTCTCTCTCTTCCTTGATAAAAAAAGGAGAGAGAATAAGGGAGAGAGACTTATGGGTTGGAAACTAAACTACACAACTTCAATGAAACAGTAATGATAAATAGGAAAAATTACTAAATATATATAAATATACAGGAAAATGGAAACCACATTCCTCCCCCCATTCCCCCAATAACTCTCACGTCACCACCGAGGCTGTAGGGCAGCCCTGGGAAAGTCTAGGCTGGACTCCTGGAGTCGGCAGCAGTCGGGAACTGGAGGCAGGAACACACAGATATGGGCTGGCATGGATCAGGACCACAGGCAGACGAACAGACGGAATCCTTCCAGGATGCCGGGTGAAGGAAGGGGAGCAGGAAATCAGGAAATCCAGAAGTCTGGCTTGGCCCTCGTGATGCCTCAAATTTATACTGAGTGTGACGTATATGGGATGGAATACTCTGTTTGGTCAGTTCTGGCATCTATCTTGTCTGTTCCTCCCCAAAGGAGGGCTGCAGGTGGGACCTCTTTGTCCTCGTGGACAGTAAAATGTTTTCCTCAGAGCTGAGCAGTGTCCTTGGCTCTGCATACCAGTCTCTAGCAGTAACTATAAACATCAAGTGTTATCAATCCTAGAAGCACACGCTGTCTGAGAAACTTGCTGTTAATTTCAGCAAGTGCATCTACTTAAAGAGACTTAGCTAAAAGCAAAAGTACAAGACAGAAAATCACCTTTATCTTGTCCCAAACCAGGACACATAGGATGTTTTGATTCTTTCAGAACCCTGCTCATAATTGCTGCTGGTGATGGGAATCTTAGTTTAATCAAAGTTCTCCTTCATTACAGATGTTTCCCATGAAGACACTGCTGGGCTGACAGCTGAGGATTATGCTTTTGTTCGTGGCTATTCCAGGCCTCCAAACTTGAAACTTTGCCGACCGCTCATTGAGATCTCATAATTTCATTATGCCTCCCACTCCACAACAAACACCATGTTGTTCTCCTCAGTATGTGTGCCCCAAGCCTCCAAGCTGACCATGCAGAAAAAGTCAAATTCTACACCCACCTGCACTGCCTCACCCAAAAGGTTCCTGCAGATGCTCAGGTCATAATCCTTGGTGACTTCAACACCAGAGTAGGAAAGAACTATGAAGCCTGAAAAGGAGTCCTGGGCAAGCATGGTGTTGGAAACTGTAATGACAACGGACGTCTCCTGCTGGAATTTTGTGCTGAGCCGCAGCTCACCATCACAAGCACTCTCTTCCAGCAGAAAGACAGCCTGAAGACAACCTGGAAGCATCTTGGATCCAAGCACTGGCACCTCACTGACTGTGTCTTAGCATGCCAGAGAAATGTTGGCGACGTCTGTCCTAGCCGAGCGATGCCTGGTGCAGAATGTCCTACAGACCACTGCCTTGTGCCATGCAAACTTAGCCTCTGCTTGAAGCCCAAACCTAAGAGGGGTGGCATCTCAGGGAGGAGGCTCAAAGTGAACCATCTTCCAAAAGGTAGAGTGAGAAACAGCTTCCAGGTGAAGCTTCAAGCTGGGCTTTTAGATCATCCCATAGATCCCTCTCCTGAAGTGCTTTGGCAGCACATTAACAAGAGCATCCTGCAGTCCTCTGAAGAATGCCCAGGGTTCTCCTCAAAGAAAAACAAAGATTGCTTTGATGAAAACACCCAAGAGATCCAAGGTTTGTTGACAAAGAAGAGAACCGCTCACCAAGCACACCTTGCTCAGCCATCTTGCCATGTCAGAAAAGCAGCCTTTCCTCTGAATGCAATGAGCTCCACAGAAACTTTGGAGACATCCACAACAAGTGGTGGATCAGCCTGGCAGGAAAGACTGAACTGTGCGCAGTTATGGGTGATCACAGAGGGCTCTATGAAGCCCTGAAAGCAGGGTATGGACCCACACACCAGGTCCAAAGCCCCCTGCTCAGTGCAGATGGCCAAATGCTTCTCACAGAAAAAACCTTCATCCTGACCCCATGGTCTGAAAATTTTCAGACTCTCTTCAGTGCCAGCCATGTAGTCCAAGGCTCAGCAATTCAGCACATTACACACCAGCTGGTGAAAACCCAATTGGACACAGCCCCTACTTTGGGAGAGACTCATACAGCAGCTGAAAACTGGCAAGGCGGCTGGGGCTGATGGATTCCCCCCTGAAGTCTGGAAACATGGAGGCAGAGAACTCCATGGTCAATTTCACAAGCTCCTTGTGAGTTGTTGGGAAGAAGGGGTGCTACCACCAGATCTCTGTGGTGCAGTCGTCATCACCCTGTACAAGAAGAAAGGAGAAAAGTCAAACTGCTCACACTACTGAGGTGTAACTCTGCTCTCCATTGCTGGAAAAATCCTTGGAAGAATGCTCTGGTTCTCCTTGTTGGTAAACTCTCAGTATCTGCTTTCCAAATGTCATGCCATTGTGAAAAAAAGAGGCCTAAAGGATGCCACTGACAACTCTGGGGTGCAGGTATGTGAAGCCAAATATGTGGCATTAGAGTCTGGACTGGCAAGTGGCATTATAGAGTAAATTGCATTATACAGTAAGGTAAAGAAGAGTAACCGGAAAGTGACTAATGGTGATGGCAGAGTCCTGCAGAGGAAGGTTGTGTTACTGAAGTTGGGTACAGTCTTCTTAGGATGGGGAAAAATCCTTTCCATGATGCTCAGTATTTACTGTACTGCTGCTTTGTTTCCAGCTGGTTTCCTTCAGTTTTGACCAGTGTTGTTCCTGCTGTGCTGTGCAGATAAACAATGCAGTCAAATGCTTTTTTTTTCCCCATGCAAAATGCATATTGAAGGGAAGAGGGAGATTTGTCTGTAACAGGCAGATGTGTGTGATTAAACATGCCTGGTCTTTCCCTTTGTAAGAGAAAGCTCATGCAAGAAACCTTGAAATTTGGTGACCTTTGATGCTTTCCCTGCCTCTGCAAAACATGTGTGTGTTGGGCCATGTCAGGAAGTGTTTGAAAAGGCTTTTTTCTGAGGGCATTCATGAGGGGAATAGGGCAGGCATCCTGTTGATGTTGGGCATCTGGGGCAGGGCTGGGCAGAGGGGTCTGGAGTCCCTGTGTAACACCTCAGGGGAGAGTGGAGCACATTATTCCCACTTTTGGGACATGGTTTAGTGGGCATGGTGGTGTTGGTTTCCCAGTTGGGCTGGAGGATCCAGAGGTCTTTTCCAGCCTTACTGATTCTGTTGTTCTATGCTATGACTCTGTCCATGCAGGAGGCATTGGCCCAGCTCCATTGGCCCAGGCATTTATTCCATCAGCTGCTGGAAAACCTGCAGGATCAGCAGCTCATCCAAGGAAGGGCAGTGACTGTTGCACAGGGATGGTTTAATGACATTTTCCACAATCTCAGAGCTGCTGCTGAGAAGCAAGTTTATATGCTGGAAGAGAGGAACAAGGAATTAAAGGCCACGTGTGCTGGTTTAAGAGAACAAATCTCTAACTATGAGGCTGACGAAGTAAAAAGAGAGGTAAAGTGTACACTGTTTGCAGTGATGAAGGCTCTTAGCAGTGTTCTGCTGTTAATTTCTAACAGAATGCTGTTAACATTCTGAGGGACCTGCCTGTTCCTCAAACAATCAATTGCAGCCACTGACCTAAGCTTTCTGTTGTATAGTTTGTGATGTGAAGGAATATTTAAATTTTTTCTTCTTCAGCTGTGTTTAGGCTAATTAACTGGTCAGAAGACTGGTTTGAATCTCAGTTAAGCTGTTGTTCTGCAAATTCCACCAGTCCCAGGCAGAGCAAAGATTTACAAGTTGCTGTACCCATTTTGTTAATCTTTACTTTCTGGAAAACAGGAACTAGTCCTGTTGAGTAATTAGGCACTGGTGTGCTGTTTGTCTTCCTGAGTGATGTGAACAGTGCTTTCAAATTCCATTTCTTTCTTCCTCTCAACCCTGGAGTGCTTGAGTGAGGTGAATACCTGCATGTGTCAGATATAACCACCTTATTCTTCATTTTTCAGTTTCTTGAAGAGGGGGAAGAACTCCAGCAGTGCTGTCAATGGTTTTCCCCTGGGAAAAACTTTGTATTCCTAGTGCCAAAATACCAGGTTCCTTTGGGAGATGGTAGTTGGGTGGGTGGCTGGATGAATGGAGGGCCTGTCCAGATTTGTGAAAGCAAATGTGTCAGCAGGGAGGCAGTTGTTACTCTGAAATGAACTTTGTAAGAAAACAGACAGGGATGTCTTTCAACAAACTTCAAGTGTTTTTCAAAAGAGCTTTCAGATAGATGTATTCATTTTATTCTGTTTGTTTAATAGAGAAAAAGAGCCAAGAACCATCTCATACAAAGTCCTGCCTTTAGTCACCAGAGCAATATCTGCAGTCAAACTGTGTCTCTTGCATCACAAGGGTTTTCTTTGAGTTTTGTTAAAAAAATACGATTCAGTGTATGCTGGTGTATTGTTCAAGAAGTATAATATTTGAATCTTTTCTTATGTATTAGAAAACAGAAATCCTCATGTGCAGCTGCTGATAACTTAGAGGTGCTCAGCTCCTGACTGCTGGTGGCAGGCAAAATTTTCCTACCTACTGAGTTCAAGACAGATCCAACTGTATAATCAAATAAGTTAAATTAAGGAACGAATTCATGTTCTTATAACTTCTTTCATGCTCATGTAACCATTTCATCAGGGCAATGCCAAAGAGCTGCAGCAGGAGCTTGCTGAAGCTCTTAAGCTGTCTGGGGCAGAAGCTCCACTGGAAGTTGCTACGAGGCACTGCAGGAACCTGGAGGAAGCCAACCTGGGCTTGGAAAAGGAATTGGGAGAGGCTAAATCCAAGGTGCATAAATTTTTTCCAAAATTCCAGAACAAACTCCATTCACAGATTGCTTTGAAGCTTTAGTGCTGAGCAGTCCCAAGTGTTGGTAACTCTCTGCTCCTTGCAGGTGGTTTGACTGCTAAGATACAGGCTCTCCAAAACCCTGCAGGGAAAATGCTCTTCTGGGTTTGGTCACTCCTTATCCCCTCTACTGTTCCTGCCAGAGATAATTCTTTGTGTCTGAATGTTTCAGAATTGGAAAAAAAACAGGAAACACCAACAGAAAGCTTCATGGAAAGTGGAAGAACACACTTCCCATCAGTGGAGGTCTGGCTGTCAGTCCATTTCACCATTCAACTCACCTGGGACATCCTGGCACCAGTCTGGCTCTGAACAGAGGTCTGAGTTCAGCAGAAAGCTTCCCAAGTTCATCCATAGGAGCAGAGTGTAGAGAAACAAGATAAACCAGGTGCCTCGAATTGCCAGTGAGTGGGTTTGAGTCCACCTGTGCCTGATTAGGACAGGCCCCTATTGGGCATGAGCAAGACCAGGGAGCCAATGAAGGTGGGACACACACCCACAGAGCAAAGCTCAGCTCACTCTGGTGTGAGGCATGGAGAGGCCAGCAGCTCGTTGAGCCTCTGGAGCAAGAAAGGCTCTTCCCGCTACACTTCTACCCTGGAGGCGCTGTGTGGTGGCTGGAGTCCTGGAAGAGAGCAGCAGCTCGTCGAGCTTCAGGAGCAAGAATGGCTCCTCCCGCTACATTTGGTGGAGAATGCGGGCAACATACAGATGTCTAAAGAAGCAGCAGTGTGAGGAGCTGGCAACAGGAACATTCTCCCTGATTTGAAGAAGTGCCTGGGCTAACACTCTCCCTGAAAGGTATGACCAGCAAGCTCTTTGGTTTGGAAACCCCTGAGCAGAGGGAAGCCAAGATAAGGATTCTCTCTTTGGAAACCCCTGAGCAGAGGGAGGCCAGGAGGATGGAATCCCATGGTATGGAATCCCACGGAGGAAAAAAAAAAAAAAAAAATATGGAATCCCACGGAGGAACCAGAAATCTCTTTGGAAACCCCTGAGCAAAGGGAAGCCAAGATAAGGATTCTCTCTTTGGAAGCCCCTGAGCAGAGGGAAGCCAAGAGAAGAGCAGATACAGGAGGGAGAAGAACAACTCAAAAGGTAGAGACTTTGTGAAAAAGTGCCTGGGCTGACGTTGAACAGTTGCCTGAGAAGCTAGGGTTAAATCCTGTAAGTTATAAGTGTATTTTTGTGTAAAAAATCCTGTGTGTAAAAATCCTGTACTCGGCGCCCCCTCGATGCTCTTAGCTGAGTGTCCCGCGGGGCCCGAAGAAAAATCCTGTATGTCTAAATTCTGTATAAGTGTATTCTGTAATCAGTGTTAAAATATTTGTAAGCTAGGGCAAACTGGGAAAGCTTTGCTGTAAGAAAAAAAAAAAAGGGGGGGGGAAATGTAGAGAAACGAGATAAACCAGGTGCCTCGAATTGCCAGTGAGTGGGTGAGTCCACCTGTGCCTGATTAGGACAGGCCCCTATTGGGCATGAGCAAGACCAGGGGGCCAATAAAGGTGGGACACACCCCCACAGAGCAGAGCTCAGCTCACTCTGGTGCGAGGCATGGAGAGGCTAGCAGCTCGTCGAGGCTCTGGAGCAAGAAAGGCTCTTCCTGCTACACTTCTACCCTAGAAGCGCTGTGTGGTGGCTGGAGTCCTGGAAGAGACCAGCAGCTCGTTGAGCTTCAGGAGCAATAATGGCTCCTCCCGCTATAGCAGAGTCATTGGGGAACAGAGATTTGCTCCTGTTATGCAGTTAAGGTAAACATTTTGAAATCCTGTCCTCAGCTACTGCTGAAGAGCATCTGTAAGCAAGGCTTTTTAGTTTAAAGTTATAACTCATTTGTAGTTCCAGACCTCATGGTGTAATACACCAAAACAACTCCTCCTCATCCAAACGGTCGGCAGCTACGTGTGGTAGGGGTACAGAGGTTTGGTTTTGAGGGTTGTACTGTTTTTCAAGAGTGCTCAGAGACCAAAGAAAATAGTGAACTCTGGATTATGTACTGTGAAACTGCTTTCTTTTACAAAAGCAACTGAGACAGAAGATGATGCCATAGGATGTTCCCAGCTAAGCTTTAAATTAAATTTCCTTATCTAGTATGTATGACTCTGAAGGGGCCTGCAACAAATCTCACTTCATAGTTCAGTGTGGGAGATCCACTGTGTGTAGGAGGCATTTGGGTTTTTATGGGGTTCTCCTGAAGGAACTGTGAATTTGATCACTACTCTCCCTTTAGTCCTGGAGAGAGGGCCCTTCCCTCCACTCTGCTGGTTTATGGCCTCACTTCTTTGGCCCTTGGAGTTAGTGCCTGGTGTTGTGTGGATTGGAAGAATGTTTTAGAAGCTTAATATTGCACTATGTTAATGGTGTGTTTTCTGTGTAATTCTAGTACAAGTGGGAACAGGATGAATTTGTCTCTGAAGAACCTGGACATGGTAATGTGTCATGTTAGAGTTAGGAAAGAGATGACTGCTCCTAACTTGTGAAAACAAGATCTTGAAAGCTGTTTAGTTCCCGTGCTAAGCACAGGATTTTTTCTGCTAGCTTTACACTTACTTGAACATGGAAACTTTCAAAATGCTTTCAAAATGCAGAATGCTTTAAGAAGCTTCCTGAAAAAAAAAACCAAAAAAACCCAACAAAACAAGCACAAAGAAAACTGGCCTATTTCCTCCACACAGATACACTTTGCTTAATCTGAAGTCACTTTTCTCTGGAGTTAATCCTCAATCACAAACATAAAAGGAGCCCTACACAGAGTTTCACAGACTTCAGCCGTCACTTCTCCTCCCGTGTCCAGTGATTGCCTTCAGCACTGACCCATATCACACACCCTCTGCTGTCAGTTCTTGGTCTTTGCTGTTTCTTACTCCTTGCTTGTGTTTGTAGCTCCTCTGTTGCAGTCTTTTTATTTGAATAGGCAAGAAGAGGCTAATCAGTGACAAAAGTTATCCTTTCTTTAAGGAAAGATCACTCAGTAGTGTTCAGGCAATCGTCAGGGGAGTTGAATGTTTGTCATCCATGGCATCAAACACGGTCTGTGGTGTGAGGCCAGATGTCCCAGGAGGAATTGCACCTATTTTGTGATGATTCCTCCAGAGTCACAGCTTTGCAGTGACTGGTGCTGTTTCAAAGCAGGAAGCCCCTGAGCCCATTTCCTTCTGTTGCTGTCTGCTTTTAATCACAGGGAGTGTTCAGGTCTGGCTTCGTATCCGTAATGTTCTGACAGTGACCTCTTTGCCCCTCTCTCCTGTAAAAGTAACAGCAGGAATCTTATCTCTTTTCTCCCCAGACAGTGATGAACTTTAAACTACATCTTTGGGAGCTAATTCCGTGTTTTGTGATGGATCAGAAGAGATGAAAATATGTTTCTGTCAGTCTGAATAAATGTTCTGAGTCTGTTGGATGGATGACAGCCCTGTTGCCCTTCCCTGGTGGTTTTTTGATGTGTAGTCCTCTCCCTCTCCCCCTTCCCTTTTCCCTCCTCTCCCATTCTCTTCCCTCCCCTCCCCCTTCCCCTTTTCCTCTCCCTCCCTCTTCCCTTTCTTCCCCTTTCTTCCCCCACTCCTCTCCTGCGTAGTCCTCTCCTTCTCTCCCGTCTCCCTTTCCCTTTCTCCATTCCCTTTCTCCATTCCCTTTCTCCATTCCCTTTCTCCATTCCCTTTCTCCATTCCCTTTCTCCATTCCCTTTCTCCATTCCCTTTCTCCATTCCCTTTCTCCATTCCCTTTCTCCATTCCCTTTCTCCATTCCCTTTCTCCATTCCCTTTTCTGCTTCCCCTTTTCTGCTTCCCCTTTTCTGCTTCCCCTTTTCTGCTTCCCCTTTTCTGCTTCCCCTTTTCTGCTTCCCCTTTTCTGCTTCCCCTTTTCTCCATCCCCTTTTCTCCATCCCCTTTTCTCCATCCCCTTTTCTCCATCCCCTTTTCTCCATCCCCTTTTCTCCATCCCCTTTTCTCCATCCCCTTTTCTCCATCCCCTGTTCTCCATCCCCTTTTCTCCATCCCCTTTTCTCCATCCCCTTTTCTCCATCCCCTTTTCTCCATCCCCTTTCTCCATCCCCTTTTCTCCATCCCTTTTCTCCATCCCCTTTTCTCCATCCCCTTTTCTCCATCCCCTCTTTCTCCATCCTTTTCTCCATCCCCTTTCTCCATCCCTTTTCTCATCTTTTCTCCATCCCCTTTTCTCCATCCCTTTTCTCCATCCCATCCTTTTCTCCATCCCTTTCTTTCTCCATCCTTTTCTCCATCCTTTTCTCATCCCTTTTCTCCATCCTTTTCTCCATCCTTTTCTCCATCCCTTTTCTCCATCCCCTTTTCTCATCCCTTTTCTCCATCCTTTTCTCCATCCCCTTTTCTCCATCCCCTTTTCTCCATCCCCTTTTCTCCATCCCCTTTCCTCATCCCTTTTCTCCATCCTTTTCTCCATCCCCTTTTCTCCATCCCCCTCCATCCCCTTTCTCCATCCCCTTTCTCCATCCCCTTTCTCCATCCCCTTTCTCCATCCCCTTTCTCCATCCCCTTTCTCCATCCCCTTTCTCCATCCCCTTTCTCCATCCCCTTTCTCCATCCCCTTTCTCCTTCCCCTTTCTTCTTCCCTTTTCTCCATCCCCTTTCTCCATCCCTTTTCTCCATCCCTTTTCTCCATCCCCTTTCTCCATCCCCTTTCTCCATCCCCTTTCTCCATCCCCTTTCTCCATCCCTTTTCTCCATCCCTTTTCTCCATCCCCTTTTCTCCATCCCCTTTTCTCCATCCCCTTTTCTCCATCCCCTTTTCTCCATCCCCTTTTCTCCATCCCCTTTTCTCCATCCCCTTTTCTCCATCCCCTTTTCTCCATCCCCTTTCTCCATCCCCTTTTCTCCATCCCCTTTTCTCCATCCCCTTTTCTCCATCCCCTTTTCTCCATCCCCTTTTCTCCATCCCCTTTTCTCCATCCCCTTTTCTCCATCCCCTTTTCTCCATCCCCTTTTCTCCATCCCCTTTTCTCCATCCCCTTTTCTCCATCCCCTTTCCCCCCTCCTTTCCCCCCCTCCTTTCCCCCCCTCCTTTCCCCCCCTCCTTTCCCCCCCTCCTTTCCCCCCCTCCTTTCCCCCCCTCCTTTCCCCCCCTCCTTTTCCCCCCTCCTTTTCTCCCCCCAGCCCTCCTTTTCCCCCCAGCCCTCCTTTTCCCCCCAGCCCTCGCATTCCCCGTTTCCCCTCTCCCCAACTCCCTTTTCCTCCTTACCTTCCCTTTCCGCCCCTCCCCACCCTCTCCTTTTTTGTAATTTATTTCAATAAATTATTTTTGGATTTTGATTTTGAACTTTTCATCACTGTATGACCGTTATTTCTTGCTCCTACTAAATCTGCTCCTCTTTACCCTTTTTCATCTCCTGCACACGTTATGGGATGGAACAGAAAAAAAAAAACTATTTCTGAAGCAAAAAACATAGCCTGCTTTTCAAGAGTCCATAAAGGGCCTTGGCAGTAAAAAGACTGCTCCAGAAATCACTTTGGCACCAGCAATGTGCTCATGTCCTTTGCTGCGTGTCTGGCATGACTCAGTTTTGAGAGCCAGAGCTCAGCTCCAGTTCCCTGTTGTGGGCCAGAGGGTTCATTTTCCTAAGGAAAGCACATGGACAGTGTATTTCTTCCCAGTGCTTTCTGATGCCACTCAAGTTTCAGAGCCTCATTCTAAAAGAGGCTTCATGGCAGCTCTGCTCTCGAGCTGTCACACGTCTCCACACCCAGCCCTCTGATCTGCTCCCTTTCTTTCAGACACGACTCACAGCAGCAAACACTCATCTCACCATCTCCCTTTGGGGATCCATTCCAAACTTGTGCTGCCTCTGCACAGAATGACTTCTGCAGCCTGACCAGCACACAACAGACACATCCTGCAGAGGGGGACAGGACTTTCCTATTTGTCAGACAGAAAGAGGAATTGGGATATCCCCAGAGAGAGCAGCTCTTCAAGAAACAGGCAGGAAGCTCTAAGGCACAGACACCTTTGCCATTCAACTCTCTTATGGAGAAAAGAATTCACTCCTGAATACTTTTGGTGGAAGCATTTGGTCCCTGCAGAGAAATCTCTGGGGGAGTCCTGTTCCCAGCGGGTCCCACAGCCAAGCAGAGAGCATCCATCCCTTGGTGGTCAGCAGCTGGAACAAAGGACCTCATCAACAGGTTTTCCAGTCTATTTGCTAGTTTGTGTTTCCTGTATCTAGGGTATATCTCTTGATGTCACACTGTCAGTCATTCTGAAGTTAAGAGGATATAATTTTATTTCTGCAGACCTCTGCTTAGTGTAAGGTATGGCTAAAAAGCAAACCAGGTGTGTCCTGGTTTGGGGCAGGATAAAGGTAATTTTCTGTCTTGTACTTTTGCTTTCTTTGCAGCTGCTGCCCACAGACACTGCTGCTGTTGAGAAAGCCAACGCTGCTGCTGCTCCTGCTGCAGACACCAAAGCCTCCCCCCTAAGCACACACAGATATTTGTTGACCCTGGGACGAGGAGAAAAGGAAAACCATGGAAATGAGAAATGAGCCTGTTCCAGGCAGGTGAAGGACAATGAGGGGATTGCTGAAGCAGAGTAAGCAGGGGACAGAAAGGCATGGGGTGCACCTGGCCTTTAGCAAGCCCTTTGCCATGCTCTACCATTGTCCTATTGTAGCCAGACTGATGATGTCTGGATTGAAGATGTGGGTGATGTGGTGGGTGGGAAGTTCACGAGATGATGAGGGTCACAGTGCCATCAGGGATCCAAAGTCCTCCTGGAAGGATGTGATGGTGCCTCAGTGTCATACACTTGTTAAAAAACTGTTGCCTGTCTGTTGCCTGCGATCACTTCCCTACTACTTTTAGCCACGCTATTCCTGACACAAGCCAGGGTTGGTATGGTCTTGGCCGCCTGGGCACACAGCTGGCTGATACTCAGCTGTCTGTCCACCAGCTCTGACTAAGGCTGATGGTGTGGATGGGATTTAGAAGGGAGTTCCATGGGGACAGGGGCAGGGTTGGCTTCAATTGAGTGGGATCATGGAATCATGGAACGGGTTGGGTTGGAACTAGATGATCTTGAACCCTTCCAACCCAACCCATTCCATGATTCCATTGTTCTGTGACATAGTCCCAGACATTTCCAGGCCTGGGAGTCTCTACGGTTTTTGTGATGCAGGGCCTGGTGCCTGGACACCATTGTCATGGGGGTCTCTGCAGTGACCCTGGGGGTATATAAGGGGTGTGGGCAGCCTGGGTGCCCATATCTGGGAGAGCACCTCCCTCAGGCGTCAGCAGCTGCTCCAGGTGACTATGGAATGCCTGTGGCAGAAAATGCCCAAGATGTCCCTGGAGAAGGAGGTGGAAGCCTGCTGCCAGCCCTCCGCAAGACCCCAAGGTCAGTGACTGAAGGAAGGGCCAGAACAGAAGTTCCCCTGCAGGCTGTGGGGAGAGGGCAGCTCTCCCCTGCAGCCCATGGAGGAGCACAGAGGGGCAGATGTGGATCTGCAGCCCTGGAGAAACCCACACCAGGGTGAGGTCAGTTTTTAACTGAAATACATTCAATTTTAGAAAGAAAGTCACATTTGAGCAAAGTGAGCATGGCTGGGGCAAGGGGCAGGAAGGTGAGATGGCTTTTGTCTCTCTGTGTCTAGATGTCCTTCTTTTCCTTTCCAGCAGGGCTGTTCCATGCCAGCTGTGCAGTTGAGTTTCCAGCCTCTCAGTCTCTCTCCCTTCTCCTCTCTCCTTTCCCCAGAGGGGAAGGTGTCTCTGCTCCAGCACTGCTCTCCCCTCGCGGACTGCTCTCAGCTGCCCCTCTCCTCTGCCCTGCAGCTCTCACAGTGGTTCCTTTCCCCTGCTTGAAGATGTTTATGGCAGAGACACTGTGGCTGCTGTGAGAGTTGTGTTTGGATTGGGTGTGCTTGAAATGCTCAAGTAGCACAGCTGGCCAAAACTCTGGGTGTTTGAGGAGCTGATTCTGAGGCTTTTCTCTTTTCTGTGTCTTTACAGAACAGCCCATAGCCTTCTGTAATGATCCTCCAGTCCTGTGACCCTTCCCACCATGTTTCAGTTGTTGTTCCTATGATATCAGAACTACCTGACTGGGCATGGAGCTCCAGTTCCTCATCTTGATTTCCCAGGCTGCTTGTGTTGTATCCATACACTTCAGGAGGCTGATCCTTTGGTTCCTATTTAAGGAGACAGCCAAGGAACATTTTACAGTCCTCTGGCTGGCCTGGTTTCATCGCAGATCAGTTGTAGTGGTGATGGTGGGGCGATCTTTGCCATCTTGGATCCTTCCCTGCAGGTCCTTCAGTTTGAAGCCCCCCTCCCCAAGCTGACCAGTGGGTACTGACGTGCCACTTCCAGGCTCCTCTCTAGTAAGCCCAGTTTTATCTATCCAACCCCCCTGCCATGGGCAGGGATACCTCCCACTAGATCAGGTTTCTCAGAGCCCCATCCAGCCTGGCCTTAAATACTTCCAGGGATGGATGGGGCTTCCATCACCTCTCTGGGCACCCTGTGCCAGGGGCTCACTACCCCCATGGTGAAGAACTTCTTCCTAAGATCTGATCTAAAGCTACTCTCCTCTAATCTGAATCCACTCCACCCTGTCCTATCACTACCTGACATCCTAAAGTCCCTCATCAGCTTTCTTGTAGCCCTCTTCAGGTACTGGAAGGCTGAGGTCTGCTCGGAGCCTTCTCCTCTCCAGATTGAATAACCCCAAGTCTCTCCGTCTGTCTTCACAGGAGAGGTGCTCCAGCCCTCTGATCATCCTTGTGGCCACACTTTGGGTGCAGCCATCACAGCAGTTCTTTATCTACCCTGTGGTCTGTCCATCATCAGATGCATCGAACCCATCTTTGACCAGGTTGGAGACCAGGACCTTGTGTGGGACAGTATCAAAGACTTTGCTCATGTCCAGGTAGCTGACCTTGATGTCTCTTCCCTTGTCTATTGATGCTGTGATATTCCCATAGAAGGGCCACACAAGTTTTCTCCTTCCCCTCTTTCATCCTCCTGTGTGGTACTGACTGTAGCACAATGGACATTCCAATACCTGTAGGATTCCTAGTGGAAGCCTGAGGAGGTTCTGCTTGCAAGGGCCTTGACTGATAGGATTAAAGGCAATGGGTTTGAGTTAGACAAGAGTGGATTTGAATTGGATGTTAGGGAAAAGTTGTTCATCATGAGAGTAGTGGTAAAAATGGCACATGTTGCCCAGTGAGGTGGTTGAGATGGCTCTGAGCAACCTGATCTAGTTGAGGGTGTCCCTGATTACTGCAGGGGGGTTGGAATGGATGAACATGAGAGGTCCCCTCCAAACAAACAAATTCTGTGATTCTGTGATTCTATGATGATATGACCACTAGCCATCTCAGTTACCATGGGGAATTCCCAGAGCTCTCCCAAGATGGGGTTTTGAGACCCCAAGCCCATGCCCAATCTGCAGAGGTTGATGGATCAAGGCTCAGTGCTGTGGACTCTGTGGGCAGTACAGGAGGATCCTGAGAGTGCCTGAAGGGTGGGTTTGGGCATGGTGGAGCTTTTCTTCACACTGGGAAATGTTGGGAAACTGTCTGGAAGAAAACAGACGTGAGCAATCCTGACTATTTAGCTATAGCTAGAGTAAGCTAAGGGCCTTGAGGGCCAGTTTCAAGGTTACTGAAAGACTAGCTATGGGCAAAAGATAAGGAACCTGGCAGCAGAAAAGGATAACAACATTTTAATGATGTAGCCAGCAGTTCTGTGAGAACAGGATTTGTGGCCAAGATATAGCCACCTGCAAGATATTGTTATATAAACAAGGGCTCTATATAAAGCGAGTGTAAATTGTTAATAAACGACTTCACTTTAACCATATTGGTTACTACAGAATGTCCTTAAGCCTCCACGGATTTTTCTATAGGGAAACAGCTTGGGCAAGAAAGAATGGCCCAAAGTGCAGCTGGGGGTGCCTGGAGTGGAGAGCAGAAGAAAGAAATGTCACTTCAAGGGCCATGCTGGGGAATACCACATCCCCCAGAAGGAGCCTGGATCAGCCCAAGGCTCTGTGTGCCAAGGCAGAGGCAGGGAGGACACAGAGATGTCAGGAGAGGAAGGGGACAGCAAGGTGGGGCAGGCGGGTGAAGGAGCAGAGCCTGCAGGGCAAGAGGCACAGGGGATAGGACAGCCCAGGACAGACTGTGCTGGAGATGAGAGAGGGAAAAGCTGTGGAAAAGCTGGAGGCACACTTGGCAGAGCCAAGCTCTCCATGCCTTTGCTGATGGCTCTTGTCTCTGTCCCTGATGGCCATGGGGAGAAAAGTGGAGCTTCCAGCAGTACTGGGGCTCAGGGCCTCCTTGTCCATGTGCAGGAGGCTGGGAGGTGCTGTGCCATAGTCCTGCCCTTGCCATTGCCCATCTCCACATCCCAGTGCTGCCAGAAGAAGAGCCCTGAGCGCTGAGGGAGGGACAGGATGTCCGTCCATTGCCAGGGGCTGGGGCTCAGGGATAGCACCTTAGGGGAATGGGCTCAGGGCTGGGCCCTTTGCAGTCCTGACACACAGCCAGGCTTCCTCAGCACCAGAGCCACCTTCACCTTCCTTTTCCCCACCTGCCATCACTGCCTCCTGCTTCCTGCTCCCCCCACACCCTGCAGGGGACGCTTCTTTCTCAGGGCTGTCCCTCAGGGGCACCCAGGAACACACATGGCAAGAAACTTTGGAAACTTGGGACTTGGACTCTGCCTTGGACTTTCTTGTGGAGAAAGAAGCTTCTGCAGCTTCCTCTCCTTGCCTCTTGAGCAATTGTCATGGGCTCAGCATCAACCCCCCAGAGGGCTCCTGACAGCTGTGAGCTGGGCTCCTGGGATGGAGGGAGCTACTGGCAAGTGGGCAGTGCTGCAGAGAGACAGCTCTGGGCAGGAGCAGCTCCTCTGCAGAGCGTAGCAGGGCTGAGGGCACTGCCAGAGTATCTGGGGGAGATGAGCAAGGCAGAGAGAGCTTCAAGGGGGTGAAGATGGAGGGGATGAGTGCCAGCTGAGTGGAGGAGAACCTTCCCAGCTTCTGACATGGTGAGTGTCTGATGCAGGGCAGTGAAGCTGGTGCAGTTCCTGGAGGCATCTCCTAAAGCTGCAGAGCCAGAGCTGCTGGGAGCTGTAAGGGGGGAAGGGGCTGGAGGTGGAAGGGGAATTGTGAAGAGGAGTGAGGGGGTGTGTGCAGGCAGGGGTGCCCAGGGCTGTCCTTCAGAGCAGGGTCCTGCAGCCCAGGGGCGGTGAGCTGGGGCAGGGACTCTGCTGCCTGCCTTCCTGCCTGCCAGGGGCAGTTCTCAGCCTGCCCGGGGAGGTCCCTGGTGCTGGCAGAAGCTGTGGCTGGCAGGAGACAGGGAGTACAGGGCAGGCTCCTGGTGCTGGTGAGAGAGGGATGAATTGCTCAGGGCTGCTCACAGTTCCAGCTGATGCCCAGAAGATTTCTGAGGGGACTTTTCAGGAGTCCCTTCAGGGCAGGGCTTTCCTGCTCCTGGCTGGGCTCTCCTCAGGCTCTGCTTCAACTTGTCTCTCCAGGGCATGAAAAGCCCTTTCTGCACTCTGCAGAAGGCACAGAGACCCCAGTTCTCCTCATCCCTTGTCTGAGCTGCTCCTGAGCCCCTGCACACCCAGAGATGCCCCTGGACAGGTCCTGCTTTTGCCAGGAGGGGCCTGCAGGGCAGAGCTGAGCACTCGGTGGGTGGGATGGGGGCTGTGAGCACTGATAGGGAGGAGAGCTGGGGATAGAGAAAGAGCTGCAGGCAGCAGAGATGGGCAGGGATGGAGAGGGAGCTGCTGCCTGGAAGATGATGGCAGGGGGGATTCCTGCACGTCCCAGCCATCCCCTGCAGAGCTGCTGCCCTCCCTAGAGCTCTCTATCATACAGCACAGTCCCCCAGCCCTTCAGATCATGGGCACTGAATTCTGAGGATCATTCCAGCAGCCCTCCCCCCCACACACACCAGAGGGGAGAAATGCTGGAGTCTCTGCCTGTGTCTCCCTGTCCCGACTCTCTCGGCAGCAAAACTTTGGCAGGTTCCCCTCTTGCCCCTGCTGCTACTGCCCTTGTTCTTCCCCTTCTTTTTGCTGGGCTGGGGAGTGAGGATTCAGGTGCAGCTCAGACACTGATGCTGCAGGTCCTGTCCTGCTGCTGTGTACCTAGTAGAAAAGCATCCAAATCATCTGAGATTTGGGGCTGTGGGGACTGCAGGGTGTGGGGCTGGGGTTAAGCCCACCCTCCCATCAGGATACCCCATCTTTAGGGTCTTTGCCTCTTTGTGCAGCTGAGAGCAGGACTGATGGACAGAGCGGCTGTCCTCACTCTGCACTAAGGGACAGTCCCTTTGCCTCTCAGCACCCTCAAGGTTTCACTTGCAGAGCAGCAGAAATGCCAAGGGCTTCTGCATTATAATTTTCTTTAGGTTTTTTTAGAACCTCTATAAGACCAAACCACCCTGAATCCCTTCATCTATGCTCTGCAAGCTGGTGGTGCATTGAGGTGACAATGATGTAAAGCTGTAAAATGTCAGGATTGGATTTACTTTGAGATCCCCGCCTGCTCCTTTTTAGCAATTGCTGTATGGGGCATCACAGACTCCTCCGGCTCCTTCATGGACATTTAACCAGAATAAACCAGGGTGTTTGACAGGGACATTCCAAAGTTCTTTATGAAATGGGAGAAGCAATTTGTTTGTCTCTAGGGGAAATTTAAAAATGTTTTTTGAAGGATCACTGCCCTAACTTCTCCTTTCCCTGCAATTACAGGTCTATATCTCTAGTGGCATAAGACCTGACTTACTTATCCCTTTTCTTTCTCTGACAGTGCACTATGCCCAGAAACAGCAGATGTCCAACAGCAGCTCCATCAGGCAGTTCCTCCTCCTTGCATTTGCAGACAGGCAGGAGCTGCAGCTCTTGCACTTCTGGCTCTTCCTGGGCATCTACCTGGCTGTCCTCCCAGGCAATGGCCTCATCATCACCACCATCGCCTGTGACCACCACCTCCACACCCCCATGTACTTCTTCCTCCTCAACCTCTCCCTCCTCGCCCTGGGATCCACCTCCACCACTCTGCCCAAAGGTGTGGTAGTTAAGGTTTGCAGTGTGGTAGTTCCCATGGCCAGTTCCCTTGGGGACAACACGGACATCTCCTACGAGGGATGTGCTGCACAGATCTTCTTCTTGTCTTCTTCATCACAGCAGAGTTTTCTCTCCTGACCATCATGTCCCACGACCGCTATATGGCCATCTGCAAACCCCTGCACTACAGGACCCTCCTGGGCAGCAGAGCTTGTGTCCACATGGCAGCAGCTGCCTGAGGCACTGGGTTTCTCACTGCTCTGCTGCACACAGCCAATACATTTTCCCTGCCCCTCTGCCAGGGCAATGCCCTGGACCAGTTCTTCTGTGAAATCCCCCAGATCCTCAAGCTCTCCTGCTCACACTCCTACCTCAGGGAAATTTGGTTTTCAGAAGTCAGTGCTTGTTTACCTATTTGGCTGTTTTGTTTTCATTGTGGTGTCCTAGGTGGAGATCTTCAGGGCTGTGCTGAGGATCCCCTCTGAGCAGGGAAGGCACAAAGCCTTCTCCACGAGCCTCCCTCACCTGGCCGTGGTCTCCCTGTTCATCAGCACTGGCATCTTTGGCTACCTGAAGCCCCTGTCCATCTCCTCCCCATCCCTGGACCTGGTGGTGTAATTTCTGTACTCAGTGGTTCCTACAGCAGTGAACCCCCTCACCTACAGCATAACGAACCAGGAGCTCAAGGGTGCGTTTTCAAAATGGATCACTAGATCTTTTTTAAAAGTATTTAACTGACTTGCTTATTCTTCAGTTCCCTCATAATGTCACCCAGTTAACACCCAGACTGTCTTCAGTGCTTTTTACTGATTTTGGTTGTACATAGGGGTTATTTGGTTTCTTTTTTCTCTGTTTTTTCTTTTCCAATTATTGCTCATAGAGGAATGTGTGGTAGTTAAGGTTTGAAGTGTGGTAGTTTAGGTTTGAAATGTGGCAGTTAAGGTTTGGCGGCCGGAAAATATCGCACTGTACAGAAAGTTAAGATAGGGCTTCCCTCCTGACAACCAATAGGTACGGGTCCCTAACGCAAGCAGACGGAAGTGACGATGTAAACCTAGGCTATAAAATGCAGTGTAACATAAACAATAAACGCCATTTGTCGTCCATCATATTGATGTCTGTGAGCTGATGGCCCGGGCAACCTGGGGTTGGTTGCCGAGTTGTTCTTGAACCAGGTCGCCACGCCTCGTCGGAGGCAACAAATTGGTGCCGAAACCCGGGAGTCGGGGAAAATCGAGGTCGGAATCGGATTCGGGTTCGGGGAATTCGCCTGGATTCGGGTAAACAACGGCCGGAGTGGCAGGATCCAGCCCGGCGGGGAGGACGCTCCCGGACCGACAAGGAGGATGGAAGCCCTTGTAAAGGTCGTATCTGAGTTGCATAGACAGTGGGGGATTGATTGTAAGCCTAAAGATTTTACCCTCGCAGTTTCGAGGCTGTGGAGTAAATGCACTAATGCGTTAGCCAAGGAGACCATGTCCTCAGGCACGGAAAAACACCTCAAGGCATGGGGGAAGGTCAAGAGTGCCTTAAAAAAAGCCCTACAGGAGCAGGAGACATGGAGGAAGGCAAGGGACTGTTTACTAATCGTCCCGAAAACCGGGGTCGGTGCAGCCACGCAGTCCGCACCCCCAACTGATGACGGTCCCCAGGCAGACCGGCATGAGGGGGACACCCGCCCCAGCCCCCAAACCCTATTCCGCTCGCGGAAGAGCAAAAACAAACAGAATCCATCTGGGGCGGGCTAGCTGAGGAAGCCAGGGCTGCCGCGGAAAAATCAAACTCTGATGACGTCTGGCCAAGACTGCCTCCCTATGCGCCTCAAGATGGCGCCGATCGAAAAGAGGGAGGGAGAGCGAAAACGCCCCTGCCGGAAACGAGGGGGGAGCACTGGGACTGATGGGCGTGCGCGGACGGGAAGGTGATGAGAGCGAAAAGGAGGTGGGAGGTGGCCTGGATCCGCTCAGCCTCAGCCCGTTCTGCTCCTCTCCCTGCGCCACGCCAAGCGAAAAGGAGAAGGGGGGTGGTGCGGATAATCAAGAAGGGGGTGGAACCGCGAGCCAGGCAGCGGGAAACACGAACCAGGCAGCAGGAACCAATTAGAGCATCCATCCGGTTCTATGCCCTTATAAGGAGACTAAGGAGGAGAAGGGCGGTTGGGTCCGCCCACAAATATGTCACTGCAGGGCAAACTCCTCCCCAGGCAGGCCATTGGGCAAGCCGAAGGGGAGGGAACTGCCCGCCCACAAAGGAGGTGGGAGGGCTTGGAGCCCCAAAAAGGAAACTGGGCGGGACCGGAGCCGGAAGAAAAAACATCAGAGCCCGGAAGTAGCCAGTCAGTCGAGTTCCGATTCCGAGTCGGACAGTTCCGGGGACGAGTGGCCACGGGCAGACTCAGACTCAAATGATAGTAAGGTAGGGATCGGGACCCGACACACCCTCGATCGTAGCAAAGGGGGATCGCTGGAGGATATTCCCGTTACGGACTGGAGGAAAATAAAGATTGCATGCGCAGATTGGGCCCCTTCAGCAGCGTTACCGTTCTATCTTGCCATAGCCCTCACTGGATTTGGAGGAGAAGTTCGAGATGCATCAAAGCCCCCCTGGACCCAAATGCTGGCAATTGTCGACGTGGACCTCCCGCTGAAGATCATGGACCGGCCCCAACCGGGACCAACGGTCTTCACAGACGCGTCCTCAGTGACCTCAACCGTGGCGGCAGTATGGCAATCGGGAGGAGAATGGCACTGCGTTAAAATGACCAATCCTGCTCTCTCAGTCCAACAGCTAGAAGCATCGGCCGTAACGCTAGCGTGCGGACTGTCCCCAACAGAACATCTCAGCATAGTAACTGATTCGATGATTGTGGCTAAACTTTGCCTGGCCATGTCTGGGCCCGGCGTGACAACATCTACAGTAGCTCTAATGCTAGAAGAAGCGCTTCTTTCCCGAGAAGGCACTATATCGGTCATTCATGTCAACAGCCACAGCCCAATTAAAGGGTTCTTCCAGATCGGCAATGACAAGGCAGACGCCGCTGCAAAAGGACTGTGGACATTGAGAGACGCCCGTCAGCTACACGAGTCTCTCCACATTGGAGCTAAAGCGTTGGCAAAGAAATGCGGGATTTCAGTTACAGACGCAAAACGCATTGTAGCTTCATGTCCCTGCTGTCAGAAAGCACCACTGTGGTCCAGTGAAGTAAACCCCAGAGGTCTCAAAGCCTCCGAAGTGTGGCAAACAGATTTTACACTCTGCCAGTTGCTGAAACCTAGAGCATGGCTAGCGGTAACCGTGGATACATATAGCGGAGTGATCGTAGCCACTCTGCACCTTAAGACTGACTCCAAAGCGACTATCCAGCATTGGTTGACAGCTATGGCATGGCTTGGCATTCCTAACCAGATCAAAACGGACAATGGCCCAAATTTCTTGTCCAAATCTGTACAGACTTTCGTCCAGAAGTTGGGCATCACTCTGCTACGTGGTATCCCATATAATAGCACAGGCCAGGCCATAGTCGAACGCGTGAATCAGACTCTGAAATCTAAATTAGAGGTATTAGCGAAAGCAGAAGGCTTCGACAACGCCATTCCCTCAAGAGACCAAGCACGCCTTCTAGCTACCGCTCTATTAGCCCTGAATCAGTACCCCAGAGGAGAAGAGGCAAACAGTCCGGCCCAAAAACATTGGGCCACTGGAGCTATGGAGGAAGGCCCATTAGTCAGAGCCAGGAATAAGTTGGGTGAATGGGAACAGGGATGGAGACTAGTTCTCACGGGGCAAGGGTATGCAGCTATCAAAAAAGATGGTATAGTTAAGTTGTGTCCACTTAAGTCCATTAAACCAGACCTTCAGATTAGTGATAATAGCAATAGTAATAATAATAACAATAATAGTAGTGGAGTTAAACTAACAAAAACTGTAAGTTTCTGTTCACAGGAGCAGCTTGTCGGGCACCCTCCTTACCTACATGGCCCGGTGGGCAGCAAGGACGACGGAACAGCGAACGTCCTGACAGAACCAGAGAACCCTGCATCGACAGAACCCAGACACCGGCAGAACAACCCGTGCAGAAGGGATCTACTATATCTTTCTGTGATCCTGATTTTAGGGTTTTTTACTACAGGAGAGGCAAATTACAATCACCACCAGCTATTCAGGTGGATCCTGTGGAACCCAAAAAACAGCCGAGTGATAAAGGAAAACATAACGGCAGGAGCCCCGACTTTTACGATTACATTTGGTGCTCTATTCCCCGGGGTAGCACAGCCTGAGGCGACAGAACGTAGCATTCAGGAACTCGGTCAGTCATATAGGGAATTATATTGGTGCCCCAGCTCACACCCAGGGAAATGTTATTGTAACAATCCAGAAATTTGTGCACATTGGGGATGTGAGACCATTGTGACAGGCAGGAGCTGGATACCAGAAATAAAGGATAAATTTTTACAAGTAAGTTGGGGACCAAATCGTTCCCATTTGGTCCTGGAAATTTTAAACCCAGGTGATGCAGGATGGCTCAAAGGTAAGATGTGGTACCCATTCCTTCAGGGAAATTACAAAGAGAGAGGAGAGCCTGTGCAAATTATTAAGTCCATACCAGAAGAACTCAAAGCTGTCGAATCTAACCCAGCCCTTAACCCGCACACAGCTAAGCCTTTAACATATGAGAACGAAGCTCGTACTATAATTCCCACCAGCACCACAACTACTGCCAGACACGTGACCCGTACCGGTGCTGAAATAGCCTCACTGATTGAGCAAAATCAAAAGTTTCATTCCCTAAAAATAACAGTGGATGAGGATCTAGCTCGAATTGAGAAAGCAATCAGCGCCTTAGAACAATCCCTGACTTCATTGTCTAAAGTTGTCCTCCAAAATCGTAGGGCACTAGATCTCTTATTTTTACAACAAAGATGACATTGCGCTACGCTAGGAGAAGAGTGTTGTGTATATGCAGACAACACCGGCGTTGTCCGCGATACCATGGCCAAGCTCAGAGAAAGTTTGGAAAAAAGAAAAAGAGACAGTGAAGTCCAGCAAGGATGGTTTGAGTCCTGGTTTAACCACACACCATGGCTAACCACCCTCATTTCCACACTAATGGGACCGTTTATACTGCTCATCGTAGTGCTGGTCTTCGGACCCTGTATATTAAGTAAGCTTGTGTTGTCTGTTAAAGACCGCTTAGAAAAAGATAATATAATGTTAGTAAAACGTAGACAGCTAGTTTAAGAACACGGTTTTAGTTACATAATCCAATTGTTAGTTACCTCCCTTATAGATAAATGTACCCCGTGATTAACGGTTACCCTCTACTAACACACTTGTTTGGTGTGCCTTATATTTTATACAAGCCTTTTATACAATCCTTTACTAATTTAGTTGCATGGACCTTTAGATGTGCCTTATAACCCGGTGTGCCTTATACTTTTAATATTTTTAATGTTTTAAGTTTTCTATACTTCTCCCCATTTAGTTAAGCATAGGGAGTGGGGAAATGTGGCAGTTAAGGTTTGAAGTGTGGTAGTTAAGGTTTGAAATGTGGTAGTTAAGGTTTGAAAAGTGGCAGTTTAGGTTTGGCGGCCGGAAGATATCGTGCTGTACGGAAAGTTAAGATAGGGCCACCCTCCTGACAACCAATAGGTACGGGTCCCTGACGCAAGCAGACGGAAGTGACGATGTAAACATAGGCTATAAAATGCGGTGTAACATAAACAATAAACGCCATTTACCGTCCATCATATTGATGTCTGTGAGCTGATGGCCCGGGCAACCTGGGGTTGGTTGCTGAGTCATTCTTTAACCAGGTCGCCACGCCTCAGTGGAGGCAACAGCCCTTTGCCATGCTCTACCATTGTCCTGTTGTAGCCAGACTGGTGATGTCTGGATTGAAGAGGTGGGTGATGTGGTGGGTGGGAAGTTCACGAGATGATGAGGGTCACAGTGCCATCAGGGATCCAAAGTCCTCCTGGAAGGATGTGATGGTGCCTCAGTGTCATACACTTGTTAAGAAACTGTTGCCTGTCTGTTGCCTGCGATCACTTCCCTACTACTTTTGGCCACGCTATTCCTGACACAAGCCAGGATTGGTGTGGTCTTCTTGGCCGCCTGGGCACACAGCTGGCTGATACTCAGCTGTCTGTCCACCAGCTCTGACTGAGGCTTATGGTGTGGATGGGATTAAGAAAGGAGTTCCATGGGGACAGGAGCAGGGTTGGCTTCAGTTGAGTGGGATCATGGAATCATGGAATGGGTTGGGTTGGAACTAGATGATCTTGTACCCTTCCAACCCAACCCATTCCATGATTCCATTGTTCTGTGACACAGTCCCAGCCAGTTCCAGGCCTGGGAGTCTCCACAGCCACCACCAGGGCTTTGTGATGCAGGGCCTGGTGCCTGGACACCATTGTCATGGGGGTCTCTGCAGTGACCCTGGGGGTATATAAGAGGTGTGGGCAGCTTGGGTGCCCATATCTGGGAGAGCACCTCCCTCAGGAGTCAGCAGCTGCCCCAGGTGACCATGGAATGTCTGTGGCAGAAAATGCCCAAGATGTCCCTGGAGAAAGAGGTGGAAGCCTGCTGCCAGCCCTCCACAAGACCCCAAGGTCAGTGACTGAAGGAAGGGCCAGAACAGAAGTTCCCCTGCAGGCTGTGGGGAGAGGGCAGCTGTCCCCTGCAGCCCATGGAGGAGCACGGAGGGGCAGATGTGGATCTGCAGCTCATGGAGGAGCACTCTGTGCCTGGGTGACATCAGTTATTAACTGAAATACATTCAATTTTTAAAAATAGTCACATTTGAGCAACGTGAGCATGGCTGGGGCAAGGGGCAGGAAGGTGAGATGGCTTTTGTCTCTCTGTGTCTAGATTACTAGTGAGTTCCATGGGGCCAGGGGCAGGGTTGGCTTCAATTGGGTGGGAGGTGTCCCTACCCATGCATGCAGGGGGTTGTAACAAGATGATCTTTAACCCTTCTAACTCAATCCATTCTATGATTCTGTGACACAATCCCAGCCAGTTCCAGCCCTGAGCTCCTGACAGCACCACCAGGGCTTTGTGATGGGGTAGGTGCAGTTTCTCAGCTGTTCCCTTTACAGCTGAGCCCCAGGCCCGATGAGGAGCCATGACAACCTCTTCATATTCTCGTAGGCTGTTTTAATCCCATCAGCCATGGTTGGTTCCATTTCTCCAGGAACCCATAACATTACTGATAGTGTAGGGTTAAATGGGGACAGTGCAGCATGCACAGGCCTTTGCCTCACAGGCTTAGGGCATGGCATGTGATAAGGATTTACATCTTTGTAAATCATTGTAAATCAGTCTCATCATTGGTAGAGATCACATCTCGTACAGCCAATTCTTTCTGATACCTGAGAGCTTTTCCAAGTGTGGCTGCTTTGACCTGTGGGCAGTCTATTGCCACTTTGTAGGGAGATTTCCTATGAGTATGAAATGTGTATCCTATGTGTATCTCCTAAGTGTGTGAAAAAACAATTTACCATGTACCACACTGCTGCAGGCCCTATCACAATTATAGTTCGTAAGCAGCTCTTACCAAGAATGAACCACACAGCAACACTAATCCCAGATAAAAAGCCACAGATCACATACTCTGAGTACCAAAGGTACAGCATGATTGGTTTGATTTCCAACCCTGTGAAATTTCCAAAGAAAATAGTTGGATTCCCTCTCAGTGGAGCCATCTGGGTATCCTCCCACTGAAGTAAAAATTCAAATCATTCATATAAATGAGTTGAAATTTCAACTGGGCTCTAGCTAATTAGCTTAAGCCCCACATTGGGCACCAATAAATCTCTCAGGGTTTACCTCTGGGTTGGCAATTAACCGAATGACAGAAGCTCTGTATTAATGTCATTCCCCACCCTGATAAAGAAAGGAGAGAGAATAAGGAGAGAGACTTATCGGTTGGAAACTAAACTACACAGCTTTAATGAAACAGTAATGATAAAAAGGAAAAATTAGTAAATATATACAAATATACAGAAAAATAGTACCACGCTCCTCCTCCCTCACCCCCAATAACTCTCAGGTCACCACCAAGGCTTCAGGGCAGCCCTGGGAAAGTCCAGGCTGGACTCCTGGGGTCAGCAGGCCTGATTTAATCCCAGATCAGTTGTAGTGGTGATGGTGGTGTGATCTTTGCCATTGATGCCGAATTTTGCCCCAAAAGGCGAGAATAAACTGCCTCAAAGACTTGGTTTGAGTCAAACAGGCAGGAGGTATTTTATTAACGACGCGCGTCGGAGAAATTGCAAAGGGATTTCTGAATTCCCGTGACAAATGCAAGCACTTTTATACATTTTGATTACAGAATTACATCATAGTACATACATAATCATGCATATGTATATAGAGGTGTGGTATAGGCGGGGTGTAGGGTGGAGCCTTTCTTTTGAGGAGCATCTTGGTGGTCGTTCCGGTTGCCTTCATCATTGGCAGGGGGCGTCCCGTGAGTCTTCCTCCTTTAAACTTTTGAACTTCTTCCTAATTTGGGCAATCTCCGATGTACTTGGCTTGGCCCCCATAGCTTGGCAGAGGCCTTTGGGTCAAGCCGACCTTGTTGGTTCTGAAATGCGCTGAGCTCTATCACTGCCTGTTCCTATCTCTCTTCCCTGCTATCGTGTTCCATTCCTTAACTAATTTATTGCTCTATGTGGTTTTCCTAAACGCTGAGTTTTCTCCAGATGCTCTATATCCTATGCTTTAACCCATTATCTCTTGAAAGTAACTGTTTTAGGGGCTTCATTTCCCTCCTTTTCTTATAACTTACGAATTCTTTCGTCAAGTTCTAATCCTAAGGGGCGTTGATACACCCATACCATCGCCCAAATCATTTGAATCCTCTTCATCATGGATTTTAGCTTCCACCACAAGCATAAGTTCATAAGGGTTAGTAAAAGCATTGCTATAGTTATAATTAGTATCGGGTGCACCAGGTAGTGGAAAACCTGTGTTGCTGTCGGGGAGAATCCTGTAAAAATGTCCCACCAGTGATGTTGGCCTACTTGTTCTACTTCAGTCAATACCTTTTTTATTTTTTTCTGAGTTGTGTTCCACCTGCAGGACCGTGCGCTTAGCTGTTTGGTTTACCCTTTGCACCAGTCTCTCTACTTCCGGATGCACAAGCATCGCCTTGAGAACCTCAACATCCATACCTATCTGTAATTTTGGCAGCTCGTGGTACAAGTCGTATTCTGCGTTAATTAGCTGCTGAGTGGTTACGGGAGCGGTGTAGTTAAAATCGCAACCTATGATCCTGGTAAAATTACACACACAGAAGTTAGTATTGTTAGTTTCCTCTTGGCAACTATCTACAGTTACGTTACTGCAAGCTGTTCTGACACAGGCACATCCATTCCCTATATAGTAGACTTGCGACCGTACTCTATTGTGTGAAAGCATTTTGAAAGTGCATACACTATTTTCAGTATCTAAGCATAAATCCTCTGCTTCCACTATAGCATTTTCGCAAATGTAACCTAATTGCCCCCTAGGAATACATGCTTCGGTACTAACAGACTGCCACTTGTTTTTAGCGTTGTCATAACTCGCCCAGACATTATGATCCACTGGCCTAACAAGGACATTTTGATGTACCGTCCCTAGGGTAAGGATAGGGAAAATCGCCTTCTCTTCTGCAGCCCCAATGGTGAGAACATAGGCCTCAATGTGCTCATGTTGTGGCACGTAAGTGAAGTTTACTAATTGCCACCAGGCTTGATGGTCCCTTTCAAATTGCGTAGTGTGACTATCCTTCAACATAGTTTCCCTTACTTCCTGGGGCAACGTCCCTGACATTCCTTCTCTCATTATTCCTGCCGCCACCGATTGCACCCACTGTTGTGAACTGGATTCCCCTTCCCAGGTGCAAGAGGCTGGTCCCTCCCTTCTGACCCATATCGCGGGTCCCAGGTTAAGTGTTAGTGACACAGGTCTCAAAGGTTTCACAGTTAGTTTGATTAGATCACCGTCCTGTCTTTTCACAGTATTACTCTTACACTCTATCTGGATTTCATCCCCTTTTTCCGCTGTTAAGGAGTCTAATTGGCCTTTATTTTGACTCCAGCCTTTTTGCTCATACAGCTGGTCGTTACGTAACACATGAATATTTAAGCCAGACTCAGGGTGTAATGCCACGCGTGGTGTACCAACCCATGGCAGTACCTTAACTATTCGTGCACCCCCGTGGCATTTTTATCAAAGTGTTTCCCCACAGCTATAACATAATCATACACATATTGATTACCTATTTGATCTACAGCCTCACTATTTACAGTCTGCATGGCATAAGGTCTCCCATATAAAATTTCAAACGGGCTCAATTTTTCTTTTGACCGGGGCTTCACCCTTAGTCTGATTAGAGCAATAGGTAAGGCTTGGTACCAGTGCAAATTAGTTTCCTGGCATATTTTTGCAATTTGTTGTTTTATAAGATGATTCATCTTTCCCACTTGCCCACTAGCAATTGCCATTTGATTTGCAGTGCCTTACTTATTGCTCGCACAATTTTAGCACAAAAGTGCGAGCCTCTGTCCGAGGAGATGCTCCTAGGCACCCCGAACCTCGGAATAATATCATTAAACAAGACTTTAGTTACTTCTCTTTCTTTGTTTGTTCTGCATGGGAATGCTTCAGGCCACCCAGAAAATGTATCAGTCAAAACCAAGAGGTACTTATACCCCCCTTTCCTTGGAAGTTCAGAGAAATCAATCTGCCACACTTCCCCTGGGAATTTTCCTCTACCAATTACTCCCTGGTGAACCTTTGTTCCCGTGTTTGGATTATTTTTAAAACAGCGTTCACATTGGGATATGACCTGTTTCACTGCTGTAAACAGCTTTGGCCCTGCTATTCTAACTTTTAAATGCTGATAAAGGGGATCCAATCCCCAATGGGCCTTGTCATGTTCTGTCTTTACAAATTGCCATACTAATTTCTCTGGCAGCACTAGTTGTCCTGTTTCTAGCTGACCCCATCCACTATCTAACATTTTACCTTTGTTTCTTTGTATCCACTTATGGTCTGATTCCTGGTACTCTGGTTGAAAATTAGTGTCCGATTCTTCTGGTACCAGGGCCAATACTAAATCATTGGCTCTTGCAGCAGCTAATTTAGCTTCTGCATCTGCTGCTCTATTACCTATTTCTGGAACGGTGTTACCTTTCAGGTGCCCCTTGCAATGCATTATGGCCACTTGGGTTGGGAGCTGAACAGCCTCCAGCAACTGTAGGATTTCTGCTGCATATTTTATGGGTCTTCCCTGGGCAGTCAGCAGTCCTCTCTCCTTCCAGATCGCTCCATGGGCATGCACGACAGAGAAAGCATACTTAGAGTCCGTCCATATATTAATTCTTTTCCCTTTTGCCAGCTCGAGAGCTCGGGTAAGAGCTATTAGTTCGGCCTTCTGTGCTGAAGTTCCCACAGGCAAGGGATTTGATTCGATTACCTGCTCTGTTGTAGTTACTGCGTAGCCAGCCATCCTTACTCCCTGCTTTACAAAGCTACTGCCATCCGAGAACCAGTCGTCTGCCCCTTCGAGTGGCTCCTCCTTGAGATCTGGACGACTGGAATACACAGCCTCGATGGTTTCTAGACAGTCATGCTCAATTGGCTCTGCTGACACTCTTCCTTCTAGGAATGATGCTGGGTTGACAACATTAGTGACTTGAATGGTTATGTCATCTGATTCAACTAAAATTGCCTGGTACCTCAGGAACCGAGAAGGTGACAGCCAGTGGCCACCTTTCTGCTCCAGCACCACTGATACAGTGTGGGACACCAATACAGTCATTTTCTGGCCCATAGTGAATTTTCTGGCCTCTTCTATGTTTATGATTACTGCAGCCACTGCCTTCAAGCATGTGGGCCATCCTTTACTTACTTCGTCTAGTTGCTTAGAGAAGTAAGCCACAGCCCTTTTGTATGGTCCCAATTGTTGAGCCAGGACTCCCAGGGCCATTCCCTGGCGTTCATGTGAGAACAGCCAAAATGGTTTTGTTACATCGGGCAGGCCTAATGCCGGGGCTTTCATTAGTTCTTGTTTCAGTCTTTTAAAGGCTGTTTCTGCCTCAGGAGTCCAGACTAGAATATTTTTAGACTCTTTCAGCAAACCATAGAGGGGTTTAGCAAGTATGCCGTACTGGTATATCCACAGGCGACACCAACCTGTCACTCCCAGGAAGGCTCGCAGGTCTCTCACCATTTCAGGCCTGGGCATCTGGCAGATGGCTTCTTTCCTCGCTGTTCCTAGGGATCGCTGTCCTCCAGAGATCTCGTATCCAAGGTAGACCACCTTTTCTTGTACCAGCTGTGCTTTCTGTTGGGAGACTCGATAACCATTTAAACCCAAGAAATTTAACAACGAGATTGTCCACTTAACACATTGTTCTTCTGTTTCAGTTGCTATCAGTAAATCATCCACATATTGCAGAAGGGTGCCTTCTCCCTGTGGCCGCCCCCCACTGTTCCAATTCTTTGGCCAATTGATTTCCAAATATTGTAGGGCTATTTTTATAACCTTGAGGTAACACCGTCCAGGTTAGTTGTGTTTTCCTCCCTTTACCAACAGATTCCCATTCAAAGGCAAAAATCTTTTGGCTTTCTAGGGCTAAGGTAAGGCAGAAAAATGCATCTTTCAAATCTAACACTATAAACCAGATCAGATTATCTTTGAGTTTGGTCAAAAGTGTATAAGGATTGGCTACCACTGGATGTAGAGTCTTTGTAATATCATTCACAGCCCTTAAATCCTGTACCAGTCTGTAAGTCCCATTTGTTTTCTTGACTGGTAATATTGGTGTATTGAAATCTGATTCACATTCTATCAATAGCCCTAATTCTAAAAACCTTTCTATCAATGGCTCTATTCCCTTCCTATCTTCTAGCCTCAGGGGGTATTGCTTTCTATTTACTGGTTTGGCCCCTGGTATTAATTCGATAACGACGGGAGCAGCCTGTTTTGATTTTCCAGGTACATCGGTTGCCCACACGGACGGATATGTTCCGTTTGTGATTCGGGAGATGTTATGATTATCAGATTCCGGTTTAGCACAACTGATAGTCAGACTTAGGGCAGTTATGAATTGTTCTTCATTTACCTGGAGTTCAAGTTTGTTTTTATCAAATTTTATTACAGCTCCTAAATTCTCTAATAGGTCTCTCCCTAGCAGAGGTTTTGGAGAATTAGGTAAGTATAAGAATTGATGAATCCCCATCTGTTTCCCAATTTTGTATTTAAGAGGTTTCAGGAAGAAAGCCTTTTCTGCTTGGCCTGTCACTCCCACAACATGTCTTTCTTCTTCACCTTTTTCCTTTTCTTCACCTTTTTTTTTTTTTTTTTTCCCTGTCTCCTTCAGGGCTTTCTCCTCGTCTTTGTCTTCCCCTGCCAATTTTTGCGGAACACATTCCAATTCCTCTCTCTCCTCACTTTCCAACTCTTTTCTTTTCTCGCTTTCCAATTCTGCAAAGCTACTGCTGCTTTCTTGTTGTGACTTTGGCAGCGGTACTCCACATCCTAGCACAAGAGGCTGATATTCTTGGAGGCTAATGGTACTTTCTGCATCACTGCTTTTTTCTTTCGACTTAGGGCATCGTTTCCCTGTACTACAAGCATCACCACAGCGTTCCTTAACTTCGCTGTTCTTCTGATCCCATTCCAGGGCTAAAACCAAGGGATCTTGGGGTGATACATTTGTTCCACAATCCTTTTGCCATTCTGGCTTACCCCTTAAAGTGAAAAACATGTCTGCATATATCACTTCATCCCACTTTCTTCTTCTATGGAGAAACAACATAAGTTGTTGGATGGTATTATAATTTAAGCTTCCCTCCGGTGGCCACCTTTCCCCCTCATTTAGTCTATACAGCGGCCACCAATCTTGACAATATTTCACAAGTGTCTCTTTCTTATATTTCCCCCCGGGATTCCACCAAGTTCTTTCCAATGTTTTAAAATGCATCCCAAGGGGGTTTTAGCATCAATTTCCTTACTCTGTTCAGTCCCCATTATGCCTAATCATGAGGTTACAACTATTAGAACCCTTTCTGGATTACCAAATTCTATTCAGATTTCAGCAATTTACAATTTCAACACCTTACTCAACTTATTCTAGCATTCAAGCGCACTTTTTGTTTCCACAATCCACATTCACACCAGTCGCTTCGTCCGCCTCTGGCCGGCCCCCTCGCGGGTGGCACGGAAACGCAGATCGGGACTCCGCACTCGCTTCGCAATTAAATTGCGTCTCAGTCACTCACTCTCACGCACACACACACACTTTCAGTCGGAACTCTGCACGGGTAAACTTTTACACCAAAACCTTACACGTTGCTTTACCGCGAGATGCCGCTGGCAGACCGTAAGGTACCGATACTGGTCGGCTTCGAGCTGTCACACACCCGCAAAACAGCTGTAAACCAAGGTACGGTTTTGCAGATAATATCACAACAAATTATAGACAACACAAAAACACTAAATTCGCCTCTTTGCAAAATTCCTACAATCAATACGACAAAGTCAAATAAAAGCATACGACAGAGTTAGACAAAGGCATAAAACATATGTATCCTTTCAAAGTTCCTCCAAGGGAGTGGAGAAAATTGGACAGAGTCCCGGGCTTTGTTGAACGTGCTGCCGGTCAGCCTGGAACTATTCCCGGGTTTTGGTTCAGAAAAGAAACAAAAGACCAACCGCTCTTTTTAACCCTTAGATCATAGTTTTAAACACAGTTATAAGAGAAAAACAAGTACTCTTAAGCAAGGTAGCGACATCAAGACTGTGGCAAAAACAGATACCACTTCTTAGCAGGACTCTAACCTGCCAAACACAGTTATAAGAGAAAAACAAGTACCCTTAAGCAAGGTAGCAACATCAAGACTGTGGCAAAAACAGATACCACTTCTTAGCAGGACTCTAACCTGCCTAACACAGTTATAAGAGAAAAACAAGTACCCTTAAGCAAGGTAGCAACATCAAGACTGGCAAAAACAGATACCACTTCTTAGCAGGACTCTAACCTGCCTGCAGGACTCTCAACCTGCCTTTGCCTGGGCGTCCCCACGGCTTCTTTTCAGGCGGTCACGTCTGACCCCGGTTCCTAAACAAAGCGCTTTATCCAAAACCCATAGACAATAATAAATACCTCTTAATTTGAAGCAGGAGATGCAGAGAAGCCTTCGTCCACCAAAGAGCGCTGTTCCGGGGGGGGGTCCCTCCTTCCGACAGAAATTCGTCAGGGGCGCCCAGAGGGTCCCGTCCCCCGGACCCGGCTCGGGAGGACCCCCTTAGGGTCTGGATCTCCTGTCTGGTCCCATCTGGGTCGCCAGAAATGATGCCGAATTTTGCCCCAAAAGGCGAGAATAAACTGCCTCAAAGACTTGGTTTGAGTCAAACAGGCAGGAGGTATTTTATTAACGACGCGCGTCGGAGAAATCGCAAAGGGATTTCTGAATTTCCGTGACAAATGCAAGCCCTTTTATACATTTTGATTACAGAATTACATCATAGTACATACATAATCATGCATATGTATATAGAGGCGTGGTATAGGCGGGGTGTAGGGTGGAGCCTTTCTTTTGAGGAGCATCTTGGTGGTCGTTCCGGTTGCCTTCATCATTGGCAGGGGGCGTCCCGTGAGTCTTCCTCCTTTAAACTTTTGAACTTCTTCCTAATTTGGGCAATCTCCGATGTACTTGGCTTGGCCCCCATAGCTTGGCAGAGGCCTTTGGGTCAAGCCGACCTTGTTGGTTCTGAAATGCGCTGAGCTCTATCACTGCCTGTTCCTATCTCTCTTCCCTGCTATCGTGTTCCATTCCTTAACTAATTTATTGCTCTATGTGGTTTTCCTAAACGCTGAGTTTTCTCCAGATGCTCTATATCCTATGCTTTAACCCATTATCTCTTGAAAGTAACTGTTTTAGGGGCTTCACCATCTTGGGTTCCTCCTTCCTTGTCCCTCACTTTAAAGCCTTTTTAAAGCAGTTCAAAGGAGCTGCAGGCATGGACAGTGTAGGGCAGCCTGCAGGAGAGGTGGCCAAGGGCTCTGGAAGGCTGAAAGGCCCAACAGGACCAAGGGCTTTGTCACCTGCTCAGGGAGCTCCCTAGTGCTGGCAGAAGCTGTGGCTGGCAGGAGACAGGGAGCACAGGGCAGGCTCCCGGTGCTGGTGAGAGAGGGATGAATTGCTCAGGGCTGCTCACAGCTCCAGCTGATGCCCAGAAGGTTTCTGAGGGGACTTTTCAGGAGTCCCTTCAGGGCAGGGCTTTCCTGCTCCTGGCTGGGCTCTCCTCAGCCTCTGCTCCAGACCCCAACTTGGGAAAGCTCTGTGCATTCTCCAGCCTAACTGAGGTGGCCAAAGATCTTATAATCATAGAATCAGAGAATTATTTGGGTTTGAATGGACCTCTAAAGGTCATGCAGTCCAACCCCGCTGCAGTAAGCAGAGACAACTAGATCAGGCTTTTCAGAGCCTCCTCAAGCCTTACCATGAACACCTCCATGAATGAGGCCTCAACCACCTCCATGGGCAACCTGTGCAATATTTTCCAGTACCCTCATGGTAAAGAACTTTTTCTTAACATCCACTCCAAATAAACTCCTTTCTAACTCATGCTATTCATCATATCAGTCCAGGCCCTTGGAAAAAGTCTTTCTGCAGGATTCCACTGGGCTGTCAACAGGTACTGGAAAGTCCATTGTGCTACAGTCAGTACCACACAGGAGGATGAAAGAGGGGAAGGAGAAAATTTGTGTTGAAACTAAAGGGATTCCACATCTCTGCAGTGGTAGATGTAGCTCTCAATACTGAGAAGGAAAGGAGAAGCCTGCCTCACAGAATATTCAGTACCCTGAGTGTGCAAACACAAAGATGGTTCTCAGGAGCAGCCAACATTGATTTACTAAGGAGGAATCTTGCTTGACTAACCTGATATCCTTCTGCAAAGGGATGACCAAATGGGCAGATGAAGGGAGAGCTTATACCTTGACTTCAGTAAAGCTTTAGACACTGTCTCCCATAGCATCCTCATAAGAAAACTGAAGAAGTGAGGAACAGATGATTGAACTGTGAGTCAGATTGGTAACTGGCTCAACAACAGAGTTCAGAGGGTTGTGATGAGTGGCACAGAGTCAAGTTGGAGGCCTGTGGCTAGTGGTGTTCCCCAGGGATCAGTACTGGGTCCAGTTTTCTTCAATCTCCTCATCAACGACCTGAATGAGGGGATGGAGTGTACCCTCATCAAGTTCACTGATGATCCAAGCTGGGAGAGGTGGCTGAGAAACCAGAAGCTCTCCATCAGATGTGGACAGGCTGGAGAGCTGGGCAAAGGTGAACTTCATCAAGTTCAATAAGGACAAGTGTAGAGTCCTGCATCTGAGTAAAAATAACACAAACCACCAGTGCAGATGAGGGGACAACCTGCTGGAAAAAAGCTCCATAGAGAAAAATCTGGAGTCCCAGTAGACAGAAAATTCTCCAGGTTGGAGAGATTTAGTATGGAGGCATGGCTCACAGAACGTGGCCATGCGACAGATGAGCAGAGACTGGTAAGAACTCATTATATCTAACAGAACCCAGTAATACCATGATCTTTGCAGACAAAGAGTCTGACTAAGCATTGATAAGAGTATAGCAGATCATAAGCATAGATGACAGTTTAGCAGGTCATAAGCATAGATGACAGCTTAGCAGGTCATAAGCATAGATGACAGTTTAACAGGTCATAAGCATGAACAGGAATATAGCAAGGTAAAAGATAAGAGGATGTCCACCATTGTTTTCAAGATGAAGTAACAGCTAACCAATGAATGAGCTCAGGCTCTGGAATATGCATCAGCTAATTACAAAGCATATAAAAGATCACGTCTGGAAAATAAAGTTGGAGACATATCCTCAAACACGTGTATGTGTCGTTTGTCCCACGCCGTCCACGACAAATGGTGACCCCGACGTGATACTGCGACGAGGAACAGAGTCCACGGTCGAACGGCGTTGTGGTTGGACCCTATACAGCAAGGGTGGCAATAAGAGCAAACCGACGCTCTGTGCCCTAGGTGACCGTACCGACGAGCCTAGCCATACGTGCTGCCGGACCTTGAAGGGCTGCAACAGCGCTGACGATAGGTATGGAAAGGGAAGCAGCATATAGTTTATTTAGCGAATTTTTAGTGAAAAAGGGTGTTACAGGGTTGGATTTAAAAAAGGAACTGCCAGGGCTTGTAGCTTATGGGGTTTCTAAGGGGTGCTTCGCCAATCCGCACACAATTCATTCGCTACAGGAATGGAGTAAGTTTGGAAATATATTATGGGAGGCGGTCTTAGATGATGATAAAACTGCTAAGAAAATGGGAAAATTGTGGAGGATTATTCGAAATGTGTTATTACAGCATGAAGCAGAAAAGAGAGCAGTTGAAAACGCTTCCGCGGTTCTTACAAAAAATAGGAGTTTCAATAATGAATGGTTAACTGATATCCCCTTGCCCCCAGCAGTCACCACTGTATCCGTGCCGGAAGGCAAAACATTTTCCCAAAATCAAGCCCCGTGGGAGCCGGCGGACCCCACTGTTTCGGTGGAGCTCACCGCTCCAGCACTGGCTGCTTCGCCGGCGGCCGAACCCGCCGGGGCTGGCGCCGGGGGAGGAGAGCAGGGGGGCGACGAGCGGGGGGGCGACCAGCAGGGGGAGGCCAGTGGGGCTCCGGTGGCTGCCCCCCCCGCAGGAGTGTCGTGTCGGGCTGCTGGTGCAGTCCCTGCCGCTGCCCCCCTGGCGGGAATGTCATATCAGGTTACTGATGTGACCCCTGCTACTGCCCCCCCTGCAGGAGTGTCGTGTCGGGCTGCTGGTGCGGTCCCTGCCGCTGCCCCCCCGGCGGGAATGCCATATCAGGTTACTGATGTGACCCCTGCCACTGTCCCCCCTGCAGGAATGTCGTATCATCCGACTTCCGCCACTGCCTGTCCCATCCCCCCTTGGCCAGACCCGCCACCTCTCCTCAACAATGCTATTGAGCCGATCCCTAGGGCAACTATCACCCAAGCGGAGGCTATAGCAAAAGAAAGGAGGGAGGCATGGGCGGCATTGGCTAAGCACTATGTCCAAGAAGGGGACAGTTTAGAGGCGACAGACCTATTGGCTTTCCCAGCAACTTTTTCGCCGAATCCCGAAGGGGGGTTATTTGCTGAAATTACTGCTTTAGATTGGAAGATATTAGCTCAATTGCGAAGTATGGTTAATCAGTATGGTTTCTCAGGCGAACCAACAAAACAGATTTTGGACTATTTATGGGGCACGCATATACTGTTACCATCTGACTGCAAGGCAATAGCAAAATTAATGTTTACCCAACATCAACAGTTGCTTTTTAATTCTCATTGGCAGGGAATTGTTCAGCAAGTAGTAGCAGTAGAAAGAGACCCAGCAGACCCCTTAGCAGACGTAACTCTGGATGAGCTAATGGGGTCAGGGGCATATCTACGGTCTGAAGAACAAGTCAAGATAGGGCCAGAGAAATTAAGAGAAGCTATGCGGTTAGCGAGAATGGCTATGGAAAAGGTTAAAGATCCTGGAGGAATCCCTATGTATATGGGAATTAAGCAGGGTAGGACAGAAAATTTTGGGTCATTTATTGATAAAGTGGCAGCTGCTATTGATAGAGCGGGTGTGCCAGAATACATGAAAGGGGCCATGTTAAAGCAGTGTGTTTTGCAGAACTGTAATCCAACAGCAAGAAATGTAATAAATACTTTAGGATCAGACTGGTCTATAGAGGAGGCTATAGAACGTATCCTGCAGATCCCGACAGGGGAGCACGCATTTCTAGTTAATGCAATTAAAGATCTAGGGAAAGGACTACAGGAGCAAGCACAAAGCACACAGGTTCAGGTACTTGCCGCTCTTGCGCCCCTTCAAGCAGCCTCAGAAAAATTCAAATTTGAAAATAAGGCTCGAGCAAAATGCTATCGATGTGGTACGGCAGGCCACATCAGGAGGGAGTGTCAAGCATCAGGAGTGTGGTGCCAAAACTGCAGAAGTAACACTCACAACACCTCCGCTTGCCGCAACCGTCAGGGAAACTCCCAGAGGAGCGCGCCGAAGCGCAGTGGCCGTGCCCCGACACAAGTCGCCACTGCAGTGCAACAATCGACCTGGCAACAGACAACAGATGCCCAGACCAGCGACCCGTTCCTGAACCAGCCTCCGAGTTACAACCCGCCATAGCAGGGAGCCTCGGCCTTGACTTGGCAGCAGCAGTAGATGTAACGTTAATTACTACTCAACCACAGAAGATCCCCTCAGGAGTTCATGGACCTATTCAGATTAACGGGACAATATTAGGGGCACTGCTTATAGGCCGCTCCTCAGCAAGCCTGGTGGGCCTGTTTGTACTCCCAGGATTAATTGACGCAGATTATCAAGGGGAAATTATGATTATGGTTTATACCCTGTTTCCACCGTTAAAAATAACAAGGGGTCAACGAATTGCACAATTAATACCCCTTCCGCAATTGACACGAGGTCTTTCTGCGCCTACTACTCTGAGAGGTGCTAGAGGATTTGGATCTACTGGAGGACTTACTATGCTAACACTCGACCTGTCTAAAAGACCAAAACAGAAAGTCACCATTAAATTAGGTGACAAAAGTATTGTCAGGTGGGCACTGCTGGACACTGGCGCTGATTCCAGTATTATTTCACCACGCAAATGGCCTGAGGACTGGCCTCTCCAACCGTCCACCACAACTGTGACTGGCGTGGGAGGATATTCAATTGCAAGCCGTACTCCTATGTTAACAGTTGAAATAGATGGACAATCAGCAAATGCAGTTTTTTCTGTTGTGGAATTACCAGCTACAGTCCAGTGCCTGATTGGTCGAGATGTCTTATCCCAACTTGGCATCATTCTCACTAATGAGCACCCTTTGGGGGTGTAGCCATTGCTGGTTGAAAAGCTTGTTGAAATCATGTCTTTTGTTAGTCCTTCTTACGTTATTAATTGTTATTGCTTTTAGTTGTGTATTCTCTTGGTTCAAACGGTTCTTAGTTAATTCCTCTGCTGCTTTTATTTTACAAAGTAAAAATGGGGGAATTATGGAGAGATTTAGTATGGAGGCATGGCTCACAGAACGTGGCCATGCGACAGATGAGCAGAGACTGGTAAGAACTCATTATATCTAACAGAACCCAGTAATACCATGATCTTTGCAGACAAAGAGTCTGACTAAGCATTGATAAGAGTATAGCAGATCATAAGCATAGATGACAGCTTAGCAGGTCATAAGCATAGATGACAGTTTAACAGGTCATAAGCATGAACAGGAATATAGCAAGGTAAAAGATAAGAGGATGTCCACCATTGTTTTCAAGATGAAGTAACAGCTAACCAATGAATGAGCTCAGGCCCTGGAATATGCATCAGCTAATTACAAAGCATATAAAAGATCACGTCTGGAAAATAAAGTTGGAGACATATCCTCAAACACGTGTATGTGTCGTTTGTCCCCACGCCGTCCACGACATCCAGGGGTCAACAATGGGTTCTTGTGGCCAAGAGAGCCAAGGGTGTCCTGGGCTGCATCAGGAAAAGTGTGTCCAACAGATCTCGGAAGGATTTCCTACCACTCCACTCTTCTCTGTAGGACCACACCTGAAATACTGGATCCAGTTGTTCAAGGGGCAGGAATCTACTGGAGAGTGGGCAGGGCAAAGAAAGGCATAGGGTGCACCTGGCCTATAGCAAGCCCTTTGCCATGCTCTACCATTGTCCTGTTGTAGCCAGACTGGGGATGTCTGGATTGAAGAGGTGGGTGATGTGGTGGGTGGGAAGTTCACGAGATGATGAGGGTCACAGTGCCATCAGGGGTCCAAAGTCCTCCTGGCAAGCAGTGATGGTGCCTCAGTGTCCAGAAGTTGTGCCAATACTGTTTGCTGTCTTTATAATCCCCCTGTGGGGTGGGACAAAAGGCACTTTCAGCCCCTGTGTGGATGAAGCCACGCTGGGAAAGCCCTTGAACAGCCTCATTTGGTTCATCCTGCCTTGAGCAGGGCACTCAGACAAGGAGATGCTCAGGGGTCTCTTCCAGCCTGAGGTATTTTGTGATTCTGAACGATCTGGAGGGTCATGGGAATGATCTGTAGGAAACATAAACCCCATGTTCAAAAAGGGAAAGAAGGAAGATCCAGGGAACTCCAGGCTGGTCTTTTACACATCTGTACCCCATAAGGTCATGGAGCAGATCCTTCTGGAGGCACTGCTGGAGCAGAAGAAAAATGAAGAGGTGATTTGGTATAATCAACACAGCTTCCCCAGGGGGAAACCGTGCCTGACAAAGCCTTTGGCCCTTCTATGGGAATATCACAGCATCAATAGACAAGGGAAGAGACATCAAGGTCAGCTACCTGGACATGAGCAAAGCCTTTAACACTGTCCCACACAAGGTCCTGGTCTCCAACCTGGTCAAAGATGGGTTTGATGCATCTGATGATGGACAGACCACAGGGTAGATAAAGAACTGCCTTGATGGCTGCACCCAAAGTGTGGCCACAAGGATGATCAGAGGGCTGGAGAACCTCTCCTATGAAGACAGACGGAGAGAATTGGGGTTATTCAATCCGGAGAGGACAAGGCTCCGAGCAGACCTCAGCCTTCCAGTAACTGAAGAGGGCTACAAGAAAGCTGATGAGGGACTTTAGGATGTCAGGTAGTGATAGGACAGGTTGGAGTGTGTAGTGGAACAAAGCAATCAGACGCCTCTGATTACCGAGAAGTGGGTGTGAGCCGGTATCGAATCCACCTGTGCCCAATTAGGGCAGGCCCCCTATTGAGCATGTGCAAGACCAGGGGGCCAATAAAAGGTGAAACTCACAGCCACAGACTAGCTCACTCTCAAGCACTGTATTACCTTTATTGCGCCAGTAGTGCTCATCGCCTCCAAGGTGAGGCTCTCGTGGCACAGCTGGTTAAGACCCAGTACTGCAATGCCGAAAGCCCCGGGTTCGAGACTCCACAGAGAGCCTCAGAGAGTGTAAAATGTTCCTTGGCTGTCTCCTTAAATAGGAACCAAAGGATCAGCCTCCTGAAGTGTATGGATACAAACACAAGCAGCCTGGGAAATCAAGATGAGGAACTGGAGCTCCATGCCCAGTCAGGTAGTTCTGATATCATAGGAACAACAACTGAAACATGGTGGGAAGGGTCACAGGACTGGAGGATCATGACAGAAGGCTATGGGCTGTTCTGTAAAGACACAGAAAAGAGAAAAGCCTCAGAATCAGCTCCTCAAACACCCAGAGTTTTCGCCAGCTGTGCTACTTGAGCATTTCAAGCACACCCAATCCAAACACAGCTCTCACAGCAGCCACACTGTCTCTGCCATAAACATCTTCAAGCAGGGGAAAGGAACCACTCTGAGAGCTGAAGGGCAGAGGAGAGGGGCAGCTGAGAGCAGTCCCCGAGGGGAGAGCAGTGCTGGAGCAGAGACACCTTCCCCTCTGGGGAAAGGAGAGAGGAGAAGGGAGAGAGACTGAGAGGCTGGAAACTCAACTGCACAGCTGGCATGGAACAGCCCTGCTGGAAAGGAAAAGAAGGACATCTAGACACAGAGAGACAAAAGCCATCTCACCTTCCTGCCCCTCTCCCCAGCCATGCTCACGTTGCTCAAATGTGACTTTCTTTCTAAAATTGAATGTATTTCAGTTAAAAACTGACATCACCCAGGTATGGGTTTCTCCACGGCTAAAGATCTACATCTGTCCCACCATGCTCATCCATGAGCTGCAGATCCCCATCTGCCCCTCCGTGCTCCTCCATGGGCTGCAGGGGACAGCTGCCCTCTCCACACAGCCTGCAGGAGAACTTCTGTTCTGGCCCTTCCTTCAGTCACTGACCTTGGAGTCTTATGGAGGGCTGGCAGCAGGCTTCCACCTCCTTCTCCAGGGACATCTTGGGCATTTTCTGCCACAGACATTCCATGGTCATCCGGGGCAGCTGCTGTCTCCTGAGTGCTCTCCCAGATATGGGCACCCAAGCTGCCCACATCTCTTATATACCCCCAGAGTCACTGCAGAGACCCCCATGACAATGGTGTCCAGGCACCAGACCCTGCATCACAAAGCCCTGGTGGTGGCTGTAGAAGGGGGGGGAAAGGGGGAAAGGGGGAAAGGGGGAAAGCGGGAAAGCGGGAAAGGAGAGAGGGAGAGTACTACGCAGGAGAGGAGTGGAGAGGAGAGGAGGAGGGAAGGGGAAGAAAGGGAACACAGAGAGAGGAAGGGGAAGAAAGGGGAGAGGGGGAGGGAGAGAAAAGAAAAGGGAGAGAGAGAGGGAAAAGAGAAGGGGGAGGGAAAGGAAAGGGAGAAGAGGGAAAATGGAAGGGGGAGAGGATTACACATCAAAAAACCACCAGGGAAGGGCAACAGGGCTGTCATCCATCTAACAGACTCAGAACATTTATTTAGACTGACAGAAACATATTTTCATCTCCTGTGATCCATCACAAGATATGGAATAAGCTCCCAAAGATGTAGTTCAAAGTTCATCACTGTCTGGGGAGAAAAGAGACAAGATTCCTGGTGTTACTTTTACAGGAGAGAGGGGCAAAGAGGTCACTGTCAGAACATTACGGCTACGAAGCCAGAGCTGAACACTCTCTGTGATTAAAAGCAGACAGCAACAGAAGGAAATGGGCTCAGGGGCTTCCTGCTTTGAAACAGCACCAGTCACTGCAAAGCTGTGACTCTGGAGGAATCATCACAAAATAGGTGCAATTCCTCCTGGGACATCTGGCCTCACACCACAGACCGTGTTTGATGCCATGGATGACAAACATTCAACTCCCCTGACAATTGCCTGAACACTACTGAGTGATCTTTCCCTAAAGAAAGGATAACTTTTGTCACTGATTAGCCTCTTCTTGCCTATTCAAATAAAAAGACTGCAACAGAGGAGCTACAAACACAAGCAAGGAGTAAGGGACAGCAAAGACCAAGAACTGGCAGCAGAGGATGTGTGTTATGGGTCAGTGCTGAAGGCAATCACTGGACACGGGAGGAGAAGTGATGGCTGAAGTCTGTAAAACTCTGTGCAGGGCTCCTTTTATGTTTGTGACTGAGGATTAACTCCAGAGAAAGGTGAGTTCAGATTAAGCAAAGTGTATCTGCATGGAGGAAATGGGTCAGACTCTTTTCTGCTTGGTTTGGTGTGTTTTTTCAGGCAGCTGCTCAAAGCTCTACAAAGCATGTTCAAGTAAGTGTAAAGCTAGCAGAAAAAAACCCTGTGCTTAGCAGAGGAACTAAACAGGTTTCAGGATGTTGTTTTCAAGAAAGCAGTCATCTTTTTACTTACTCTAACATGACACATTACCATGTCCAGGTTCTTCAGAGACAAATTCATCCTGTTCCTGCTTGTATTAGAATTATACAGGAAACACACCATTAACATTGTGCAATATTAAACTTCTAAAACATTCTTCCAATCCACACAAAAGCAGGCAGTAACTCCAAGGGCCAAAGAAATGAGGCCATAAACCAGCAGAGTGGAGGGAAGGGCCCTCTCTCTAGGACTAAAGGGAGAGCAGTGACCAAATTCACAGCTCCTCCAGGAGAACCCCATAAAAACCCAAATGCCTCCTACACACAGTGGATCTCTCACAGTGAGGTATGAAGTGAGATTTCTTGAAGATATATTTATTATAGTCATACATCCTAGATAAGAAAATGTAATTTAAAGCTTGGCTGGGAACATCCTATGGCATCATCTTTGGTTTCTGGGCACTCTTGGAAAACAACCCTCAAAACCCAAACTTTTCACCCCTAGCACACCTAGATATTGTGTTGGGATGAGGAGGAGTTACACCAGGAGTAATCCCTGCAAATGAGTTGTAACTTCAGGCTAAAAAGCACAACCTTGCTTACAGATGCTCTTCAGCAGTAGCTGAGGATGGAATTTCAAAATGTTTACCTTGGCTGCAGAAGAGGAAATCCTGTTCATCAATGGTTCTGCTCCTATGGGTGAACTGGGGATGCTTACTACTGAACTTGAACTTCTGTTCAGATCCAGGATGTCCCAGGTGAGTTGAATGGTGAACTGGATTTGCAGCCACTTCCACGTGTGTTCTTTTATGTTCCACAAAGCTTTCTGTTGGCTTTTCCTTTTTTTTTTTTTTTCATCAGTTCTGAAACATTCAGACACAAAGAATTATCTCTGGCAGGAACAGATTAGGAATGACCAAACCCATTTGACCTGAAGGGTTTTGGGGAGCCTGTATCATAGCAGTCAAACCTGCAAGAGTTACCAAGACTTGGGACTGCTCAGCACTAAAGCTTCAAAGCAATCTGTGAATGGAGATTGCTCTGGAATTTTGGGACAACTTCATCTACCTTAGATTTAGCCTCTCCCAATTCCTTTTCCAAGCCCAGTTTGGCTTCCTCCAGGTTCCTGCACTGCCTCATAGCAACTTCCAGTGAAGCTTCTGCCACAGACAGCTTTTTAAATGTCAGCTCTCTGACATTGCCCTAACGCAATGATTAGATGAGCATGAAAGAAGTTATAAGAACATGAATTCTTTCCTTAATTATATTATACAATTAGACCTGTCTTGAACTCAGTAGGTAGGAAAATTTTGTCTGCCACCAGCAGTCAACAGCTGAGCACCTCCAAACTATCAGCAGCTGCTTGTGAGGAATTCTAATACATAAAAAAAGATTCAAACATTATACTTCTTGAACACTACACCAGCATACACTGAATCATGTATTTTTTTAACAAAACTCAAATCAGTATGTTGCAATGCATGAGCTACAGTTTGACTGCAGATATTACTCTGGTAACTAAAGGCAGGATTTGTATGAGATGGTTCTTGGGTCTCGTTCTGCATTCTACAGAGAAGTAAATTAATACACTAAATTAAATTAATATTACTTAATTTAAATTAATACATTAAATTAATACCAAGTTAATTTTAGAGTAGCAACACTCATAAATCTGGACAGTCCCTCCTTTCCTCCAGCCACCCACATAACTACCATCATCCAAAGGAACCTGGTATTTTGGCAAAGTTTTTCCCAGGGGAAATACAAAGTTTTTCCCAGGGGAAAACCATTGACAGCACTCCTGGAGTTCTTTCCCCTCTTCCCTCTTCAAGAAACTGAAAAATGAAGAATAAGGTGGTTATCTGACACATGCAGGTATTCACCTCATTCAAACACTCTGGGGCTGAGAGAAAGAAAGAAATGGAATTTTAAAGCACTGTGCACATCACTATTCACAGACAAACAGCACACCAGTGTCTAATTACTACACAGGACTAGTTCCTGTTTTCCAGAAAGTAAAGATTAACAAAATGGGTACAGCAACTTTTAAATCTTTGCTCTGCCTGGGACTGGTGGAATTTGCAGAAAAAACCTTCAGCTAAAATCCTAACCAGTCTTCTGACCATATAATTAGCCTAACACAGCCACACAGAAGAAAATTAAAGATTGCTGCATTCACAAAATAGAGAAGAGAAAGCTTAGTGGCTGAAATTGACTTTTGTGAGGAACAGGCAGGTCCCAAAAGACAAAATGAAGAAATGAACAGCGAAACACTGCTCAATGCTTTCAACACTGCAAAAAGTGAGTCCTTTACCTCCCTTTTCTTTCGTTTTTCAGCCTCATAGTTTAAGACTTGTTCTCTTAAACCAGCACACTTGGCCTTTAATTCCTTGTTCATCTTTTCCAGCATGGAAACTTGCTTTTCAGCAGAGTTTGTGGAAAATGTCATTAAAGCATCCCTGTGCAGCAGCTGATGGAATAAATGGCTTTCCCTCTGGAGCTGGGCCAATGCCTCCTGTGTGGATAGAATCACAGAACCACAGAATCAGTAAGGCTGGAAAAAACCTCTAGTATCCTCCAGTCCAACTCGGAAACCAACACCACTAAACCATGTCCCCAAAGTGGGAATAATGTGCTCCAGTCTCCCCTGAGGTGTTACACAGGACTCCAGACCCCTCTGCCCAGCCCTGCCTCAGATGCCCAATACCAACAGGATGCCTGCCCTATTCCCCTCATGAATGCCCTCAGGAAAAAATCTTTTCAAACACTTCTTAGCATGGCCCAACACACACAACTCTCAAAACCAGAAAGCTGGGGACATGTTAAAACTAAAGATGCTGGCTGGCATCTCCAGCATTAGTGAGTGGGTTGAACTACCACACTCAAGTTCCCCACCACTACAGAATCCCAGCAGCAGCAGCAGATGCTGATCCAAATGAACACAAAGAAATAAAATAATGTGACTGTGTACCTATGACTTTTGGCCCCAAACCACAAATCTACTGCTTGCTCTGCCACAGCTACAGGTCTTTTTGCAAAAACTGAAACAATGACAGAGAAAACAATGTTGCCTGGAACTGCAGTGTCTTTCAATCCCAGAGAAAACTTGCCTCATTTATTTTTAAAGAACACTTTTCCTGTAAATGCACCATACCTTAGGGCTAACACAGACTTATTCTTCAGAATCACTCCAAGTGCCATCACTCCCCTCCTCCTCAGAGCTCCTTCAAAAACAAAACAAGATGAGTGCTATGTCTCTAAAATCACCCCTCAAGCAAGTAGGAGGGGTTTGTAAAGTCTCACCTTATTGAGCCTCCTTCACAAAGGTCATCTGTGGCTGTTCAAAGATTCAATGACATGCTGACATTAGATTTGGCAAGCTCACAATGAAACAGTACACACAAACATTTAACATGGACAACTCTACAGCTCCTACAGAATGAAACTGGCCACAACTGGACCCAAATGGGTGTGGTGACTGCTGCAGGAGTCACACCTGAGTGTTGGTGTACGGATGCACCTCTGTGCCTCCATGAACACTCTGTGTGGCACCTGTGGGTGCAGGTCCTTGTGTTGTTACATTATTTAGAATACAAATCACTATCCACCCTCTTTACCCATTGTCACGGTTTAACACTGGCCCGGCGATTAAACCGAATAACAGACGCTCTCTATTAATCTCTCTCTCCTTGATAAAGAAAGGAGAGAGAATAAGGGAGAGAGACTTATGGGTTGGAAACTAAACTACACAACTTTAATGAAACAGTAATGATAAATAGGTAAAATTACTAAATATATACAAATATACAGGAAAATGGAAACCACACTCCTCCCTCCTTTCCCCCAATAACTCTCACGTCACCACCGAGGCTGTAGGGCAGCCCTGGGAAAGTCCAGGCTGGACTCCTGGAGTCGGCAGCAGTCGGGAACCGGAGGCAGGAACACACAGATATGGGCTGGCACGGATCAGGACCACAGGCAGACGAATGGACAGGATCCTTCCAGGATGCCGAGAAGGAAGGGAAGCAGGAAATCAGGAAATCCGGAAAAGATCTGGCTCGGCCCTCGTGATGCCTCAAATTTATACTGAGTGTGACGTATATGGGATGGAATACTCTGTTTGGTCAATTCTGGCATCTATCTTGTCTGTTCCTCCCAAAGGAGGGCTCAGGTGGGACCTCTGTATCCTCCTGGACGGTAAAATGTTTTCCTCAGAGCTGAGCAGTGTCCTTGGCTCTGCACACCAGTCTCTAGCAGTAACTATAAACATCAAGTGTTATCAATCCTAGAAGCACACACTGTCTGAGAAACTTGCTGTTAATTTCAGCAAGTGCAGCTGCTTACAAGAAACTTAGCTAAAAGCAAAAGTACAAGACAGAAAATCACCTTTATCCTGGCCCAAACCAGGACACCCATCCTGCTCAGTAACACCTCAAATTTCAAGCCAACAAATGCTGTGGTTCTCTTATTACAGGTACCCAGCACCCAATTCACTGGTGACAGGGCTGTAACATTTGCCTCAGAGCAGGAGGCAGTGCTGCTTCTCTTGATTTGACCACAAGCACATGGAATGGATGTGGCACAAGGACTCCTCCCCAAAACATACACTTCAGAGGACCTCAGAAGCTCTCTCCGGATCACCCCAGCTTACTCTCTAACCCTCTGTTGCTGCAGCACAGCAAAGGGACTCTCATGATGTTCTTTGCAGTGCCATCCAGACTGCACTGTTAATGCCAATAAGTGTTCCCTGAACACTCTCTGCTGTCCATTTGACACACAGCTCTGATATAACACACTTCAAAAAGCTGAAAGAAGAACAGGTCCCAATCTAGAGTTCATTTATATTAAAAAATTAATTCTATAGGACACAATCCTGTCAGTAGACATGGAGCACACAAATCACAACAGCCTGACAAGGCCAAAAAGTAACAAATCAGCACATTCACAAAGCTTCTTGTGCTGCTCCTCCTGATGCCTGCACTAAAGTCACCAGGGAGCACAGTCAGTGCTGACAATACAAACCACCTCAAGATAAGGCCACATCATTTTCATCTTGAGCTCCTCCCTAGTTAAGGATCCTACCTCCTCCGTCCAAAGCAGGTGCACCCCAAAAAATTGGAGCAGCTCCTGCCTGCTCAGGAGTGATGACTATGCTGGTATCTTCTGCATCACTCACAGGAGCTTCTCCTGTGTTCTCCTGCTCTGGTTTTTCTTTTATCCCTCCAGCAGCTCCTGCCTGCTCAGGAGATCCAAGGGCATCCCCTGCAGGAGCTTCTGCTGTGTCCTCCAGTTTTGCCAGGTACTGACTTACACTGCACAGACAAAGAGAGGAAATAAAGTTGGTAAAAAGAACCACATGCTGGCACAACAGTTAACACCAATTTATTATCCCCCCTGCAAATATTTACACAAAATCATAAACTCCTCAGTATTTCTTAAGGGTAATACACACAGAACTCACTCCAGCATTCCCTGCAGTCACATTCACCCTATAAATGCACATTCCCACCTTCCAAGTTAACTCCTGCTCAGAACATTTTTTCAGCCTGCCTTTTAGAAACACATAACCACCTGAGAAAATCTCAGTGCTTACCAAAAGCCCAGGTGACAGAATTGCTCTGGTACCCCCCCCCCTTCCACCCTCCCAAAGGAAGATAAAAGGGAATAGGGAAGAGAGACTTTAAGGTGTGAAAATAAGACCAGAAGAGGTTCAGTGGAAAAGGAAGAGACAGAACACGTGGGACGAGGAACAAATCTGCAAATCTATAGGGAAGAGGCACTTTAAGGTGTGAAAATAAGACTGGAAGAGGTTTACTGGAAGAGGAAGAGACCACACCACTTATTCTAATCATAAAGTTCAAAGGTTACTGTAAATGGCCATGGAGATCAGCATAATCCACAGCTATCCTCCCATCTTTGTCTTCATGGGAAAAATTGGCTCCGTGAGAAAGGAGAACTTTGACCAAATACATCTCCCCAACAGAAGCAGCAATCATGAGTGGGGTTCTGAAAGATTCAAAACATGCAATGCCATGGATCATCTGACACAGACACAGTCATTATTTTCATCCCTGCTTGCTCTCAGAAGAAGTATTTTCCCCATTACTTTACAATGAACACATTTGGATAAACACTCGAGGAGCAAACCAATGTCTTTGCTTTCCTGGACCCCCTCCTCCTTCTGGACCCCCTCCTAATCCTGGATCCCCTCCTATTCCTGGACCCCCTCTTATTCCTGGACCCCCTCCTCCTTATGGATCCCCTCCTCCTTATGGATCCCCTTCTCTTCCTGGACCCCCTCCTCTTCTTGGATCCCCTTCTCCTCCTGGATCCCCACCTCCTCCTGGACCCTCTCCTTCTTCCTGCACCCCCTCCTTCTCCTGGATAAACCCCTTACCTTTCATGCTCATCTCGAGCATGCAAATTAGCTCCTGCTTTCAGGAGATCTTCTAATATCTCCTCGTGTTCTTCAGTGATAGCAAGAGTTAGTGGGGTACTGCCCTTCTGAAAAGTCAGAGAAATGCATCATGCTAATAATCAAAGTAAAAAAAATTTAAAAAAAAAATCTGTAAAAGAAATATCGATGCAACTTTCTGAAAGGACTTCTTGAAGAAATATAAACATTTACCTTATTCTTGGCATCCAGTTTGGCACCATGCCTGAGTAACAGCCCCACGAGATTTTAACCACGAGCCAGGATGGCCAATTGGAGGGCAGTGTTGCCATCGACGCCTGCAAGATTTGGGTCGGCACCCTGCTCTAGCAGAAAAGTCACACAGTCTTGTTCTCTGAGCTGTACTGCCTGGGAATAACACACACACACACACACAAAAAAAAATGAAAGACTTCCAAAATCCCATTTCACTCCATCAAAGCTCGCCCAGCTTGTTTCCACTTGGAAAGAAGAGCACCTGCAAAGATGATCTGACAGGTGCCTGTTCCACTCCAAACCCAACAGGTGTGTTTCCGCACAGCTCTGCCTACAGAGTCCTGCCAGACACCTCTCCTTTCATGCACAGTCAATAAGCCCCTCTTCCAAGAGCAGAACTCCCACTCACCTTCATCAGGGGTGTTCTCCCAAAATTGTCAGCAGCATCCAACTGGCTGCTGTGCTTTACAAGGAATCTGGCAACCTCTGTGTGGCCGTTGGCACACGCCAGGTGGAGAGGTGTCCTGAGAATCAAACATGGGAGCTTAACACTGACAGACAATGAAAGAACCAAAGCTGTGGCACCACCGAGCCCGGAGAACCCTGCCCAGACCCTGCTGCTCCTGCTGGCGGCTGCTGCTGCAACCCCGCACACATCACCCACAGGGCAGGAGAGACCTGGGGAGGCCTCAGCAGCTGCAAGAGAACTCTGCAGGGAGAGCAGGGCCAAGCAGCAGCCCAGCACCTCCAGGAGCACTGGCGCCTGTGGGAGTTAGGGTCTGGTGGACCGGAAGATTCCGCGCTGTACGGAAAGATTTAGACCCTCGGACAGCCAATAGATTTATGGACCCCTGACGCAAGCAGGCGGAAGTGACGATGTAAACCTAGGCTATAAAACAAGGTGTTTCCAAAGAATAAAGGCCATTTGCCATCCATCATATTGATGTCTGTGTGCTGATGGTCCATACAACCAAGGGTGGTTGTTGAGTTGTCCTTGAACCAGGTCGCCAAGCCTCACCGAAGGCAACAAATGGTGCCGAAACCCGGGAAAGAAGAAAATTGAGGCCAGAACCGGAGTCGAATTCGGGTTCGGGAAATTCGCCTGGATTCGGGTGGACAGCGGCCGGAGCGGCAGGACCAGCCCGGCGGGGAGGACGCTCCCGGACCGACAAGGAGGATGGAAGCCCTTGTAAAGGTCATATCTGAGTTGCATAGACAGTGGGGAATTGAGTGTAGGCCCAAAGATTTTACCCTCGCAGTTTCGAGGCTGTTAGAGACTGGGGTCATTGACCAGGCGGTGGATATACTCCACCCAGAGGTGTGGGACAAATGTACTAAAGCCATGGCCGAGGAGACCATATCCTCAGGCTCGGGAAAATCCCTCAAGGCATGGGGGAAGGTCAGGGGCGCCTTGGAAAAAGCCCTAAAGGAGCAGGAGACATGGAGGAAGGCAAGGGACTGTTTACTAATCGTCCCGAAAATCGGGGTCGGTGCAGCCACGCAGACCGCACCCCCAACCGATGACGGTCCCCAGGCGGACCGGCAGGAGGGCAACGCCCCACCCCAGCCTGCAAACCCTATTCCGCCCGCGGAAGAGACAAAACAAACAGAATCCGTTTGGTGCGGTCTAATTGAGGAAGCTAGGGAAGTGGCCGAAAAATCAAAAGCCGATGACGCGTGGCACAGACCGCCTCCTTACTCGGCCAAAGATGGCGCCGATCCCCAAGGGGGAGGGCGGGGCAAAAATGCCTCTGCCGGAGACGAGGGGGGGGCGCCAGAACTGATGGGCGTGCGCGGACGGGAAGGCGGGGAGAGCGAAAAGGAGAAAGGGGGCGGTCCGAACCCACCAAGCCCCAGCCCGCTCCGCCCCGCAGCCGGTGCCGTGCCGAGCGAGGCGGAAAAGGGGGGGGACGCGGACCCGCTTGCCCCCAGCCCTCTCCGCCCCGGCATCGGCGCCGCGCCGACCGTGCCAGGCGAGGCGGAAAAAGGGGGGGGAGCGCACCCGCTCGGTTCCAGCCCGCTCTACCCCGCCGTCGGCGCCGCGCCGACTGCGCCGAGCGAAAAGGAGAAGGGGGGCGGTGCCGATAACCAGGAGGGGGGCGGGGTCGCGAGCCGGGCGGCGGGAAATACAAACCAGGCAGCAGGAACCAATCAGAGCGCCTATCCGGTTCTATGCCCTTATAAGGAGGGTAAGGAGGAAAAGGGCGGCTGGGTCCGCCCACAGATCTGTCACTGCAGGGCAAACTCCTCCCCAGGCAGGACATGGGGCGAGCCGAAGGGGAGGGAACTGCCCGCCCACAAAGGAGGTGGGAGGGGTCGGAGCCCCAAAAAGGAAAGTAGGCGGGACCGGAGCCGGAAGAAAAAACATCGGAGCCCGGAAGTAGCCAGTCAGTCGAGTTCCGATTCTGAGTCGGACAGTTGCGGGGACGAGTGGCCCCGGGCAGACTCAGACTCAAATGGTAGTAAGGGAGGGATCGGAACCCGACACATCTGTGGATGTAGCAAAGGGGAATTGCGGGAGGGTATTTCCGTTACGAACTGGAGGAAAATAAACAACGCGTGCGCAGATTGGGCCTCTTCGGCAGCATTAGTATTCCCGGTCAGGGTGACAGGAGAGGGTGATGAGGCACGAACAATATACACCCCTGTAAATTACAAGGATGTACAGGCGATTGTTAAAGCAATTGCAGAAAAGGGACTTAATTCTGCCATAGTTAACACCCTTATAGATGGGCTTTTTGGGGGAGATGACATGATCCCATTTGATATAAAACAAGTTGCCAGACTAATTTTTGATAGGGCAGGCATGTTCGTTTTCAAAGAAGAATGGGAAGATAACTGTGCAAAACAACTAGCCCGAGTAGTCGGGGCAGATCACCCACTGCATGGCTCCAGCCTGCAGCGACTGATGGGCAGAGACGCATCAATGATTACCCCCCAAGCACAAGCCCAAGGCATGCGACCCCATGAAATTATGACAACCACCCGTGCAGCTAGAGAGGCCATTCGTGCTACCAGTAGGATTGTAGACAAGTCATCACCATGGACCTCAATAAAACAGAATGAAAGTGAGAGCTTTACACAATTTGTGGACCGTCTGCAGGCGGCCATGGACTCTTCGTCCCTGCCTGCAGATGTAAGAAACCCGGTACTTCTAGACTGCATACGTCAGCAGTGTAATTCAAAAGCCAAAGAAATCCTTCGATCACTATTAGCGGGGGCAAGTATTGGTGACATGATTAAACGTGTCATGAATGAAGAGAATCTAGCCCCGATTCAGGTAGCTGTCCGCACTGCAATAGCTGATGTGATGGCATGTTATAAGTGTGGCCAAGCGGGCCATGTGGTGGCAAACTGTCCCCAACTAGTGAACCAGCCACCAACATCTAATCCGCGCCAGAGGCAATGCAGGGGACCATTCTGGGTCTGTGGAAAGAAAGGGCATTTCGCTAAGGACTGCAAATCCAAAAAGCGGGGAAACGGGACGGGGAGGGGGCGCCCGGGCTGCACACAGCCCTCTCCCACTTGGGATACGACGCGGCCCAACTATACCAACCCTGGATGGAACCAGGCACTCCCGAACCCACCGCCCCAGCGAGCGACAACAAACTACCCGGCCCAACCAGTGGTCCAACCGAATCCACCCACGCTTCAGGAACAGCCGGTACCACCTTCTGGGGGCGAGACCCCAAGGTGGCCCTGGCAGTAAGGTGCGATGACCCACCAATGGTGTGGGGGGTCTGCTTCCTCTATAGGGTTCCAAATAGCACCACCATCAGCGTACCCTTTTTGATCGACACAGGAGCAGAAGTTACAGTTATTCCTGAGTCAAATTGGCCCCCAAGCTGGGAACTAGAAGAGGCGCCCATGGTGGGTGGGGTCGGGGGAGTAAGCCAAGCTCGAAAAAGTGCTCAATTGGTAGCGATTACGCTTCACACTGAAAAGGGACCAGAGAAAACCATCACTCTCTTTCCTTATGTCCTGCCAAGAGTTCCACCTTTGCTGGGAAGGGATGCTCTAGCCCTGTTAAACGCCAGGGTGACAAATTTACCCTGAGGGCCACTGCCGCACACCCGCTCCTGCCGATCAAGCTGACATGGAAATCATCCAACCCAGTGTGGGTCGAGCAGTGGCCCCTATCAAAGCCTCAAATGGATGCTCTTCTTGAGCTAGTTGACCGCGAACTACAGCGAGGTCACATAGAGCCTTCCACCAGCCCATGGAACACCCCAGTTTTTGTAATACACAAACGAACTGGTGAGGGGTTTCGTCTCCTTCATGATCTACGCGAAGTAAACAAAGTAATCCAACCAATGGGTCCTGTCCAAACGCTGCTACCTATGAACTCTATGATACCGGAGGGACAACCTTGTGCTGTCCTTGATATCAAAGACTGTTTCTTTTCAATACCCCTGCATGAGGAGGACAGAGAGCGGTTTGCTTTCTCTGTCGTATTTCCAAACAGCCAACGCCCCAACCTACGCTTCCAGTGGAAAGTGCTACCCCAAGGAATGATCAACTCACCCACCATCTGTCAGATCGCAGTGGATCGAGCATTAGCGCCGATCCGGCATATTGACCCGTCTGCGACCATCATCCAATACATGGATGACATCTTGATCGCCGCACCATCAGGAAGTCAAGTAGACCACCTGGTGTCAACAATTTCAAACACTCTGAAAGCACATGGGTTCGAAATTGCGAGTGCGAAAATTAAGAGAGGACCCTGCGTGAGCTTCTTGGGAGTGGAGATCACAAACACCTATGTTACCCCCCCGCAGATGAAGATCCATCGAAACATCAAGACACTCCACGATATGCAGCAGTTGGTGGGATCCTTGCAATGGCTGCGCAACATAGTTCTAATCCCTCCTGAAATCATGAGCCCCCTATACGATCTCTTAAAAGGGAGGAACTCATGGGAGCAAAAAACTCTGACACCAAAAGCAATGAGCTCTCTCGATTTCATTGAGCAACAGGTATCCTCAAGCACACTTGCCAGGTGGAACCCGAACGTACCACTTGATCTGTATGTGCACTTCACAAAAGGAGGGGGAGTAGGAGCTCTGGCCCAGGGCTCTCCAGAAACAGCCAAGCCAGTACAATGGATAGTCCTAGGAAAGCCATCACGTGCATTCTGCCCAGGACTTGAATGCCTCGGTAGCCTCATCATGAAAGGCAGGAAACTCGCCCTAAGACATCTAGGCATCGAACCTGCCAGGATATACCTACCCTTCCGCAAACAGCTCCCAGCACAATCAGTGGCGATGTCAGAGCATCTATCCATAGCTCTCCTCGGATTTGGAGGAGAAGTTCGACATGCTACAAAGCCCCCCTGGACCCAAATGCTGACAATTGTAGACATTGACATCCCGCTGAAGATCATGGACCGGCCTCAACCAGGACCAACAGTCTTCACAGACGCATCCTCAGTGACCTCAACTGCGGCAGCAGTCTGGCAGTCAGGAGGAGAATGGCACTGCGTTAAAATGACTGATCCTGCTCTCTCAGTCCAACAGCTAGAAGCGTCAGCTGTAGCACTAGCGTGTGGACTGTTCCCAACAGAACATCTCAACATAGTAACTGATTCAATGTTTATGGCCAAACTTTGCCTGGCCATGTCTGGGCCCGGTGTGTCAACATCTACAGTAGCTCTAATGCTAGAAGAAGCGCTTCTTTCCCGACAGGGCACTATATCAGTCATCCACGTCAACAGCCACAGCCCAATTAAAGGGTTCTTCCAGATCGGCAATGACAAAGCAGATGCTGCTGCAAAAGGACTGTGGACATTAAAAGATGCCCGTCAACTGCACGAGTCTCTTCACATTGGAGCTAAAGCGTTGGCAAAGAAATGTAGGATTTCAGTCACTGACGCAAAACACATCGTAGCCACATGTCCCTACTGCCAGAAAGCACCACTGTGGTCCAGTGGAGTAAACCCCAGAGGTCTCAAAGCCTCCGAAGTGTGGCAAACAGATTTTACACTCTGTCAGTTGCTGAAACCTAGAGCATGGCTAGCGGTAACCGTGGACACATACAGCGGAGTGATCGTAGCCACTCAGCACCTTAAGACTGACTCCAAAGCGACTATCCAACATTGGCTGACAGCTATGGCATGGCTCGGCATTCCTAATCAGATCAAAACTGACAATGGCCCAAACTTCGTGTCCAAATCGGTACAAGCTTTCGTCCAGAAGTGGGGCATCACGCTGGTACATGGTATCCCATATAACAGCACAGGCCAGGCCATAGTCGAACGCGCGAACCAAACTCTGAAATCTAAATTAGAGGTATTAGCAAAAGCAGAAGGCTTCGACAACGCCATTCCTTCAAGAGACCAAGCACGCCTGCTGGCAACAGCTCTATTAGCCCTTAATCAGTACCCCAGAGGAGAAGAGGCAAATAGCCCGGCCCAAAAACACTGGGCCACTCGAGCGATGGAGGAGGGCCCACTAATTGTAGTCAGAAATGAGCTAGGTGAATGGGAACAGGGGTGGAGATTACTTCTCACAGGGCGAGGGTATGCAGCTGTCAAAAAAGATGGTAAAGTTAAGTGGTGTCCACTTAAGTCCATCAAACCAGACCTTCAGACTGATGGTAATAGTAATAATAATAACAATAACAGAGTTAAACTAACAAAAACTGTAAGTTTCTGTTCACAGGACCGGCTTGTCGGACGCCCTCGAAATCCGTATCTCCCGGTAGCAGGGGACGACGACAACATGGCAGCAACCTCCCCGCCCACATCTCAAGCACCCACATCTGCAGAGCCCGTACAAAGGCGGACCAGCCCCCGCGGGTGGGGGGCACGGTGCTTTTGTACAATCTTGCTGTTGGGACTCGTAATGCCTTCCAGCGGTTGGTATGAGCATCAACCATGGGAATGGGTGCTGGGTAGGTGGGAGGACCAACAAATCTTACAGAGAATCGTCACCTCAGGGCCTCCTAGCTTTAAAGTAACTCCCTGTGAATTGGTCCCCACGAACCCTTGTTTGACTTACGTGCAGTACTATATGTGCCCTAGCTCCAATCCTGGTAGGTCTTACTGCCACGCCCCTGACCAATTCTATTGCGCCTCTTGGGGCTGTGAGACCATAGCCTCTGATTGGGCACCAGGAGCAGGGCCAGACAAATACTTGAGGGTACAATGGGGTCCCAACAACTGTGCTAGACGCATACCTCGTCCACACCGGGGTCACAATCTTGCGGTGTGGCTTAAACTCAGAAACAAGGGGTGGTGCAGATATCTTATGTTGAATGTCACCGAAGAAAATGACCTGGGGTGGACAGTCGGTAAGACGTGGGGTTTCAGGTACCGGGAGACTGGAGGTGATAGGGGAGGTCTATTCTTTATCAAAAAGCGGGAAATTAAGAGCAATACAGCGGTTGGCCCCAATATTGTAATTAAAAGTCATAATCAGCAGAGGAGAAGCAGCCTGCCAACCTCCGCCTCCATAGCAACCAGTCCCCTGTCACTTGAGGAGACAGTTCTCCCCAAACGACCGGTTGGGAACGCCCAACATGTGGTTGGTAAACCATTTTTTGGCGTGTTGGACGCTGCCTTCCAGTCACTGAACCAATCCGACCCCAACCTGACGGATTCCTGTTGGTTGTGCTATGATGTGAATCCTCCCTTTTATGAGGGTATCGCAATCAATGCCTCCTTCACGTATTCGTCTGACAGTGACCCTGCCCAATGTAAATGGGACACACCGCGAAAGGGAATCACCCTGAGCCAAGTCAGTGGCAGAGGGGTATGCTTCGGCAACACTGATTTAGCAAGCCGGGGCTACTCTGCCTGTGCAAAAGTCGTTGCGATAGATAAGACCCGTGCGTGGGCAATCCCATTCGCACCGGGGATGTGGATCTGCCACCAACTGGGAATAACGCCATGCGTGTCCCTTAAACGCTTCGATTTTGCTAATGACTTTTGTGTTCAGATTCTGATTGCCCCCAGGGTCCTTTACCACCCAGAAGAAGATCTGTACCATCTGTGGGAACAGACGGGCTACAGCCTGCAAAAACGAGAGGTGCTGACAGCCATTACCTTGGCAACTCTGCTTGGCCTGGGAATTGCCGGTACAGCCACGGGAGTGGCCTCCCTGGCAAGTCAGCAGCGAGGCCTGACCCAGCTGCAAGTTGCCATCGATGAAGACCTGGAGAAGATTGAGAAATCAATGTCCTTTCTGGAGCAGTCTGTCTCTTCACTTTCTGAGGTCGTATTGCAAAACAGACGGGGATTAGACCTCCTGTTCCTACATCAAGGAGGCCTCTGTGCCGCCTTGAAAGAGGAATGTTGCTTTTATGCCGATCACACCGGAGTCGTTAGAGACTCCATGGCAAAATTGAGAGAGAGATTAGCTCAACGGAAAAAGGATAGGGAAGCCCAACAGGGATGGTTTGAGTCATGGTTTAACCAATCTCCGTGGTTAACAACCCTGATATCAACCTTGATAGGTCCAATTACGATATTCGTCCTGGCATTAATCTTCGGACCCTGTATCCTGAACAGATTAGTGTCGTTCGTCAAAAGCCGACTTGAGAAAGTTAACATTCTCTTTTTAGAACGTAGGCAGCTACTCTAAGCAAACATTCCTACAGTGTCGTTTAGATAGCTTTAAACTACCTCTGATTTTTTTTTATACCTCTGATTTTTTTTTATGTTTTACTAACTGATTCTAACATGGTGCTTTAAGTTTGTAACTTAGGGATAAGGGATAATTTTGCACAAGTTTTTATAGATAGTATGATCTTCACTGAATGATTAAGAGTGATAGATTTTTAACTAACATTATTAATGTATCTTTGGGCATAGGGAGGGGGGAAATGTGAAGTCAGAGGCCCCTCTTCCTGTAGCCAATAGAATGTAAGCTGTGACACAAATCTCTTTGTTAGTAGAATGCAGAGGGATTCGAAATTCCATTTCCTCTGGCATGCCTCCTCTATCTGCCTAGTTTCCACATTTTCCGGGACACCTACCCTCTGAACAGATGTCTGTTCAGTAGCTGTAATAGTACACATAGCGCCCCTGCATATATCATTACTCCAGTTCGTCCCTTTCCAGCTCCACTTAACAGTGGAGTAGCTGCAGGAAGAGAGGACAACCAGAGGGTTCTCACCTTCACTTAACAGCTTCGAGTAGCTGTAGGAAGAGAGGACAACCAGTTGGCAGGCATCCTGCCCACACACCTGAACCTCCAGACAGGGGCAAAACAGCCTTCACAGGGGGAGGCGACAATGCCTTTGTGTGATTTTGATTGTCCGCAATACCTCTACTAACACACTTGTTTGGTGTGCCTTATGTTTTTCACAAACCTACTAACCACTTAAGTTTGTTACATTTTTTACCAATGTAGCTAGAAAGAGTGATTACCCCAGGCACTACAAACCTCTATGTGTGCCTTATATCTTTAACGTTTTAAGCCTTCTGTACTTCTGCCCATTTAGTTAAGCATGGGGAGAGGGGGAAATGTGGGAGTTAGGGTCTGGCGACCGGAAGATTCCGCGCTGTACGGAAAGATTTAGACCCTCGGACAGCCAATAGATTTATGGACCCCTGACGCAAGCAGGCGGAAGTGACGAAGTAAACCTAGGCTATAAAACAAGGTGTTTCCAAAGAATAAAGGCCATTTGCCATCCATCATATTGATGTCTGTGTGCTGATGGTCCATACAACCAAGGGTGGTTGTTGAGTTGTCCTTGAACCAGGTCGCCAAGCCTCACCGAAGGCACAGGCGCCCACCCAGCAGCTCCCAGGACTGGAAAGCTCTCGAGTTCCCCCTCCCAGCTGACAGGGCACATCTTGCTTTGCAAGCAATGAACTCCAAGGGGATCCCACACAAACCCTGCAGGAGGGATGCTCCCACAGGCCACCCGAGCATGCTGCCCGCAGCCCCTCACTAATTCTCCCTGTCACAGCAGTCGATGCCCCAAATCTTGACCCATGAGTGCCAGAACCTCAGCCAGGAAAGGTGACCGTGAGTGGCAGCATGGTGCAGCCTGTTCAGATCTTTCTCCTCAAGCTCAGGGCCGCTGGTGCTGGTGGCATCACCACGGGGCCACACAGGATTGTAACGGGGCACAGCCCTGTAGCGAAGGTGACGCTTCCTGCTGAAGAGCCCCATCCCAGAAGCTCTGTGGGGTGCGGGGCACGGCCCTGCGGGAGCAGCAGGAGGCACCCGGCAGAGCCAGAAGGGTGGGTTAAGGGTTGGGTAGGGAAGAGCCGGAAGGGTGGGGGTTAAGGACAAGGGAAGGGCAAAAACAGGGACAGGGGAGAGAGGAGACAGACGGGGACGAGGTGGATGCAAGGGGAAAGGCAGGGACGGGGAGGGAGAAAAGAGCAAACCAACGTCAAGGACCGGGAGCAGCCAGAGAGACGCAACCCAGCGCAGCTCAGCACAGGAGCCACAACGGCAGAGTCACCGCTAACAGCAGTCGCCAGGGGCAACGGAGGGCGGGGCCGAACCACCTGCGGGGGGGGGGAAGGGGGGGAAGGGGCGGAACCAATTCACAGGGGGAAGGGGGGAGGGGGCTGAAGGGAAGGAAAACGCTCCTTTAATCCTTAAACCTTGCATTGGTTTAAGCCTCAGCATTCATTCATTGCCACTACAGGTGACAATGGTCCCTTAAGTATCTGAGAGAGGCTGAGAAGCTCTCCCCCACCTCTATGAGTCATACAAACAACGGCTAAGTTCTGCTCCTGGAGAGGCTTTTTCATACCCAGTTCAGAGGAGCAGCTAGAGAGGGTAAAATAACCCTTCTTGTGTAACTCACTTCTTGTCTCTCACTTGTCATCTTGTCCTGGTTTCAGCCAGGATAAAGGTGGTTTTCTGTTTTGTACTTTTGCTTTCAGCTCATCTCTTTTAAGTAGTTGCACTTGCTGAAATTAACAGCAAGTTAATTAAATTAATGGCAAACCTAGCTTGCTCTGACTGCACAGAGCTCACTGCAAAAGTTCCACTGCCATTGTACAAGTACAGGGTGTTTCCCTAGACAAGTCTAACCCATAACTAGAGGGAAATGGACATCTAGAATTCTCCTGGCCTACCAGGAATTACTGGCAAAACAACTATCTTTTCCCTAACTCTGGGGAAAATATTAACACAAATGTTAACTGTCACCATGCCACATGTGTCACACCCAGCTACTCAGAAAATCACCTTAAAGTTCCCTGCTGCAAACACATCCTCTGCAGGCCACAGCACCAGCCTGACCTTCCACAGGCAGCCCAGCTTTTGAAATGAGCCACTAATGGCTGTAATTAGCCACCAACCACACCCCACTGCAGGGCATCAGCCAGGAGAGAATTTAAAAGCAGCAACTTGCCTCAGGCACTGAGTCTAAGTGCTGTCTGCTGAGCTGCCCATAACAAAACCCAAGCTTTTTCAGGTATTGCAGAGAAGTCAGGACACAGCTCCTAAGGAGGGAGAGAATCACTGAATGGCTTGGGTTGGAAGGGACCTTAAAGATCATCAAGATCCAAGCCCCTACATCTCCTACTAGACCAGGTGTCACAAAGCCTCATCCAACCTGGCCTTGAACCTGGCCCTGGGAAGGGCATCAGCAACTTCTCTAGGCAACCTATTCCAGTATCCTGCCACTCTCATAAGGAAGAATGTTTTCCTAATATCTAACCTAAATCTATCCCCTTTCAGTTTAAAACCATTACCCCTTGTCCTGTCACTACTCTCTCTGGTGAAAAGCCCCTCCCCAGCTTTCCTGTAGCCCCTTCATGGACTGGAAGGTTCTCTAAGCCCCCCCCAGAGCCTTCTCTTCTCCAGGCTGAACAGCCCCAACTCTCTCAGCCCATCTTGGTAGCAGAGGTGCTCCAGCCCCCTGGTCATCTGCTTCTCCATTGTGGACATGCAAAGCAGTCACCTGGAAAACAAACACCTATGCTCCTTTTGAAGTTTTTGTAGTCCCTCAATTCCTGACTACACCTGTCTGTAACTCAGAGTTTGGACATCTTCTTCTTCCTGTTAAAATCAGTTTGACCTTTAGTCCAATTCTCCTTTCTTGCAACATAACCCCAAGAAATAAAACATGGCAAATGTGAAGAAATATATACTGCATGCAAATGCAAAATGTGAACACCTCAGAAAAAACATTTTAGAATTCCTGCATGGTTTAGGGAACATTTTAGAATGAAATTTGTCTTGGTTTACTTTTTCATGTTTACCAACCACAATGAAAAAGCATATTGAAACAACACGATGGCATTCTGTTTATGTAAGACACTCCAGTGTAGCTGCAACCTCAGGTGCAAACAAAATACAAAGATTCTGAGTTTTGTTTTATCTTTTAAGCTTTTACAGGCACAATGCTCCCTTACAATTTACCTACAACAATTCTAAACCAAAAAGAAGGACTAACTTGACAATGCAAAAAATAGATAAAACTAAGACACCATTCCCTCCAGCTGAGAGAAAGCAGCTTGGCCATTTGAGATGACTAAACTGAAAAAACTCAGAATTGTCATAAATCAACAGCATTGACTTTTCCAGTCTTTTGTTTTGGCCTTATTCAATGTAGCCTTGTGTAAGGAGATGTAAACTCTTCCCTTTCAGCTTTTTCCAGATAGACTTTTCTCACAAAAGTTCATGTAAAAGTCATCATGTTACCTGGGGCAAGCACTTGTTGGCAACTGGAGCATCAGGAGAAACCTCTGCTGGCAGGCTTGGCAGGTATGTTCCTCAGACTCCAGTAATGCTGTTCTAATACCTGTGTGGAATTAGAATCATCAAAATGGTTTTTAAAGAAAAAAGGGAAATTTCTGAGTTCTAATCAATCATAAAAATGCATATATGGTAAAAGGGTGAGTAAGATCTTGGGTGGAGAGCATGAGGATAAAAATGTTCAGTAGTGTAAAAAAAATGTCTAGTATGTACCAAATAACCACATGGTTTTGGTATTTCACTGCTGTAGCATTTGAAGGTGGGATTAGGCTGTGCCTTGATGTTTCATCTGTCTTCTTCCCACTGCCCAGTAGAGCTGAAGTTACCAGCCTCAAGCTTAGGGAAGAAAACAGTGATCAGGAAAACATCCTGAGTTCTGAAGGATTAAAAATTTAACTATTTAAATATTCAAATAGTGGTGGTTTTGTTTTGTTTTTTTCTAGTCAGCAGTAAGTCATCAGAGTAGTTTTATGTAAGAGAAAGGGCTGTGGACATGATAGTTTGATATCTAAGACTGTCAGCACCTGCACAATTACACGCTCTGCTCATACACCTCCTTCTGTGTGTAAAAGGGATTTAACCAGACACATAAAAAGGGAAAAGAGCTTCCTGCTTGTTTTCCCCTTTCTGTAAGAAGCATCCTTCAGGATACAGAGAACTGGAAACAAAGCAACTTTGTTATCTTTGTTTCTGCTCTCAGAACATCAGATGTGATTGTTTTGAACTAAGAAACATGCAAGGAACACTTTCATTCTTCACAATAACTGTTCCCACAGCAGGGAATAAAAGCTGCATCAGTCAGGAGGGCTTTGCAAATAGGACACAAGAATAGGTATGGGATCATCATCAGAGGAGGAGAAGGGCTCTTTGGATAAACAGAAATGCTTCTCCTTCTTTCCTCTGGCATATGCTTCCCTGGAAGCAGGATGGGGAAGGAAAAAGACAAAAGCTAAAGACAGGCACAAGGAAAAATTTTCCAAGCTTTGGATTTTGTCAAAGGAAGTAAGAGATGGAATTTTGGGGTGGAATTTTATACTGGAAAGCCCAGTATCTCGCAGCCCAGGAGACCGAATTCCTTCTTTGAACCTAGGACACATTGCTGGCTCATGAGCAACTTGGTGCCCACCAGGACCCCTCCCAGCCTGTGCTGAAGGTACAGAGAGGATCCAAGGCTGTATCATTAGATACAGATTATTTAAGCTGGCAGAGTGGAGGGCATGAAGAAGCAAGAGTGGAGGGGCTGTGACAACTGAAAAGCTATTAGACAACATTTTCTGTCAGAAATGATAGAAATGAGGGACAGGCATGAGTGACAATGTTGACATTCAATAAAAAAGCAAAACAATTACCAAATGGGTCACGGAGACATTTCATTTCACTGGTTGATAGGAGCTGGAAATACATGAAGAGTAAATTCACTCAAGTGATTTTTTTTGTTGGTGGTGATTTTCACAGCTGAATCAGACACAGAAATGCACTGAACAGGCAGCTGACAGATACTCAACCCCCAAATTACCAACATATAGGACTGCGTGGGGAAACCAGATTTAGAATAAACTAGGTTTAATATTAAACAGTGTCTTCCAGTAACAAAAGTGAGAATTTTGGTGCCTTGTAACAGGTGCTGGGGCCACAAAGTGAGCACATTATCCTACTGCAGATTTTCTTCTAAGAACTACAGGATGTTGGGACACCTGAAACATCACAGGTGTGCGTGGGAAAGCTACTGGCTGCCTTTTCCTCGTGAAAATAGGGACAGAAGAGGGAAAAAATATTCCAGCACACTCCACCTCCAACCACCAACCAACCAACACAGGTATTCTGACCTCTAAATCTCCTGATCCACAACGACAGGAAGCAACCCCGCTTCTTCCCGTGACACTCCACTCCTCCTCAGAGCCAGGGACTGCAGGAAGGCTCAGCCAGGGCAGATCTCCTCCCCCCTGGAAACAGCTCCCTGAGCTGACACACAACCCCATCTCCATGCTGGCAGGAATGGGTGCCTGAGGGCTCCCTGTGGCATGGCCAACACAAGAGGGAGCTCCACGGCTCTTCCCAGCACCCGATGGATGTGGATTCTGAGGAGCAGGTGGCAGCTGGTGGGAAAGGAGCAGAGGGCAACAGCAGCCCAGCAAGGAGCAGGAGGAAAGCAGGGTGGGCTGCTGGGCTGCCTGACTTCCTATGACCCTCCTTCTTTACTTCTCCAACTCAAACTTCTTTAGTTCCTCCACTCCAACTATGACAGGTACCTTTTTTCCACTCAGTGGGAACCTCACCAGACCACCATCACCTCTCAAACAGGATGGACAAAGGCTCAGCAACTGCGTCTGCCAGCTCCTCAGGACCCATGCGTGGACCCCGTGAAGTCCCATAAACTTGTGGACCTGCAGGTTCTATAGATGATCACAAACTTCTTCTCCCCCAGTGGGGGCTCCTTGGTTGTCCCAGACCCTGCTTTAGATTCAATTCTACCTGGAATGGATGTGGCTCTCCTGCCCTGCTCACCAGCTGCTGTGACCACCTCTCTACTCCTCCCAGGGTACCTGCCCTTGCTTCCCGCCTCTGCATGCTTCCTCCTTCAGTTTGAGGGCTTTTAGGAGATGCTGGTTCATCCCCGCCGCCCACCTGGAGTTTTTCCCCGGCTGCAGGATGGGGAGTGTGGGGAAATGGCAGCTGCCAGCATGGCCTGGGAACCAAGATGGCCACTGGGCAGCCCCCTTTATGCCCCGGGACTACAGCTCCCAGCATGCCCCAGGGCGCTCCTCCTCTCCTGCTGCCTGAGCCAGCCCGACCCCGGGGCTGCCCCGGCCCCGGCCCAGCTGGGAGGGGGAGCAGGAAGAAGGGGATCTGGGCCCGGAGAGAAGGCAGGGAAAAGAGTATTGAGGAGTGGGAAAGAGATGGAGGGGAAGGGGGCAAAGAGGGAGGGAGGGAGAGAGAGGAGAAGGGCGGGAAGGAGGAGAGAGGGGGGATGGACAGAGAGCAGGCCAGGGGAAACCAGGGGGCTGAGAGAGACAGAAAAGTCCCCAGGAGAGGGGAGTGACAGAGGGGTGGGAGAGGGAGCAGGAGAGAGGGGAAAGGGTGAGGGGAGAGGAAGGGAGAGGGGAGGGAGAGGCAGGAAAGGGGAGAGGCTGCAGGAGAGAGAGGAACAATAAGGCCAGGAGAGGAGAGGGAGAGAAAGATGTGGAGACAGAGAGAAACAGCAATGACTCTGAGAAAAGGCAGGGAGGAACTGGGAAGTGTTGAGAGGGAGACAGACAGTGAAAGCCCAAACTTGTGATGGGCAAACGACAGAGAGGGAGGGATGAAGAGCTGGGGACAGGGAGCTGGGCAGAGCCCCAGAAGAGCAGTGATGAGCAGCTGGGCCAGGCCCCAGCACCCTGGGCTTCCTTTCAAAGGATTAAAGCTTGTTTTCATTTTTAGGGTTTGATTAGGGACCCTTGGTTTGGGTTCCTGGTTTCTTCAGGTTGTTTTTTTTTTTGTTGTGCTCGATTGTGTTGTGTTTTCATTCTTGAAACCATCATTTCTGGTCTGACACCTCTACAGCAGGTAGGGCAGTGAGACTGATGGTGTGGTCTTGCATATTTCTAGGGAGTCAGTGGAAATGTGTGGTTGGAGCCTTCTGCATCACTTACCTTTGATTTCTTGAGCGTAAATCATGCAATGTTTTTGCTGAGGTGCAAAAATGAAATGGGAAAGCAGATCTTCCTCACCCAGACACACACCCCCCTTCCCTCATCTGAAGATGAACATCCCAAATCTCTGGGGCTGTGTTCTTTTATTAAACGTGTGTCAGATATCCAGCCCCAGGGGACTTGGGTGCAGAGAATGGCTGCATGGGCCTGGGGCTTGACCATCATCACCTGGAAGGGTGACCCATCAATGCCCCACCCTTGATGCCCCATCGGTGCCTTCATACTGGTACAAAACCTAAACCTGCTCCCAGTGCAAGAGGAGTTTCTACTGGAAATGAGATCTTTTCCATCATAACTGGAACCATCTCAGTGATCACAAAAATCACAGAACTGTCACAGTTTCAGAAGCTCTCTAAGATCATTGCATCCCCCTCCCCACTGTCCTGGGCTCCACTGCTTGTTCTGGGGGGTGATGAGAGGGGGTGGTTATCCCAATACTGCCCAAACTGGGGGTGAGCAGACCAAGCTAGGGGGAGGGGGTCATGGATTCGAGGGAGGACCCCAACTTATCCCAGGGGTGGGGGGATGGAACTGGGGAGCCCCCAACTCATCTGGAGGGTGGAGGAGCTTTGATTTGGTCTCCCCCTTCCTGGGGGAACCAAACTCATCCTGGGGTTTGGGGGCTGCAGTGGAGAAGGCTCAACCCCAGCCCTGGAAACCCCAACTGATCCCGGCGGTTGGGGGCTCTGGTTGGGGACATCAAAAATATTCTGGTGGTGTTGGGCTTCAGTTGGCAACCCACAAACCATCCTGAGGGCCAGGGGACATGATGGGTGAGCCCCAAATCATTCCAGGTGACCTAAATTACCCTGGAGTGTGGACTTCCAAAATATTTCAAGAGAGCCCAACTCATCAAGGGGTGGAGGCTGCAAGGGGGGACACCAACCAATCCTGCTGAAGCAGCTCATCCCCCATGTGGGTGTGATGGGTGCCCCCCCAGCTCACCCTGAAGAGTCTGCAGCATGGCTGTGGACTCCACAACATCCTAGAGGTGGCCAGTTCTTTCTCACAATTTTAGGTCTAAAAGTCTCATTTGTGATTCAGGAAATGCAGCTTGCTTTGTGGAATAGCACCCTGCTCCCCTTTCCGTGCAGAAATGGGGATTAAGTCAAAGATCTGGACCCTGTGTGTGCTTATGGCACACCAGGTAATGGACCCACTTTGGGGACATTGTAGGTACAAAGGTGGTATGCACAGACAGTGCAAAACAACCGATGGAGACAAGCTGTTTGTCATACAAACCGTGGGATAAACATAGTCCCGAGCTATGCTAGATAAGCACGGAACTTCCTGAATAAGCAGCCCCCTGATTGTGAGATTGTCTTGAAGGGATTAGTGATATAGATAAGGTGCGATTTCTTTCCTTGGGTAAATCACCATTGTAAAATAGTAAGATAAGAAAAGGTATATAACTGCATGTAAGGATACGAATAAACGGATTTAGTTTGCATCAAACTGTTGTCCCCGTCCTTGCTGCGGCAAATGGTGACCCCGACGTGATTTGGGAAGAATTCTGCTGAAGAAGCAGCCGGCCAGCAGGTCTCCGAGAACTTCGAATTTGAGGCTGAAAGAAGCCTGGACGAGGGCGGCCGCCCGTCTGCACCTCCTCACGTTTGGCAGGTGAGCTCGGAGAGACGAAGTCATGGGTAATCAAAGTTCCCATGAAGAACAGGACGTTTATAGCCTTATGAGAGAACTGTTGCTTAAGCAGCAGGAAGAAATCTCTGATCATGCACTTAAGCTCATTTTAAAATGGGTCCGCGATAAATTCCCAGGTATTTCTGCTGTTACTATCTTTGAATCTGAACTGTGGGATAAAGCGGGAGTCCGTTTATGGGACCTGAGTACGCGAGGGGATCATGAAGCACTTAAACTCCTATTTCCCTGGCGGACAGTATTTGAAGGGATTAAAGCGCAGGAATCGGAGCGAGCAGACACTTCTTCTGCCGCTTCTGCCGTTCCCAGCGCCCCCCTGCTACCAGAGGGAAGAGCGCGGGAAGACACTCCCCCTGCCAGAACTGTAGCCAAGGTAACCAGACCGGATTCGCCGAGCGACGATCCGTTCGAGCCTGATCCTTTCGATACAGGACAAGAACCAGATCTAATTCCCGATGATTACGATCCATACGCGGTATGGGCTGCTATTAAAAAGCAGGCTTTAGATGCGGGAGAAATTGACATGGCTATAGCTATCAGTGTGCCCCCACGCCCTGCACAGCGACGGCATGAAAGAGACCCCATCGGCTCAGCAGTCATTTCAAACATACCCGATGCAGCAATATCCAGTTCTCAATGCGCCACAGCAAGTGACCTCGCTCTTACAAGAGCCACAGCACGGAGCGCCGGACTGGATTTATCGACCCGGTTCACAGTGATTCTTGCCGCCCCCTCGGTGCATATAATCGAAACCTTGTTTCAAGGGCCTCTTCCGTCCGGGACTATGGGTCTTACTGTGGGTCGGTCATCAGTTACTTTTAGTGGTCTTTTTGTTTTACCAGGAGTCATCGACAACGATGCATTAGAAATAAAAATAATGGCTTGGACGCCTACACCACCCTGCACGATACCCGCTAAAAGTAAAATAGCACAATTGGTGTTGTTACCTTTAAATATTGAATTTTTCCCCTCAGATGTCACGTGGCAGGGCGCCTTCGGATCTACAGGCTGCCCGCAAATATACTGGACACATGCGATCTCAAAGGACAGACCATTGAAACAATGTAAACTTAAAAATGGATGTCAACAAGTTGTGTTAACAGGTCTTATTGACACAGACGCCGATGTTACCGTAATCTCCCAAGCTAAGTGGCCGCGCCAGTGGAATCTAACTCGCACTGCACAGCCATTAGCAGGAATAGGGGGAATCGGTAACAGTTACCAGAGTGAAGATATTCAAATCATTGGTCCTGAGAACAGGGTAGCTAGTACTCGACCCTTTGTATTGCCAGTACCATTGAATCTGTGGGGAAGGGATGTTCTGTCACAATGGGGATTGCATTTAGAAACAGTTTTTTAACGAGGGTCACTGATGAAGGGCGTGAAATTCCACAATTAACCTGGAAAACACAGGAGCCAGTGTGGGTGAATCAGTGGCCCTTATCAGAAGAAAAACTCACCGCCCTAGAACAATTGGTACAAATTCAGTTTAAAAAGGGACATGTAGTTCCAACTTTCAGTCCATGGAATACTCCTGTTTTTGTAATTAAGAAAAAATCAGGTGGTTGGAGATTATTGCAAGATTTACAAAAAATTAATGCTGTTATGGAGCCAATGGGAGCGTTACAACCAGGTCTCCCTTCACCAACAATGATCCTGCGGGAATGGAATTTGATTGTTATTGATTTAAAAGATTGCTTTTTTGATATTCCTTTACATCCTGATGATGCACCTAAGTTTGCCTTTTCTGTGCCTAGCCTTAATATGGGAGCACCTCTTAAACGTTACCATTGGACGGTTTTACCTCAGGGCATGAAAAATAGCCCCACAATCTGCCAGTGGTATGTGGCCAAAATATTGGCCCCAGTACGTCTTGAATTTCCAACTGCAATATTGTATCATTATATGGATGACCTGTTAATTGCTGCTGCCACTGAGGGTGATTTACAAAAAACAATAGAATCTGTGTTAACTGCCATCGATCAGGCAGGCTTGAAAGTCTCACCAGAAAAAATTCAAAAACAAACCCCCTGGAATTATCTAGGGTGGAAAATTACCAATCATTCCATAATTCCGCAAAAGCTATCTATTAATACTCAGATAGCCACACTGCATGATGCTCAAAAACTTTTGGGATCTATTAATTGGTTGCGACCCCTTCTGGGTATTTCAAATTCTGAATTGGCTCCTCTATTTGATCTTCTTAAAGGAGACGCAGATTTAATGGCTCCCAAACACCTCACACCCTCTGCGGAATTAGCAGTACAGAGAGTTTGCAGGGCCATCGAACAAAGGCAAGCCTCTCGGTGGGACCCTGATTTATTCTTTCAATTAATAATTTTAGAGGACGGTGTAAAATATTGTGGCATGATTTTTCAGTGGGACACCACGCTTACAGATCCATTGTTGATTTTAGAGTGGATTTTCCTGCCGAATCAATCCTCTAAAACTATTTTACAGCGACCAGAGATGTTTTCTCAAATCATTATGAAGGCCAGAGAGCGACTGTTAACTCTTTCTGGCAGATCTTTCTCTACAATTTATATGCCTGTTACTGAATTGTATCTTTCTTTTCTTCTACAGAATTCACTTCCTTTTCAGATTGCCGTACAGGACTTCACGGGGCAATTTTCAAATCATTTTCATCCACATAAACTCTTTCGATTGTCCTTTTCCCTTGCAGAAGTTCCAAAGAGAAGTGAAATTCCTTTACAAGCAATTACTGTGTTTACAGATGGTTCAGGTATCTCTCATAAAGCTGCAATTGTATGGAGAGACCCTGAAACCAAGGACTGGCAATCTGATATCACCTTTCCCCCAGGTTCTCCTCAGCTTGTTGAATTAGCAGCTGTGACTAGAGCCTTTTGTGGGAAAACAGTCTGCAGAGGCTAAAGGATTCCATGTGCACATCAATATGATTGTATGAAATCGTTTATTAGCAACTTGCACTCACTTTATATAGAGAAGCCTTGTTTACACCATCTTATCATGCAGGTGGCCTTGTACTCCAACCACACATACCATTCTCACAGAACCTTCTTCCCACATAATTATTTTCCTCTTCTGTTGCCAATTAAGTTATCTCTTTCCCAGTAGCTCATTCTCAGAAAGCCTCTAACTAGGCCTCAATAACCATTAACCCAATGTGGCCTAAATTGAAGTAAGTCAGGATTGCTCACAACCTGGATATTTCTGAACTGTTTCCCCAACATATTCCCCTTTTTGTTTTTTGAGCAATTCTGACTTATTTCGTTACATAAGATAACATGCTAATGATACGTTGTCATAAGCAGCATACTAATAATGCAAAAGCAATAACATACCAATAATGCAAAAGCAATAATAACATATATAACTGATAAGCCTTGCCTAATTAAATCTGTAAGTCAACAAGCTAACTGGTATATTTTATGATTTTTATCAATTCTTACCAAAGGCTTTTCCTCTTGCTATGTGTGATACAAATGAAACAGCAAGAAACCCAAATTTCAAATTTTCACTTATATTCTAGGCCTAATTGTTGCATTGACCAGTTTGATCACAAATGTTATTGATAACTCATTAGTGCTTTCATCATGAGGTCACGCTCTTTTTTCTTCTCATGAGGGTATACGCTCTTCCCTTGTCTTTTCCCTTTTTTTTTTTTTTTTTTTTCTTTTTTTTGACTGTAATGAAAATAGTTTTACTATCGAATCATGTGCTCTAATGGTTTCAAACTAAACTTGAAGAAATTTCTTTCTATCACACCACTCCCTGCATAGTATACAGTATTTTGCAGTGCAGCTTTGAGCATCTTTTAAACTCTTCTCTTAAATAATAGATCAAATTATAATCAATGTGCCCACCAAAGTAAGTTGTTTTAAAATATCTGGAGTTTGCATAAAAGCAGAATAGTGACACTACCTAATTGAAGTTACTTTTTTTTTTTTTTTTTTTTGTTTTTGATTGTAAATGTCTTCATCTTTTGTATGGCGTAACACATTAAAAAGATTCTATTTCACGGATAGCTAAAATCTCCTGTCAAAGAAAAGAAAATATCACTATCTTTCATGAGTAGCAGGTAACCCTCAAGTTATTGCCTACCAAAATTCAGGCCTGGACATTTGATGCCCAGAACTATGTAAAAATATTTCCCACTTCTGCTTCATACCTTTCAGAAGGCATTAGAAAAACTTTTCTTTTTTTGTCTTTTTAATGAGGCTATGTGGTGTCCTTTCCTCCCCCTCCCAGCAGGGCTCACAGCTACAGTATCTGCGGGGGCAGAGGCAGCACCTACAGCTGTAGCAGCCTTGCTGGCAGCACCGCCAGGCACACGAAGGGGGGTTGAAAAGCAGCCGCGGGGGAAAGAGTCGGGGGGGGGGGGAAATTTCTTTCTCTCCGCAGCATTTCTCAGCCTCTGAAAAACATTCTCCTTAATCTATCATACTCCTTAGCAATATATGAGAAAAATTTAACAAAACCTACCAAAAACTTTAAAAAACAAAACACTATTACTACTAAAATCTGGTGGAATCAGCCTAAAATAAATCAGTACAATCTCCCAAACCAAATACTTGTATCAGAAATATTATCACTTGTGAATCCATATTTAAAGGCGTTTGTTTCCATGGTCGAACCCATCTGCTCGGTACCCAACGCACTCCAGTACCTGTAAGTAAGCACATATAACCTCGACCAGTCAGTTTCACTTCTGCTGGCCCTTCCCATTGTCCAGTGATGGAATTCTTGAATTCCACCAAAATTTTGTGGAAGGTTCTGAAGCAAAGTCTGCTAAAGCTTTTTGGTGAATCAGTATCGGAGGTTCTGTACGTTCTCCTGTAAGGCGTAAATAGTTCATGACATACACAGCCTTACTTAACCAGTCCTGAGGAGGACTCCCTTCCTCCCACCGTTTTTGTCTTTCAAGGAGTGTCTTTAGTACCGAATGGCAACGTTCCACTATTGCTTGACCCGTAGGGTTATGAGGAATACCAGTAACATGTCGAATACCCCATTGTCCACAAAACTGCCGAACACGAGCAGAAGAATAAGCGGGGCCATTGTCCGTCTTAATAGACTGAGGTACTCCAAGAACAGCAAAGGATACATATAGATGTCTGATAAGATGTTTCGTTGCCTCACCAGTCTGAGCAGAGGCCCAAACGGCCATAGAAAAAGTATCTATAACAACAGGCACATATTTTAAGCGTCCAAACTGTTGTACATGAGTGACATCCATTTGCCACAGTTCCAAGGATTTTAAACCTTTAGGATTGACTCCCATCCCAATACCAACATCAACCTTTTGGCAATCAGGACAAGATTTCACAATTCCCTGGGCATCCCCCAGAGGTAAATGAAATTGCTTCGCTAGCACTTTAGCAGTTTGATGGAAAAATGCATGAGATTGTCGAGCTTGTGAAAAAACATCAACAGAAGAACCAGTCCACGCTGGTGCAACTAAATAGTCAGGTCGGTTATTACCAATAGCCAAACCTCGGTCACTAAAATGACTCCGGATATGAGTGATAAAATAAGGATGTTCTCTTTCTGCTAAGAGTCTTAATAACTTCTGCAATAAGAAATACAAATGCTTATTTGAAATTTCCTTCAAAATAGCATGATACATTCTCAAAACAATACCTATTACATCAAGTGAATCAGAGACTATATTTACAGCAGTATTATTCCACGTTTCAAAAACCCAAATAACCGCGGTGAGTTCAAGGGTTTGCAAAGAGTCAAATGACTTCCCTTCAATTAAATGTTCTAATGTTCTTTCCATTGCCCAGGCATCTCCTCCCGGGTAACAACAGCTTTATGGGATTTTTTTTCCAGCATCCGTAAAGACCATTATGCCGTCCACTGGACTGTCAGACAAAAAAAGCTACATGATTCCCACTGCATGTTAGATAAAAGTGGTAACAAGCAATATGAGGGGTAAGAATTCGCTATTTCCCCGCTAAGCTGTCCCAAGGCTATTTGCAGGTCTGTGGAAGTTCACAGCAACCAAACCAAATAGTCTTGCATTAGGGGGCAAAATTATCTGTCCCTCTCGGGTCCACTCCAGCGATGTCTTGACATCGCGCTTGGTCCCTTTTTTTTTTTTTTTTTTTTTTTTTTTTTCTTCAAAACCGATAATAACAAATATAATTGATAAACCTTGTCTAATTAAATCTCTAAGCTATCCCCATATCCTTAAATGATTTAACCATTCATTTAACCCAGTATATACAACAGTCAACTTTTTCATGTTATCTTAATCAATAGTTTTTGGTTGTGAATTGACTCTGAATGATCAGCTAAATTTATGCAAATACACTCTAGCCAAGTCTTCACAAGCATAACCTAAAAGCTAACAATAACAAGTCAGTGGAAGCACGATGTTGTAAAACTGCATGTCTGACACTATCAACATCTTTTAGCATCTGTTTTAAAATATCAGAAGTTAAGTTCATCTGCTTAGCAGTGCAACAAAATAGCATAACCAACAATCAACATGTAGACGACGCATCCCATAATCAACATATAAACGATCACATGAATTACAACATTAACAAAAACCTGTTATCAATACAACACAATACTAAAAGCACATTTCACACTACAGTGGAAGGGCTTAAATAACTTTTTAGTATGAGGAAGTTTAGATGTCCACTGGTGCGTAGAACCAAGGGGGTAGAGGAGGCTTATCCGACAAAAGTTTATCGGGGGGCCCCAAAAGCGTCCCCAGACCCCTCCCGGGTCACGGCACAGTGGAGTCCTGGTTTCCTCCATGGTTGCCAAATTGAAGCCCAAAAAGCCAAATAAAATTGTTTAGAGACAAAACTCCAAGCCTATAAACAGCAAAAGCACACACACACACACACACACACACACACTTTTTTTTCTCTGCTGTGGTGTCTGCAGCAGGGCTCATTTTCTGAGCAGCAGCAGTGTGTGCGGGGGGGCGAGAAGCGGCTGCGGAGGCAGGAGTGGGGGTGCTCTCTGTACCAGGAGCAACTCTCACTCTCCGCAGCAACTTCCAGCCTCCGAAAAGGCATACTCATTCACATAACTGTTTTTTGTCTTACTTCTCACCAATATATAAGAAAAACTAACAACCACTAGAAGATTAAAAAATGAAATGATATTGCCTCTAAAATCTGGTAAAGTTACCCTGAAACAAAATGAAATGGTACAATTTCCTAAACCAAAACTACAAGTATAATTACCAACCAAGTTTTTTATCTCTGTATGAAACACCAGTGTACCATGCACCACAATATACATCAATATTGAGAACTATATTGCAATGATGGTTCTTAAGCAGCTTTATCTTAAGGATCTTTACCTCAAGCAGCTTCTAAGAATTGGGCTGATGTAGCACCTTTTGGGGAGTAGTCCTAATGCATGTTTAGGTTTTTCATGAGCATTGTCATATGCCGACATACAAAAAATTTTTTTTCTTTTTTTCTTTTTCTTTTTCTTTTTTTTTTTTTTTTTTTTTTTGATTTTTTCATCTCTTTTGACAAATCAAGATGTGACATTACCACTGAATATATGTGATCCACAAATTTTGAATATGGCTCTGCTCTCCTCTGTTTAATATTTGTAAAAGAAAGGGGGTGCTTGTGCAGGATCATGAACAATTTGCAAAGCCTTATATGCCAATTCTTTTGAAAGTTGTAACACTTCAGTTTGAAACCATGCCTGCAAATCTGCACGTACAAAACGACAAGCACCCAGTAACATTTGTGCTTGCACTCCTTGTAATGCATCGGTGTTCTGTCTAGGAATCACAGCTGCATTTTCACACAGCATTTACCATTTATGATGAAATTGCAATTGTTGTGAAGGAGTTAACAGAGTATTAATGAGCATTTTTGTGTCATATGGCATCAACAACTGAGCAGTAAAAAGATGTTGCAAAAGAGATTGAGTAAATGACTCAAATCGATTTCAAATTGTACTGCCCCTGTACTGTACTGTACTGTACTGTACTGTAATGTCACCTTTGGCTTCTTTTATCATTTTCCAATCTAATGCAACCCATTGACCTCCTCATCCTGGTCCCACAATCACTGGAAAACCATCGGACTCATATTGGGAACCATTTCTCCTTCAACTATAGCATTTGAATAATTCTCTTCCATCTAGTTACTGGATACACACTACCACCCCCCCCACTACCCTCCCCTCCCCATGTTGGATCTGGAAGAGGTAGAGCAGTGGGTGTTAAAGGGTTAAGGGAAATAGGAGCAGGAATAGGAAATGGATCAGGGGGTAAAAATGGATTAGTGCCCCATTGTTCGGGATGTTCCCTGGAGCAAAAACTAGGGTTTTTTCAGGGGTATACTCATCCTTGCTCTCCAGTTCTGTCAGCTTCTTCAGCAGTTTCCTTAGTTGCTTGTCTCCGAGTGCCAGTTCCTTCCTTGATTGTTGCTCTATAGCAGGCACTGATGGTGTTGACAGGTGAAGCAGAGGATTAATTGATGGCAACTGTGGTCAAGAAGATAAATCAAGCCTCCGAGGTGGAAAGGTGGCAGAGCAGTTGGGAGCCGCAGCAGGCAGTTGCAAGGTCGAGAGTCTGCATTCCAAGATTCCTCGCCTGTGTTCTCCGGCTTCTCTCCCTCTGGGAACTCCGATGATTCTAGTGGTGTTTTCGGTTGCTTTTGGTCTTGCTTCTCGGTCCCATTTTTACTTTTCGTCCGACCCCCAGGGTCAAATGGCACAGTTGACTGAGTTTGAATCAGTACAGTCCCTTCAGGTGCTGGTAAGGGTATTTTAGGTGTCTCAAATAACTGTTTAGAGGTCAAGTTCATACCCTGAGCATTCATCGGTACTGGCAGATCAGATGTTAAGACAGCAAATGCTGAGGCTGTTGCTGACCTCTTATTTTTCATTTCTTTTAAGGTTTCTTTAATCAATTTCCAAACTGTTGCTAAGCGTTGTGCCTCCTTATCTCCATCGCTAATTTTATCCCATAGGGCAGTACCTATGGCTTCCCAAGTAGGTAACTCAAAAACAGTACCCATCGAGGGGATCAAGTCTCTACCCTGTGCCCATTTCAGTAATTCACGTAAGGTCCTGCCTTCGTGTAATAAATCTTTCTTAGAGAGAATATATTGGAGGAGCTTAACTACTGCCTCTTCTTGTTGTACATCAGAGTGTAGACCCCATCTCCTCCCCAGCCGCTCACCTGATCAGGGCAAGATTCTTCAATTCCGAGCTCGTTTATTCCGTAGCCGGGCACCAGCTACATAGACTGCCGGGGCAGCAATCTCCTTTCGGCTGGCTTCTCCGCTCCTCTCTCATTCGAGCTGTCTTCATCGCTCCTGGAAACAACAGCATGAGAGTCCCTGGTCCGGGCCATCCTTAGTCCCTGGTCCGGGCCACCCTGGGTCCCTGTTCCGGGACACCCTTGGTCCCTGTTCGGGGCCACCCTGGGTCCCTGTTCGGGCGCCATTTGTGGGAAAACAGTCTGCAGAGGCTTAAGGATTCCATGTGCACATCAATATGATTGTATGAAATCGTTTATTAGCAACTTGCACTCACTTTATATAGAGAAGCCTTGTTTACACCATCTTATCAAGCAGGTCGCCTTGTACTCCAACCACACATACCATTCTCACAGAACCTTCTTCCCACATAATTATTTTCCTCTTCTGTTGCCAATTAAGTTATCTCTTTCCCAGTAGCTCATTCTCAGAAAGCCTCTAACTAGGCCTCAATAACCATTAACCCAATGTGGCCTAAATTGAAGTAAGTCAGGATTGCTCACAACCTGGATATTTCTGAACTGTTTCCCCAACACCTTTTTTCTTTTCAATAAGCAACTTTTAAATATTATTACAGACTCAGCTTTCTGATCTGCGGTGATAGGGCCTGGCAAGGCATCCCCCGTAATGTTGTAGGTGGACCTTGCTATTTAGGCTCGTTAACCCTTTTTGCTCCTCGCTATGCTGAATTAAGGTAGCTTGTAAACCCTATATATCGTGCTCGTAACGCAAGAAGTATTGGCCTCACACCGCAGTGTGATGATAATGTTAGGCTTTTAAGTGTAGCTGCTAGAACTGCTTTAGCTCTTTTTATTCCTTGTGCTGCCGAAGGAAATGCGCTTACTAACCTAGCTAGATTAGCATGTTGGGCTGAAAAGCAAGCAAATATTACTACTGAGATTTTAGATAACCTTTTAATGGATCAAAATAGTTTGCGACACGCTTTATTACAAAATCGCGCTGCTATAGATTTTTTATTGCTAGCCCAGGGTCATGGCTGTCAGGAGTTTGAAGGCATGTGCTGTATGAATCTTTCTGATCATAGTGAGAGCATCCACGCCAGCATCACGCAGTTGAAGCAACACACACAGAAGATTCAGCAACAAATAAACCCTCTCGGCGATCCTTTCACAACCTGGCTTCATGATATGGGACTTAAAGGATGGCTTTTATCTTTAGTTAAAACTCTTTGTTATGCTGGGATTGTTATTCTGATTTTGCTTTTGTTATTGCCTTGTCTTTTTCAGTGTATCCAGGGAATGCTTAATAGAACTGTTTCTAAGGTTTTTTTTGTGCAACAGAAGGGGGGAGATGTAGGTACAAAGGTGGTATGCACAGACAGTGCAAAACAACCGATGGAGACAAGCTGTTTGTCATACAAACCGTGGGATAAACATAGTCCCGAGCTATGCTAGATAAGCACGGAACTTCCTGAATAAGCAGCCCCCTGATTGTGAGATTGTCTTGAAGGGATTAGTGATATAGATAAGGTGCGATTTCTTTCCTTGGGTAAATCACCATTGTAAAATAGTAAGATAAGAAAAGGTATATAACTGCATGTAAGGATATGAATAAACGGATTTAGTTTGCATCAAACTGTTGTCCCCGTCCTTGCTGCGGCAGGGACAACACTGTGACAGCATCAGAAACTGCAGGAGATGTATTGAAGAAAGGGAGTGCTGTCAGTAAGGCAGAGTAGTGCACATATTCCCCCAAATCTGTGAAGAAAATGAAATTCAGTTTCTTAGCTCAGTTTGAAGGCAGCTTTTACAAGCTTGTGACTGCTGTCAGTATTGCCAGGTAGACATGAGTGGTTTCAGCAGGGGAGGGAATGCAAGCCATTGCTTGTGTCATTTCTCCATGGATCTGCCTGATATATTTGTGGTTTTAAACAATGTTCTCTTCTTCTAGACCTGTCCCTGGTCACTGTCCTGGAGAGTGTACTTTTGAAAAAGATGAGTGTGTGTTTACCCAGAAGAGGAGAGGACCCAGGGATGGAGGGGTCCAACTCCCACTTCTTACACCAGACCCAAAGGAGACGACACTGCTGGGGTAGGTGAGTTAAACTCCAGCCTGTATTTTCAGAAGGGAGACTGCCAGTTACCCAGCAGTACTTTGGAATGATGGGCTAGACCCCAGGAGAGAGTTTGTACTGTTCTGTTCAGAACAGTTCTTACTCAATTGGAGTGAACACTGATCATCATGATTACTCTGCACAACTGTTGCAATCTCACAAGTATAACAGTCTATGCCATAAAAATCTTTCTGAAAGTTGTTCCAATCGTAATTTTTAAAATAATGAGCATGTCCAGCATAATGAGGATGCTGAGAGAATGCATTCTACTTTGCTCATACTTGTTTGTGTATCTTTGTAGGGCTCCCGTGAGTACAGAGATATCCAGCATGGGCTGTGGACAGAGAGCAGCCCTTGTTTCAAGGTCACCAAGAGGAACCTCTGGAAAACAGTGCTTGACATTTTTCTACTCCATGTATGGAGCTGGGACTGGATTATGAAGTGTTGATCTACAAAAGGAAGGTGATGATGAGGAGATTCCTTTGTGGAGAAGGAGAGGGGAAGGAAGGATCTCATGGCCATGGGGATTGATGGAATTAGGAAAGTGACAGGAACTACAAGGTAAGAAAAACAAGCAATAAAGCAGCCAAAATGGAATAGTGAAGTATGTGCTAGAATCCAAGTTTGGGGTTGTATAAAAAAATGTAAATTGTTCAGATGTAGACAGCTTGGAATGGAGACCTGGACAAACTGAAGTAACATCATTTCTTACAGATGAAGGAAGGGAAGGAATTATTGAAGGCATCTAAAGGCTGCAAGTATGAAAATAGTTCATTAATTCAATTTGGATTTTGTCATGTGTTTAAATGCTGTTTCCCCACCATTTTTGGTAGTTTTTTCTTTAGATCACTTGTGTCCTTTTCCCTGTCTAAAGCCCTGTCTGGATTTGACACCAACACTGAGCTGTGATAATCCAGCTGCTTCCTGCAGCGTGGCCTTTCTGAGGTGGCACCAAAGGCAAAGGGGGATGCAAAGCCAGAGCTCTGCCCTTGCTTTCAACAGTGCCATCATTTCAGTGTTGCCAGAGACAAAGCCTGCTTCAGTTTTTAGTTAATAGAAATAAAAAAAAAATTATTTTAATTGTAATTTTTCAACAAAATACCCGATGAGAGTAACTCTGTTACATAAATAGATATTTACACGTGGTGTATTTAGCTTTGGATTCCATTCAAGGTCCAGCTGATTCAGGTGCAGTCATTACAATCCAGTTTTGAAATAGTGCTCTTGGCCTGGCTTTGATCAGAGGTTTGCTTGCAGATGTCACTGGACTGAAGAAGTTGCCTAAGATGGAGCTGAAGCAGTTCCTGCCCATTTAGGAAAGGCAGCAATATGGGCCAAGAGCAGTGCACCTTTTTTTCCTTGCAGACACAACTGGCTTAACTTAAGCTGTGCCCAGCCAGTTCCACTTGCTCTTCTTCCAGCTCTACCTTTTTTAGGATGTTTTGTTTCTCACAGATTGTCCCTTTTGCTAAATTTAATTTATTAATTGAGGTTGAAATCAAGGGTCATCAGCATCATTGGTTTACTGGGTGGAAGGTAGTTGAACTACAGGCTGCATGGAAATTTCAGATTGTGATCTTCATCTTAATTGTACAAGACTGTTGCTGATTTGTGGCTTGTTAAATCCTTCTGGTAGATCTCTTGATGTTCTTCCCTGCTGCAAAATAGCAACTTCTCCCTAAAAAGAGCTGTGCACTCTTGCAAGGGTACATTTCACAGAGTCACAGAATCATCCGAGTTGGAAAAGATCTCTGAGATCATCAAGTCCAACCCTTGATCCACGACCACTGTGGTTACCAGACCATGGCACTGAGTGCCACATCCAGCCTTTGTTTTAAAAACCTCCAGGGATGGAGAATCCACCACCTCCCTGGACAGCCCATTCCAATGTCTGATCACCCTCCCCATAAAGAATTTTTTCCTAATATCTAACCTAAACTTCCCCTGGCACAACTTGAGACCATGCCCTCTTGTCTTGCTGAGAGTTGCCCGGGAAAAGAGCCCAACCCCCCCCCGGCTCCAACCTCCTTTCAGGGAGTTGTAGAGAGTGATGAGGTCTCCCCTGAGCCTCCTCTTCTCCAGCCTGAACACCCCCAGCTCCCTCAGCCCTTCCTCACAGGACTTGTGCTTGATCCCTTCACAGCCTCCTTGCTCTTCTCTGGACCTGCTCCAGCACCTCAATCTCCTTCCTGAGCTGAGGGGCCCAGAACTGGACACAGGACTCGAGGTGTGGCCTCACCAGAGCTGAGCACAGGGGCAGAATCCCTTCCCTGGACCTCTTTTCTTGTCAACATTTCAAGTGTTTTCTTCTGGTCAGTGCCAGCCGTTTCTGTATGGGAGGGGTTTTAGTCCATTTTTATGTCTCTCCATGTCTAATGGGCTTCTGAGCACTGCTTTAAATTCCCTGCGCTGGACTCTAGAAGTACAGTGTTAAAGATGTGGTCTCAAAGAATTCAGGGGACGTTTTCTGTTCCTCTGTGCACCTTGATGGGGCTTCCATCAAATGATTGTGTCATCTGTAATCAGTAAGCAGACTGAAGCAGCTACAGTGGGTTTTGTTGTGTTTTTTTGGTTTTGTTTTGTTTGTTTGTTTTTTACGTAGCTGGTCCTCTTTCTGCGGGGTCTCAAAAAAAAGGGGTTTTTTTACCCCTTTAAGACTTAGGTAATATGGTCTGCCCTAAGGTATACTGTTGTAAGAGGGTAAAGCAGCAGGAGGTGAAAATGTGTTTTGACCAAGCCGTGTCCTTCTTCTTGTTCTCCTCTTCCATTCACAAGGGAGAAGAGCTTGTGATGATGCATTTTTCTGCTGTGATGCTTGAAATTTAGGGATACTACAGAGGCTGATTTATGCAGTGAGTCTGGTGATGCTGAGAGTTCCTTGCAACTAAAAATTCTGAAACTTTGAGAGGTGAATTTTACTGTAGCTGAATTTTACTGTGACTGAAATGAAGCTGGGCTGAAGCGGGGAAGGGCTTCTCAGGGACTGTGCAGGAGCAGGGCTGAGACTGAGGACAGGAGGAATTCCTTTCTGCTCCTCCAGATTTCCATGGAAAAGCTGAAGGCCTTGTAAATCAAAGCTCAACAAATTTTCCATTTTTCTTTTCAATAAAAAAAGCCTTTTTCAAGTAGTCAGTGAAAGGCAATGAAGATGCTTCCTTCTTCCTCGTTTATATCTTCTTTTTCTTGATCTCTTTTAGGAAGAGTCACCTGTAGAGGAAGTAAAGCAGGAGAAGGGAGGCAAAAGTGAAGAGAAAAAAGCTCCAGCTGCCTGGATTATGAAGCACCATGTTTGTAATGGTGACTCTAAAATGCCCAAGGCAGCTTTAAGAGACATCACTGGTGAGAGAAAGGAGCTGGGAAACAGTGATGCAATTCTTTCTCTATGGTTATTAAATGATGTTTTATAATATAAAAGGTGTTGATCTCCAAGTGGTGGAGGTTCCTTGTATAGGAGTTCAGTGTTTGCTTCCCCAAGCATCTTGATACTGATAATTTATGCCAGTCTCTGTAGTGCCTTCAGTGCTGTTATCTACAAATGTTCCTCGGTCACCAGGAAAAGCTGAAGTCCCATTTTCCACAGGCTGAGTGAGAGATCATTCACCTTGGAATAACAGGAGTGGTGTATTTGTGGCCCTTAATTCAGAATCTTTCCTTTTTCTAAAAACTATGGTGAAAAAATCAGCAAATGGATAATGAAGGGAGAGTCCTGGAGAGGAAGAGTGAGTCTGAAGTGAAGCTGGATCCAGTCTTCTTATGGTGTAAAATCCTTGTCATGATGTTGGATATTTTTTCTTTTGCTGCTTTGTTTCCAGCTGGTTTCCTTCAGTTTTTTTGCCATTGTTCTTCCTGTTGTGCTGTGCAGACAAACAATGCAGTCAAAAGCACCTTTTCCCCTGCAAAATGCATATTCAAGTGAAAAGGGAGATTTTTCAGTAACGTGCTGATCTGTTGGATGAAACGTGGCTTTTTCTTTTTAAGAGAAAAAGCCTTGAATTTTGGTCACCTTTCTGATGCTTTCTCTGCCTCTGCAAAACATGTGGGGGTTTGGCCACGTTTAGAAGTGTTTGAAAAAGGTTTTCTTTGCAGTGGGATTAAGGCAGGCATCCTCTGGAGTTTTCTGTTCCTCAGAGCTTAGCAGTGACCTTGGTTCTGCTGTAACTATAAAAATCAAGTTTTAACAGTCCCAGAAGCAGACACTGTCTGAGAAACTTGCTGTTAATTTCAGCAAGTGCAATGACTTCCAAGAGACTGAGCTGAAAGCAAAAGTACAAGACAAGAAATCCCCTTTATCCTGGCCCAAACCAGGACACTTGGTATCTTTGTCTTTGACACAGCCCAAGGTTTATATGTGGTCAAGTGCCCTGCAAAAGAGACTGAGGTGTCTGTCACTTATTCCATGTGGTTGGCCCAGAAAGTTTTCATAGAATCATAGAATCATAGAATCATAGAACTAGCCGGGTTGGAAGGGACCTCAGAGATCATCTAGTCCAACCCTTGACCCACCGGAGCAATTGCTAGACCATGGCACTGAGTGCCACATCCAGTCTTTTTTTAAATGTCTCCAGGGACGGAGAATCTACCACCTCCCCGGGCAGTCCATTCCACAGCCTAATCACCCTCTCCATGAAGAAATTCTTTCTAATATCTAACCTAAACCTCCCCTGGCACAACTTAAGACTGTGTCCTCTTGTCTTGTTGAAGGTCGTCTGTGAAAAGAGTCCAGTTCCCACCTCGCTACAGCCTCCTTTCAGGTAGTTGTAGACAGCAATGAGGTCTCCCCTGAGCCTCCTCTTCTTCAGGCTGAACAGCCCCAGCTCTCTCAGCCTCTCCTCATAGGGCCTGTGCTCGAGTCCTTCACCAGCCTGGTTGCCCTCCTTTGGACCTGTTCCAGGACCTCTACATCCTTCTTAAACTGAGGGGCCCAGAACTGGACACAGTACTCGAGGTGTGGCCTAACCAGCGCTGAGTACAGGGGAAGAATCACCTCCTTGGACCTGCTGGTGATGCTGTTTCTGATACAGGCCAGGATGCCATTGGCCTTCTTGGCCACCTGGGCACACTGCTGGCTCATGTTCAGTTTCTTGTCAATGCAGACTCCCAGGTCCCTTTCTGCCTGGCTGCTCTCCAGCCACTCTGTGCCCAGCCTGTAGCGCTGCATGGGGTTGTTGTGGCCAAAGTGCAGGACCCGGCACTTGGCCTTGTTGAACCTCATCCCGTTGGAATCGGCCCAGCTCTCTAGTCTGTCCAGGTCCCTCTGCAGAGCCCTCCTGCCTTCGAGTTGGTCCACACTTCCTCCCAGCTTGGTGTCATCTGCGAATTTGCTGATGATGGACTCAATCCCTTCGTCTAGGTCGTCGATAAAGATATTAAACAGAACTGGGCCCAATACTGATCCCTGGGGGACACCACTAGTGACCGGCCGCCAACTGGATGCAGCCCCGTTCACCACCACTCTCTGGGCCCGGCCCTCCAGCCAGTTCCTAACCCAGCACAGGGTGCTCCTGTCCAAGCTGTGGGCTGACAGCTTTTTCAGGAGAATGCTATGGGGGACGGTGTCAAAGGCTTTGCTGAAATCCAGGTAGACCACATCCACCGCCTTCCCCTCATCCACCAGACGGGTCACCTGATCTTAAAAGGAGATCAGGTTGGTCAGACAGGACCTGCCCTTCCTAAACCCGTGCTGGCTGGGTCTGATCCCTTGCCCATCCTGCAGGTGCTGTGTGATTGCACTGAGGATGATCTGCTCCATAACCCTGCCAGGCACTGAGGTCAGGCTGACGGGCCTGTAGTTTCCCGGGTCCTCCTTCCGGCCCTTTTTGTGGATTGGCGTGACATTCGCCAACTTCCAATCGTCTGGGATGTCCCCCGTGAGCCAGGACTGTTGGTAGATGATAGAGAGAGGCTTGGCGAGCTCTTCTGCCAGCTCCCTCATCACTCTTGGGTGGATCCCATCCGGTCCCATAGACTTGTGGGGGTCCAAGCAGCTCAAGAGGTCACTGACTGTGTCCTTCAATATTACAGGGGGCTGTTTAGATTTTTATCACCTTCTATAGGCTCCAGAAGCCTGCTGTCAACAGGATAACCTGTCTTTCTGTTGAAAACTGAGGTAAAGAAGGTGTTAAATACCTCAGCCTTTTCCTCATCTTTGATAACTATATTCCCACCCATGTCCAGTACAGAATGAATGTTTTCCTTGCCTCTTCTTTTGCTATTGATATATCTGTAGAAGCATTTCTTATTGTCCTTCACAGAAGTAGCAAGATTCAGTTCATGTTGTGCTTTTGTCTCTCTGATTTTCTTTCTACATGATCTGACTATATTCCTAAATTCCTCTTGAGAAGTTAGCCCTTTTTTCCATAATTGATAGGCCCTCTTCTTAATCCTAATTTCTTTCAGAGTCTCCCAGTTCAGCCAGACTGGTTGCCTTCCCCGCAGGCTCGCCTTCCGGGACTCTGGGACAGCCTGTTCCTGTGCTTTCAGAATATGCTCTTTGAAGTATGTCCATCCCTCCTGGACCCCTCTGTTTTCAAGGGCTGTTTCCCAGGGTATACTCTGAACTAGTCTTTTGAATAGTCCAAAATCTGCTCTCCGGAAGTCCAACACAGAGGTTTTACTGACAACCCTCCTTGTATCCCTGAGTATTGAAAACTCTATTATTTCATGGTCACTTAGTCCCAGTCATCCATCAACCACCACATCTCCCATCAGCCCCTCTCTGTTTGTGAAAAGAAGGTCAAGTGGGGCTCCGTCCCTGGTGGGCTCATTTACTAGTTGGAGCAGTAACTAGTCCCTCCCAGTCCCCTCCCAGTTCCTCCCAGTCCCCTTCCAGTCCCTCCCACACCCCTCCCAGTTCCTACCATTCTCTCCAATCCCCTCCCAGTCCTTTCCGAGTCTCTCCCAGTCCCCTCTCAGTTCCTCCCAGTCCCTTTCAAGTAGACTCCTACTCCCCTCCCAGTCCCCTCCCAGTTTCTCCCAGTCCCCTCCAAGTCCCCTCCCAGTCCCTCCCAGTACCATCCCACTTCCTCCCAGTCCTGCCCAGTCACCTTCCAGTCTCTCCCAAACCCCTTCCAGTTCCTCCGACTACTCTCCAAGTCCCTCGCAGTCCCCTCCCAATTACCTCCCAGTCCCTCCCAGTCCCCTCCCAGTCACCTTCCAGTCCCCTACAAATCCCTCGCAGTCCCCTCCCAGTCCTTTCCAGTCCCCTCCCAGTCCCCTCCGAATGCCATCCCAGTCCCCTTCCATCATGCCAGTTCCTCCCAGTCCCCTCCCAGTCTCTCCCAGTCACCTCCCAGTCACTCCCAGTCCCTCCCAGTCGCTCCCACTCCCTCAAAGTCCCATCCCAGTCCCCTCCCATTCCCTCCAAGTCCCCTCCCAGTTCCACCCAATCCCATTCCAGTCCCTCCCAGTCCCCACCCAGTTCCTCCGAGTCCCACCCAGTTTCTCCCAGTTCCTCCCAGTCCGTTCTAAGTCCCCTCCCAGTCCCCTCCAGTTCCCTCCCAGTCCCTCACAGTCCCATCCCAGTCCCCTCCTAGTCCCTCACAGTCCCTCCCAGTCCCTTCCCAGTCACCTCCCAGTCCCTCCCAGTCCCCTCCCAGTCCTTTCCCAGTCCCCTATCAGTTCCTCCCAGTCCCCTCCCAGTCCCTCCCAGTCCCCTCCTAGTTCCTCCCAGTTCCTCCAATTCTCTCCCAATCCCCTCCCAGTCCCTCCCAGTCCCACCCAGTCACCTCCCAGTCCCTTCCAGTACCCTCCCGTTTACCTCCCAGTCCCTCCCAGTCCTTCCCAGTCCACTCCCCTCCGAATGCCATCCAAGTCCCCTTCCATCATCCCAGTTCCTCCCAGTCCACTTCCAGTCCCTCCCAGTCACCTCCCCGTCCCTTCCAGTCCCCTCCTAGTTCCTCCCAGTACCTTCCCATTCCCATCGCAGTTCCTTCCAGTCCCCTCCCAGTTCCTCACAGTCCCTTCTGAGTCCCTCCCAGTTCCTCCCAGTCCCTCCCTGTCGCTCCCAGTCGCCTCCTAGTTCCTCCAAGTTCCTCCCAGTCCCCTTCGAGTCTCCTCCTAGTCCCTCCAAGTCCCCTCTCAGTCCCCTCCCAGTCCCCTCCCACTTCCTCCTAGTCCCTCCCAGTCCCTTCCCAGTAGATTCTGAATCCCCTCCCAGTCCCTCCCAGTCCCCGCCAAGTCGCTCCCACTCCCTCAAAGTCCCATCCCAGTCCCCTCCCAGTCCCTCCAAGTCCCCTCCCAGTTCCACCCAATCCCATCCCAGTCACTCCCAGTCCCCACCCAGTTCCTCCGAGTCCCACCCAGTTTCTCCAAGTTCTTCCCAGTCCGTTCTACGTCCCATCCCAGTCCCCTCCAGTTCCCTCCCAGTCCCTCCTAGTACCATCCCAGTCCCCTCCCAGTCCCTCCCAGTCCCTCCCAGTCCCTTCCCAGTCACCTCCCAGTCCCTCCCAGTCCCCTCCCAGTCCTTTCCCAGTCCCCTATCAGTTCCTCCCAGTCCCCTCCCAGTCCCTCCCAGTCCCCTCCTAGTTCCTCCCGGTTCCTCCCAGTCTCTCCCAGTCCCCTTCCAGTCCCCTCCTTTTTTCCTCCCAGTTCGTCCAAGTCCCCTCCCAGTTCCTCCCAGTCCTCTCCCAATCCCTCCCAGTACACTCCCAGTTCCTCCCAGTCTCTCCCAGTTCCCTCCCAGTCCCCTCCCAGTTCCTCCCAGTACCCTCCCAGTCCTCTTGCAGTCCCTCCCAGTTCCCCCCAGTGCCTCCCAATCCCATCCCAGTTCCTCCCAGTCCATTCCAAGTCCCTCCCAGTCCCTCCCAGTCCCCTCCCAGTCCCCTCCCAGTCCCCTCCAGATGTCATCACAGTCCCCTTCCATCATCCCAGTTCCTCCCAGGACCCTCCCAGTCCCTCCGAGTACCATCCCACTTCCTCCCAGTCCCTCCCAGTCTCCTCCCAGTCCCTCCCAGTCACCTCCCAGTTCCTCCCAGTCCCCTCCCAGTCCCTTCCCAGTCACCTCCCAGTTCCTCCCAGTCCCCTCCCAGTCCCTCCCACTCCCCTTCCATTTCTTACCATTCTCTCCCAATCCCCTCTCAGTCCCTCCCACTCCCCTTCCATTTCTTACCATTCTCTCCCAATCCCCTCCCAGTCCTTTCCCAGTCTCTCTCAGTCCCCTCTCAGTTCCTCCCAGTCCCTTTCAAGTAGACTCCTACTCCCCTCCCAGTCCCTCCCAGTCCCCTCCCAGTTTCTCCCAGTCCCCTCCAAGTCCCCTCCCAGTCCCTCCCAGTACCATCCCACTTCCTCCCAGTCCTGCCCAGTCACCTCCCAGTCTCTCCAAAACCCCTTCCAGTTCCTTCGACTACCCTCCAAGTCCCTCCCAGTCCCCTCCCGTTTACCTCTCAGTTCCTCCCGGTCCCCTCCTACTCCCATCCACTCCCCTCCCAGTTCCTCCAGTTCTCTCCCAATACCCTCCCAGTCCCACCAAGTTCCTCTCAGTCCCTCCCATTCCCACCCAGTCACCTCCCAGTCCCTTCCAGTCCCCTCCCGTTTACCTCCCAGTTCCTCCCAGTTCTCTCCCAGTCCCTACCAGTCCACTCCGAGTTCCTCCCAGTTCCTCCCAGTCTCTCCCCATCCCCTCCCATTCCCCTCCCAGTTCCTCCCAGTACCCTCCCAATCCTCTCCCAGTCCCCTCCCAGTTCCTCCCAGTTCCTCCCAGTGCTTCCCAGTCCCATCCCACTTCCTCCCAGTCCCTCTCAGTCCCCTCCCCGTCCCCACCCAGTTCCTCCAAGTCCTCTCCCATGACCTCCCAGTCCCCTCCCAGTCCCTCCCAGTTCCTACCAGTTCCATCCCAGTACTCCCAGTCCCCTCCAAGTTCCTTCCAGTCCCCTTCCAGTCCCCTTACAGTTCTTCCCCATCCCCTCCCAGTTCCCACCTAGTCCCTCCCAGTCCCTCCCAGTCCCCTCCCAGTTCCTCTCATTCCCCTCACAGTCCAGTCCCAGTCCCTCCCACTCCCCTCCCAGTCCCTCCCAATGCCCTTCCAGTCTCTCCCATTTCCTCCCAGTCCCCTCCCAGACCCTCCCAGTCCCTTCCAGTCACCTCCCAGTCCCTCCAAGGCCCCTCCTAGTTCCTACCAGTCCCCTCCCAGTTCCTCCCAGTCCCTCCCAGTTCGTCGTAGTCCCTCCCAGTCCCCACCCAGTTCCCCCCTGTCTCCACCCAGTTCCTTCCCAGTCCCTCCCAGTCCCTTCCAGTCCCCTCCCAGTTCCTCCAAATTCCCTCCCATTCTAGTCCTAGTCCCTTAAACTCCACAAAAAGTCCCTCCCAGTCCCCTCCGAGTCTCCTCCCAGTCCCTCCCAGTTCCCTCCCTGTCCCTCCCAGTCCCCTCCCAGTTCGTCCCAGTCCCCTCCCAGTCCCCTCCCAGTTTCTCCAGGTCCCATCCGAGTTCCTCCCTGTCCCCTCACATTTCCCTCCCAGTCACTCCCAGTCCCTCCAATTCACCTCCTAGTCCCTCCCAATCCCCTCCCAGTTCCTCCCACTCCCTCCCAGTCCCCTCCCAGTCCCCTCCCAGTCCCCTCCCAGTTCCTCCGAGTTCCTCCCAGTCCCCTTCCAGTTCCTCCTAGTCCCCACTTAGTCCCCTTCCATTTACTCCTAGTCCCCTCTAAGTGCCTTCCCAGTCCCCTCCCAGTTCCTCCCAGTCCCCTCCCAGTTCTTCCCAGTTCCCTCCCAGTCCCTCCCAGTACCCTCCCAGTACCCTCCCAGTTCCTTCCAGTCCCCTCCCAGTTCTACCCAGTCCCCTCCCAGTCCCCTCCCACTTCCTCCCAGTCACCTCCCAGAAAACACCCAGTTCCTCCCAGTCCCCTCCCAGTTCTTCCCAGTTTGCTCCCAGTCCCTCCCAGTCCCCTCCCAGTTCCTCCCACTCCCCTCCCAGTCCCAACCCAGTTCCTCCTAGTCCCCTCCCAGTTCCCTCCCACTCTCTCCAAGTTCCCTCCGAGTTCCTCTCAGTCCCCTCCCAGTCCCTCCCAGTCCCCTCCCAGTTAGTCCCAGTCCCCTCCCAGTCCCCTCCCAGTACATCCCAGTCTCCTCCCAGTTCTTCCCAGTCCCTTCCACTCCCCTCCAAGTCCCTCCCAGTCCCCTCCCAGTTCCTCAAAATTCCTCCCAGTCCCCTCCCAGTTCATCCCATTCCCCTCCCAGTCCCCTCCAAGTCCCTCCAGGTCCCCTCCCAGTTCCTCCCTGTCCCCTCACATTTCCCTCCCAGACACTCCCAGTCCCTCCAAGTCACCTCCTAGTCCCTCCCAGTCCCCTCCCAGTTCCTCCCACTCCCTCCCAGTCCCCTCCCAATTCCTCCCAGTCCCATCCCAGTCCCCTACAAGTTCCTCCCAGTCCCCTTCCAGTTCCTTCTAGTCCCCACTTAGTCCCCTTCCATTTACTCCTAGTCCCCTCCAAATGCCCTCCCAGTCCCCTCCCAGTTCCTCCCAGTCCCTCCCAATCCCCTCCCAGTCCCCTCCCAGTCCCCTCCCAGTCACCTCCCAGAAACCACTCAGTTCCTCCCAGTCCCCTCCCAGTTCCTCCCACTCCCCTCCCAGGCCACTCCCTGTTCCTCCCAGTCCACTCCCAGTCCCCTCGCAGTACCATCCACTCCCCTCCCAGTTCTTCCCAGTCCCCTCTCAGTTTCCTCTGAGTCCCCTCCCAGTTCCTCCCACTCCCCTCCCAGTTCTTCCCAGTTCCCTCCCAGTCCCTCCCAGTACCCTCCCAGTACACTCCCAGTTCCTTCCAGTCCCCTCCCAGTTCTACCCAGTCCCCTCCCAGTCCCCTCCCACTTCCTCCCAGTCACCTCCCAGAAAACACCCAGTTCCTCCCACTCCCCTCCCAGTTCTTCCCAGTTTGCTCCCAGTCCCTCCCAGTCCCCTCCCAGTTCCTCCCACTCCCCTCCCAGTCCCAACCCAGTTCCTCCTAGTCCCCTCCCAGTTCCCTCCCACTCTCTCCAAGTTCCCTCCGAGTTCCTCTCAGTCCCCTCCCAGTCCCTCCCAGTCCCCTCCCAGTTAGTCCCAGTCCCCTCCCAGTCCCCTCCCAGTACATCCCAGTCTCCTCCCAGTTCTTCCCAGTCCCTTCCACTCCCCTCCAAGTCCCTCCCAGTCCCCTCCCAGTTCCTCAAAATTCCTCCCAGTCCCCTCCCAGTTCATCCCATTCCCCTCCCAGTCCCCTCCAAGTCCCTCCAGGTCCCCTCCCAGTTCCTCCCTGTCCCCTCACATTTCCCTCCCAGACACTCCCAGTCCCTCCAAGTCACCTCCTAGTCCCTCCCAGTCCCCTCCCAGTTCCTCCCACTCCCTCCCAGTCCCCTCCCAATTCCTCCCAGTCCCATCCCAGTCCCCTACAAGTTCCTCCCAGTCCCCTTCCAGTTCCTTCTAGTCCCCACTTAGTCCCCTTCCATTTACTCCTAGTCCCCTCCAAATGCCCTCCCAGTCCCCTCCCAGTTCCTCCCAGTCCCTCCCAATCCCCTCCCAGTCCCCTCCCAGTCCCCTCCCAGTCACCTCCCAGAAACCACTCAGTTCCTCCCAGTCCCCTCCCAGTTCCTCCCACTCCCCTCCCAGGCCACTCCCTGTTCCTCCCAGTCCACTCCCAGTCCCCTCGCAGTACCATCCACTCCCCTCCCAGTTCTTCCCAGTCCCCTCTCAGTTTCCTCTGAGTCCCCTCCCAGTCCCTCCCAGTCTCCTCCCAGTCCCTCCCAGGCCCCTCCTAGTTCCTCCCAGTCCCCGTTCAGTTCCTCCCCGTCCCCTCCAATTCCCTCCCAGTCCCTCCCAGTCACCTCCCAGTCCCTCCCAGTCCCCTCCCTGTTGCCCTAGTCCCCTCCCAGTCTCTTCCCAGTACCTCCCAGTCTCCTCCCACTTCATCCCAGTCTTCTCCAAAACCCCTCCCAGCTCTTCCCAGTCTTCTTCCAATCCCCTCCTAGTTCCTGTTGCCTCAGACGAGGCGTGGCGACCTGGTTCAAGAACAACTCAGCAACCAACCCCAGGTTGTCCGGGCCATCAGCTCACAGACATCAATATGATGGATGGCAAATGGCGTTTATTGTTTATGTTACACTGCATTTTATAGCCTAGGTTTACACCGTCATTTCCGTCTGCTTACGTTAGGGACCCGTACCTATTGGCTGTCAGGAGGGAAGCCTTATCTTAACATTCCGCACAGCACGATATCTTCCGGCCGCCAAACCTTAACTGTCACTTTTCAAACCTAAACTACCACACTGCAAACCTTAACTACCACATTTCCCCTCCTCCCTATGCTTAACTGAATGGGGAGAAATATAGAAAAGTTAAAACATTAAAAATATTAAAAGTATAAGGCACACCAGGTTATAAGGCACATTTAAAGGTCCATGCAACTAAATTAGTAAAGGATTGTATAAAAGGCTTGTTTAAAACGTAAGGCACACCAAACAAAAATGTTAGTAGAGGGTAACCGTTAGTCATGGGGTACACTTATCTATAAGGGAGGTAACGAACGATTGGATTATGTAACTAAAACCGTGTTCTTAAACTAGCTGTCTACGTTTCACTAACATTATATTATCTTTTTCTAAGCGGTCTTTAACAAACAACACAAGCTTATTTAATATACAGGGTCCGAAGACCAGTGCTACAATGAGCAGTATAAACGGTCCCATTAGTGTGGAAATGAGGGTGGTTAGAAATGGTGTGTGGTTAAACCATGACTCTAACCATTCTCTCTGGACTTTGTTGTCTCTTTTTCTTTTTTCCAAACCTTCTCTGAGCTTTGCCATGGTATCGCGGACAACGCCGGTGTTGTCTGCATATACGCAACACTCTTCTCCTAGCGCAACGCAATGTCCTCTTTGTTGTAAAAACAAGAGATCTAGTCCCCTACGATTTTGGAGGACAACTTTAGACAATGAAGTCAGGGATTGTTCTAAGGCACTGATTGATTTCTCAATTAGAGCTAGATCCTCATCCACTGTTATTTTAAGGGAATGAAACTTTTGATTTTCTCAGCTGTTGGGGCTATTTCGGTACCGGTGCGGGTCAGGTGTTTGGCAGTAGTTGTGGTGCTGGTGGGAATTATAGTACAAGCTTCGATCTCGTATAGTAAAGACTCAGCTGTCGGTGGGTTAAGGGGTGGGTTGGATTCGATAGCTTTGGGTGCTTGTGGTATGGACTTAATAATTTGCATTGGCGCCCCTCTATCTTTGTAATTTCCCTGAAGGAATGGGTACCACATCTTGCCTTTGAGCCATCCTGCATCACCAGGGTTTAAAATTTCCAGGACCAAATAGGAATGATTTGGTCCCAACCTACTTGTAGGAATTCATCCTCTATCTCTGGTATCCAGCTCTTGCCTGTCACAATGGTCTCAAAATCCATATATCCACAAACTAGTGGATGGTTACAATAATCTTTACTTGGGTGTGAGCTGGGGCACCAATATAGTTCCCTATATGACTGACCGAGTTCCTGAATGCTCGGTTCTATCTCCTCAGGCTGTGGTACTCCAGGGAATAGAACATTAAATGTAATCTTATAAGTCGGGGCTCCTGCCGTTATGCATTCTTTTATCACTATGCCACGTTTTGGGTTCCACAGGATCCACCTGAATAACTGGTGTTGATTGCAATTTGCCTCTCCTGCAGTAACAAAGCCTAAAATCGGGATCACAGAAAGATATAGTAGATTTTTTCTGCACGGGTTGTTCTGCCGGTGTCTGGGTGCTGTTGATGCGGGATTCTCTGGTTCTGTCAGGACGTTCGCTGTTCCGTCGTCCTTGCTGCCCACCGGGCCATGTAGGTTAGGAGGGTGACCGATGAGTTGGTCCTGTGAACAGAAACTTAGAGTTTTTGTTAGTTTAACTCCACTACTATTATTGTTATTATTATTACTGTTGCTATCATCACTAATCTGGAGGTCTGGTTTAATGGACTTAAGTGGACACCACTTGACTATACCATCTTTTTTGATAGCTGCATAACCTTGCCCCGTGAGAACTAGTCTCCATCCCTGTTCCCATTAACCCAACTCATTCCTAACTCTGACTAATGGGCCTTCCTCCATAGATCTAGTGGCCCAATGTTTTTGGGCCGGGCTGTTTGCCTCTTCTCCTCTGGGGTACTGATTCAGGGCTAATAGAGCGGTAGCTAGAAGGCGTGCTTGGTCTCTTGAGGGAATGGCGTTGTCGAAGCCTTCTGCTTTCGCTAATACCTCTAATTTAGATTTCAGAGTGTGGTTCGCTCGTTCGACTATGGCCTGGCCTGTGCTATTATATGGGATACCATGTAGTAGAGTGATGCCCCATTTCTGGACGAAGGCTTTTACAGATTTGGACACGAAGTTTGGGCCATTGTCCGTTTTGATCTGATTAGGAATGCCGAGCCATGCCATAGCTGTCAGCCAATGCTGGATAGTCGCTTTGCAGTCAGTCTTAAGGTGCTGAGTGGCTACAATCATTCCACTCTATGTGTCTATGGTTACCGCTAGCCATGCTCTAGGTTTCAGCAATTGGCAGAGTGTAAAATCTGTCTGCCACACTTCAGAGGCTTTGAGACCTCTGGGGTTTACTCCGCTGGACCATAGTGGTGCTTTCTGACAGTAGGGACATGTAGCTACAATGTGTTTCGCATCAGTGACTGGAATCCTGCATTTCTTCGCCAATGCTTTAGCTCCAATGTGGAGAGACTCGTGTAGCTGACGGGCGTCTCTCAATGTCCACAGTCCTTTTGCAGCGGCGTCTGCTTTGTCATTGCCGATCTGGAAGAATTCTTTAATTGGGCTGTGGCTGTTGATGTGAATGACCGATATAGTGCCTTTTTGGGAAAGAAGTGCTTCTTCTAGCATTAGAGCTACTGTAGATGTTGAGACGCCGGGCCCAGACATGGCCAGGCAAAGTTTGGCCACAAAGATCGAGTCAGTTACTATGTTGAGATGTTCTGTTGGGAACAGTCCGCACACTAGTGCTACGGCCGACGCCTCTAGCTGTTGGACTGAGAGAGCAGGATCGGTCATTTTAACGCAGTGCCATTCTCCTCCCGATTGCCATACGGCAGCCGCGGTTGAGGTCATTGAGGACGCATCTGTGAAGACCGTTGGTCCCGGGTGAGGCTGGTCCTTGATCTTCAGCGGGAGGTCCACGTCGACAATTGCTAGCATTTGGGTCCAAGGGGGCTTTGATGCATATCGAACTTCTCCTCCAAATCCAAGGAGGGCTGTGGCTAGATGCTCTGACATCGCCACTGAGTGTGCTGTCAGCTGTTTGCGGAAGGGTAGGTATATTCTGCAAAGTTCGATGCCTAGGTGTCTTAGGGCGAATTTCCTGCCTTTCATGATGAGGCTACAAAGGCATTCAAGTCCTGGAGAGAACGCACGTGTTCCCGGGTTTCGGCACCAATTTGTTGTCTCCGACGAGGCGTGGCGACCTGGTTCAAGAACAACTCAGCAACCAACCCCAGGCTGTCCGGGCCATCAGCTCACAGACATCAATATGATGGACAGCAAATGGCGTTTATTCTTTATGTTACACCGCATTTTAAGGCCTAGGTTTACATCGTCACTTCCGTCTGCTTACGTTAGGGACCCGTACCTATGGGTTATCAGGAGGGAAGCCTTATCTTAACTTTCCGTACAGCACGATATCTTCCGGCCGCCAAACCTTAACTGTCACATTTCAAAACTAAACTACCACACTGCAAATCTTGACTACCACAAGTTCCTCCCTGTCCCCTCCCAGTTCCTCCTATATCCCTCCCAGTCCCCTCCAAGTCCCCTCCAACTTCCTCCCAGTCCCTCCCAATCCCCTCCCAGTTCCTCCGAGTTTCTCCCAGTCCCCTCCCAGTCGCCTCCCAGTACCTCCCAGTCTCCTCCCAGTTCCTCCAAATTCCTCCCAGTCCCCTCCCACTCCCCTCCTAGTCCCTCCAGGTCCCCTCCCAGTTCCTCCCTGTACCCTCACATTTCCCTCCCAGTCACTCCCAGTCTCTCCAAGTCACCTCCTGGTCCCTCCCAATCCCCTCCCAGTTCCTCCCAGTCCCCTCCCAGTCCCTTTCCAGTTCCCCTCCCAGTTCCTCCCAGTCCCCTTCCAGTTCCTCCTAGTCCCCACTTATTCCCCTTCCATTTCCTCCTAGTCCCCTCTAAGTGTCTTCCCAGTCCCCTCCCAGTTCCTCCCAGTTCCCTCCCAGTCCCCTTCAAGTCCCCTCCCAGTTCCTTCCAGTCCCTCCCAGTCCCCTCCCAGTTCCTCCCAGTCCCCTCCCAGTCCAATCCCAGTTCCTCCCAGTTCCCTTCCAGTCCCCTCGCAGTACCATCCAGTCCCCTCCCAGTTCTTCCCAGTCCCTCCCAGTTTCCTCTGAGTCCCCTCCCAGTCCCTCCCAGTCACCTCCCAGGCCCTCCCAGGCCTCTCCTAGTTCCTCCCAGTCCCCTCCCAGTTTCTCCCCGTCCCCTCCAATTTCCTCCCAGTGCCTCCCAGTCAGCTTCAGTCCCTCCCAGTCCCCTCCCACTTCCTCCCAGTCCTCTCCTGATCTCTTCCCAGTACCTCCCAGTCCCCTCCCACTTCATCCCAGTCCCCTCCAAAACCCCTCCCAGCTCCTCCCAGTCTTCTTCCAGTCCCCTCCCAGTCCCCTCCAAGTCCTCTCCCAGTTCCTCCCAGTCCCTCCAAATCCCCTCCCAGTGCCTTCCCAGTCCCCTTCCAGTCCCCTCCCAGTTCCTCCCACTGTCCTCCCAGTTCCTCCCCATTGCTCCCAGTCCCTCCCAGTCCCCTCCAAGTCTTTCCCAGTCCCGTCCAAGTCCCCTCCCAGTCCCCTCCCAGTTCTATCCAGTCCCCTCCCAGTTCCTCCCAGTCGATCTCAGTCCCTCCTAATCCCCTCCCAGTCTCCTCCCAGTCCCTATCAGTTCCTCCCAGTAACTCCCAGTCCCACCCAGTCTCCTTCCAGTCTCTCCCATTCTTTTCCCAGATCCTCCCAGTCCCCTCCCAGTTCCCCCCAGTAACACCCAATTTGATCTCAGTCTTACCCAGTCCTCTCCCATTTCCTCCCAGTTCCTCCAGTTCCTCCCAGTCCCTCCCAGTCCCCTCCCAGTTCCTCCCAGTTCCTCCCAGTCTCTTCCAGTCCCCTCTGAGTCCCCTCCAAGTTCCTTCCAGTCCCCTTTAATTGCCTCCCAGTCCCTCCCATTCCCCTCCCAGTTCCTCCATGTCCTCTCCCAGTACCATCCCAGTTCTTCCCAGTCCCCTCCCATTCCCATCCCAGTCCCTCCGAGTCCCCTCCCAGTCTCTCCCAGTTCCTCCCAGTCCCCTCCCATTTCCTCCCAGTCCCCTCCAAGTCCCCTCCCTGTCCCACCCAGTCAACTCCCAGTCCCTCCCAGTCCCCACCTTGTTCTTCCCAGTCCCCTTCCAGTCCCTATCAGTCCCTCCTAGTTCCTCCTAGTCCCCTCCCAGTCCCTCCCAATCCCCTCCCAGTTCCCTCCCAGTCCCTCCCAGTCCCCTCCCAGTTCCTCCCCGTCCCCTCCCAGTTCCTTACCTGTACCTCCCAGTCCCTCCCAGTCCTCTCTCAGTCCCTCCCAGTCCCCTCCCAGTCCCCTCCCAGTTCCTCCAAGTCCCCTCCCAGTCCTCTCCCAGTCCCTCCCAGTCCCCTCCTTGTCTCTCCCAGTTCCTCCCAGTCCCCTCCCAGTTCCTCCGAGTCACCTCCTAATCCCTCCAAGTCCCCTCCCAGTTCGTCCGACTCACTCCCAGTCCCCTACCAGTTCCTCCGGGTTCCTCCCAGTCCCCTTCCAGTTTCTTCCCATTCCCCTCTTAGTCCCCTTCCAGTTACTCCTAATCCCCTCCAATTTTCTCCCAATCCCCTCCTAGTCCACTCCCAGTCCCTCCCAGTCCCCTTCGAGTTCCTCTCAGTCCCCTCCCACTCCAATCCCAGTACCTCCCAGTTGTGGTAGTTAAGGTTTGTAGTGTGGTAGTTTGGGTTTTAAATGAGACAGTTAAGGCTTGGCGGCCGGAAGATATCGTGCTGTACGGAAAGTTAATATAAGGCTTCCCTCCTGACAACCAATAGGTACGGGTCCCTAACGCAAGCAGACGGAAGTGACGATGTAAACCTAGGCTATAAAATGCGGTGTAACATAAACAATAAACACCATTTGCCGTCCACCATATTGATGTCTGTGAGCTGATGGCCCGGGCAACCTGGGGTTGGTTGCTGAGTCGTTCCTGAACCAGGTCGCCACGCCTCGTCGGAGGAAACACCTCCCAGTCCCCTCCAAAACCCCTACCTGTTCCTCCCAGTCTTGTCTCAGTCCCCTCCAAGTCCCCTCCCAGTCCCCTCCCAGTTCCTCACAGTCCCCTCCCAGTCCCCTCCAAGTCCCCTCCCAGTTCCTCCCACTCCCTCCCAGTACCCTCCCAGTTCTTCCCAGTCCCCTCCTAGTCTCCTTCCACTTACTCCTAGTCCCCTTCCCGTCCCTCCCAGTCCCCTTCCAGTTCCTCCCACTCCCTCCCAGTCCCCTCCCAGTTCCTCCCAGTCCCTCCTAGTCCCCTCCCAGTCCCCTCCCAATTCTTCTCAGTCCCCTCGCAGTCCCTCCCAGTCACCTCGCAGTCCCTCCCAGTCCCCACCCAGTCTCTTCCCAGTACCTCCCAGTCCCCTCCTACTTCCTCCCAGTCCCCTCCAAAACCCTCCCAGCTCCTCCCAGTCTTCTTCCAGTCCCCTCCCAGTTCCTCCCTGTCCCCTCCCAGTTCCTCCTATATCCCTCCCAGTCCCCTCCAAGTCCCCTCCCAGTTCCTCCCGGTCCCTCCCAATCCCCTCCCAGTTCCTCCGAGTTTCTCCCAGTTCCCTCCCAGTCCCTCCCAGTACCCTCCCAGTCCCCTCCCAGTTCCTTCCAGTCCCCTCCGAGTTTCTCCCAGTCCCCTCTCAGTCCCCTCCTAGTCCCCTCCAAGTTCCTCCCAGTCCCTTCCAGTCCCCTCCCAGTTCTTTCCAGTCCCCTCCTAGTCTCCTTCCAGTTACTCCTAGTCCCCTTCCCGTTCCTCCCAATCCCCTCCCAGTTCCTCCCACTCCCTCCCAGTCCCCTCCCAGTTTCTCCCAGTCCCCTCCAAGTCCACTCCCAGTCCCCTCCCTGTTCCTCCCAGTCCCCTCCCAGTCCCCTCCCAGTACCTCACAGTCCCTTCCCAGTCCCTCGCAGTCCCCTCCCAGTTCCTCCCAGGCCATCCCAGTTCCTCCCCATTGCTCCCAGTCCCCTCCCAGTCCCCTTCCAGTTCCTCCCACTCCCTTCCAAGTCCCGCTCCCAGTCCCCTCTCTGTTCCTCCCAGTCCCTCCCAGTCCCCTCCCAGTTCCTCCCAGTCCCCTCCCAGTTCAGTCCCATTATCTTCAACTCCCCTCCCAGTCCCTCCAAATCGCCTTCTAGTCTCTCCCATTTCCTCCCAGTCCCCTCCCAGTCACCTCCCAGTCCCTCCTAGTCCCCTCCTAGTTCCTCCCAGTTCCTTCCAGTCCCCTCAAAAACCCCTCCCAGCTCCTCCCAGTCTTCTTCCAGTCCCCTCCCAGTTCATCCCTGTCCCCTCCCAGTTCCTCCTATATCCCTCCCAGTCCCCTCCAAGTACCCTCCCAGATCCTCCCAGTCCCTCCCAATCCCCTCCCAGTTCCTCCGAGTTTCTCCCAGTTCCCTCCCAGTCCCTCCCAGTACCCTCCAAGTCCCCTCCCAGTTCCTTCCAGTCCCCTCCCAGTTCCTCCGAATACCCTCTCAGTACCCTCCAAGTCCCCTCCCAGTCCCCTCCCACTTCCTCCAAATCCCCTCCCAGTGCCTCCAAGTCCCCTCCCAGTCCAATCCCAGTTCTACCCAGTTCCTTCCCTGTCCCCTCCCAGTCCTCTCCCAGTTCTACCCAGTTCCTTCCCTGTCCCCTCCCAGTCCTCTCCCAGTTCTTCCCAGTCCCCTCATAGTCGCCTCTCAGTCTCCTCCTAGTTTCTCCCAGCCCACTCCCAGTCCCTCCAAGTCCAAACCCAGTTCCTCCTAGTCCCCTCCCACTCCCCTCCCAGTTCCTCTCAGTCCCTCCCAGTCCCCTCCTAGTCCTCTCCCAGTCACCTCCCAGTCCCCTCTAAGTTTCTCCCAGTCCCCTCCCGGTTCCTCCCACTCCTCTCCCAGTCACTTCCCAGTCCCTCCCAGTCCCCTCCAAATCCCCTCCCAGTCCCTCCATGTGGGAAAACAGTCTGCGGAGGCTTAAGGATTCCATGTGCACATCAATATGATTGTATGAAATCGTTTATTAGCAACTTGCACTCACTTTATATAGAGAAGCCTTGTTTACACCATCTTATCATGCAGGTGGCTTTGTATTCCAATTACACATTCCATTCTCACGGAAAGATTCTTCTCACATAATTATTTTCCTCTTCTGTTGCCAATTAAGTTATCTCTTTCCCAGTAGCTAATTCTCAGAAAGCCTCTAACGAGGCCTCAATAACCATTAACCCAATGTGGCCTAAATTGAAGTAAGTCAGGATTGCTCACAACCTGGATATTTCTGAACTGTTTCCCCAACATATTCCCCTTTTTGTTTTTTGAGCAATTCTGACTTATTTCGTTACATAAGATAACATGATAATGATATATTGTCATAAGCAGCATACCAATAATGCAAAAGCAATAACATACCAATAATGCAAAAGCAATAATAACATATATACTGATGCAAAAGCAATAATAACATACTAGTAATATGAAAGCAATAATAACATATATAACTGATAAGCCTTGCCTAATTAAATCTGTAAGCCAACAAGCTAACTGGTATATTTTATGATTTTTATCAATTCTTTCAAATTTTCCCTTATATTCTAGGCCTAATTGTTGCATTGACCAGTTTGATCACAAATGTTATTGATAACTCATTAGTGCTCTCATCGTGAGGTCATGCTCTTTTTTCTTCTCATAGGGGTATACGCTCTTCCCTTGTCTTTTCCTTTTTTTTTTTTTTTTATTTTTATTTTTATTGTAATGAAAATAGTTTTATTATCGAATCATGTGCTCTAATGGTTTCAAACTAAACTTGAAGAAATTTCTTTGTATCACACCACTCCCTGCATAGTATACAACATTTTGCAGTGCAGCTTTGAGCATCTTTTAAACTCTTCTCTTAAATAATAGATCAAATTATAATCAATGTGCCCATCAATGTAAGTTGTTTTAAAATATCTGAAGTTTGCATAAAAGCAGAGTAGTGATGCAACCTAATTGAAGTCAAATTATTTCTATTTCATGGATAGTGAAAATCTCCTTTCAAGGAAAAGAAAATATCACTAGCTTTCATCAGTAGCAGGTAACCCTCAAGTTATTACCTACCAAGATTCAGGCCCGGACATTTGATGCCCAGAACAATGTAAAAATATTTCCCACTTCTGCTTCATACCTTTCAGAAGGCATTAGAGAAACTTTTCTTTTTTTGTCTTTTTAATGAGGCTATGTGGTGTCCTTTCCTCCCCCTCCCAGATGGGGTTAAAACAGCTACAGTATCTGTGGGGGCAGAGGCAGCACCTACAGCTGTAGCAAGCTTGCTGGGAGCAATCGCCGCGCGAAGGGGGGCTGAAAAGCAGCCGCGGGGGAAAGAGTCAGGGGGGGGATGGAATTTCTTTCTCTCCGCAGCATTTCTCGGCCTCTGAAAAACATTCTTATGAATCTATCGTACTCTTTACCAATATATGAGAAAAATTTAACAAAACCTACCAAAACCTTTAAAAACCAAAACACTATTACTACTAAAATCTGGTGGAATCAGCCTAAAATAAATCAATACAATCTCCCAAACCAAATACTTGTATCAGAAATATTATCACTGTGAATCCATATTTAAAGGCGTTTGTTTCCATGGTTGAACCCATCTGCTCAGTACCCAACGCACTCCAGTACCTGTAAGTAAGCACATATAACCTCGACCAGTCAGTTTCACTTCTGCTGGCCCTTCCCATTGTCCAGTGATGGAGTTCTTGAATTCCACCAAAATTTTGTAGGAAGGTTCCGAACCAAAGTCTGCTAAAGCTTTTTGGTGAATCAGTATCGGAGGTTCTGTACGATCTCCTGTAAGGCGTAAATAGTTCATGACATATATAGCCTTACTTAACCGGTCCTGAGGAGGACTCCCTTCCTCCCACCGTTTTTGTCTTTCAAGGAGTGTCTTTAGTACCGAATGGCAACGTTCCACTATTGCTTTTCCTGTAGGGTTATGAGGAATACCAGTAACGTGTCGAATACCCCATTGTCCACAAAACTGTCGAAAACGAGCAGAAGAATAAGCGGGGCCATTGTCCGTCTTAATAGACTGAGGTACTCCAAGAACAGCAAAGGATACATATAGATGTCTGATAACATGTTTTGTTGCCTCACCAGTCTGAGCAGAGGCCCAAATGGCCATAGAAAAAGTATCTATAACAACAGGCACATATTTTAAGCGTCCAAACTGTTGTACATGAGTGACATCCATTTGCCACAGATGCAAGGATTTCAAACCTTTAGGATTGACTTCCATCTCAATACCAAGATCAACCTTTTGGTAATCAGGACAAGATTTCACAATTCCCTGGGAATCCCCTAAAAGTAAATGAAATTGCTTCGCTAGCACTTTAGCAGTTTGATGGAAAAATGCATGAGATTGTCGAGCTTGTGAAAAAAACATCAACAGAAGGACCAGTCCACGCTGGTGCAACTAAATAGTCAGCTCGGTTATTACCGATAGCCAAACCTCGGTCACTAAGATGACTCCGGATATGAGTGATAAAATAACGATGTTCTCTTTCTGCTAAGAGTCTTAATAACTTCTGCAATAAGAAATACAAATGCTTATTTGAAATTTCCTTCAAAATGGCATGATACATTCTTAAAACAATACCTACTACATCAAGTGAATCAGAGGCTATATTTACAGCAGTATTATTCCATGTTTCAAAAATCCAAGTAACTGCGATAAGTTCAAGGGTTTGCAAAGAGTCAAATGACTTCCCTGGAATTAAATGTTCTAATGTTCTTTCCATTGCCCAGGTGTCTCCTCTCAGGTAAAAACAGCTTTACGGGATTTTTTTCCAGCATCCGTAAAGACCATTATGCCGTCCACTGGACTGTCAGACAAAAAACTACATGATTCCTACTGCATGTTAGATAAAGGTGGTAACAAGCAATATGAGGGGTAAGAATTCGCTATTTCCCCGCTAAGCTGTCCCAAGGCTATTTGCAGGTCTGTGGAAGTTCGCAGTAGCCAAACCAAATAGTCTTGCATTAGGGGGCAAAACGATCTGTCCCTCTCGGGTCCACTCCAGCAATGTCTTGACATCGCACTCTGTCCTTTTTTTTTTTTTTTTTAAATCTAAACCAGTAATAACAAATATAATTGATAAACCTTGTCTAATTAAATCTCTAAGCTATCCCCATATCCTTAAATGATTTAACCATTCATTTAACCCAGTATATGCAACAGTTAATTTTTTCATGTTATCTTAATCAATCATCAATCGTTTTTGGTTGTGAATTGACTCTGAATGATCAGCTAAATTTATGCAAATACACTCCATCCAAGTCTTCACAAACATAACCTAAAAGCTAACAATAAAAAGTCAGTGGCAGCACGATATTGTAAAACTGCATGGCTGACACTATCAATATCTTTTAGCATCTGTGTTAAAATATCAGAAGTTAAGTTCATCTGCTTAGCAGTGCAACAAAATAGCACAATCAACAATCAAGATATAGACGACGCATCCCATAATCAACATATAAACGATCACATGAATTACAACATTAACAAAAGCCTGTTATCAATACAACACAATACTAAAAGCACATTTCACACTACAGTGGAAGGGCTTAAATAACTTTTTAGTATGAGGAAGTTTAGATGTCCACTGGCGCGTAGAACCAAGGGGGTAGAGGAGGCTTATCCGACAAAAGTTTATCGGGGGGCCCCAAAAGCGTCCCCAGACCCCTCCCGGGTCACGGCACGGTGGAGTCCTGGTTTCCTCCATGGTTGCCAAATTGAAGACCAAGAAGGCCTAATAAAATTGTTTAGAGACAAAATTTTAAGCCTATAAACAGCAAAAGCACACACACACACACACACACGCACTTTTTTTTTTTTTTCTCTGCTGTGATGTCTGCAGCAGGGCTCATATTCTGAGCAGCAGCAGTGTGTGCGGAGGGGCGAGAATTGGCTGCGGAGGCAGGAGTGGGGGTGCTCTCTGTACCAGGAGCAACTCTCACTCTCCGCAGCAACTTTCAGCCTCCAAAAAGGCATACTCATTCTCATAACTGTGTTTTTTGTCTTACTTCTCACCAATATATAAGAAAAACTAACAACCACTAGAAGTTTCAAAAATGAAATGATATTGCCACTAAAATCTGGTAAAGTTACCCTGAAACAAAATGAAATGGTACAATTTCCTAAACCAAAACTACAAGTATGATTACCAACCAAGTTTTTTATCTCTGTATGAAACACCAGTGTACCATGCACCACAATATACATCAATATTGAGAACTATATTGCAATGATGGTTCTTAAGCAGCTTTATCTTAAGGATTTTTACCTCAAGCAGCTTCTAAGAATTGGGCTGCTGTAGCACCTTTTTGGGAGTAGTCCTAATGCATGTTCAGTTTTTTCATTAGCATTGTCATATGCCGACATATAAAAAATTTTTTTTTTCTTTTTTCCTTTTTTTCTTTTTTTTTTTTTTTTTTTTAATTTTTTCATCTCTTCTGACAAATCAAGATGTGACATTACCACTGAATATAAGTGATCCACAAATTTTGAATATGACTCTACTCTCTCTATTTAATATTTGTAAAAGAAAAGTTTGCTTGTGCAGGATCATGAACAATTTGCAAAGCCTTATGTGCCAATTCTTGTGAAAGTTGTAACACTTCAGTCTGAAATTATGCCTGCAAATCTGTGCATACAAAAGGACAAGCACCCAGTAACATTTGTGCTTGCACTCCATGTAATGCATCGGTGTTCTGTCTAGGAATCACAGCTGCATTTTCACATAGCATTTACCATTTATGATGAAATTGCAGTTGTTGAGAAGGAGTTAACAGAGTATTAATGAGCATTTTTGTGTCATATGGCATCAACAACTGAGCAGTAAAAAGATGTTGCAAAAGCGATTAAGTAAATGACTCAAACCGATTTCAAATTCTACTGCGCAATGGCAACTTCGACTTCTTTTATCATTTTCCAATCTAATGCAACCCATCGATCTCCTCTTCCTGGTCCCACAATCACTGGAAAACCATTGGACTCATATTGGGAACCATTTCTCCTTCAACTATAGCATTTGAATAATTCCCTTCCATCTAGTTACTGGATACACATTACCACCCCCCCCACTACCCTCCCCTCCCCATGCTGGATCTGGAAGAGGTAGAGCAGTGGGTGTTAAAGGGTTAAGGGAAATAGGAGCAGGAATAAGGAACGGATCAGGGGGTAAAAATGGATTAGTGCCCCATTGTTCGGGATGTTCCCCAGAGCAAAAACTAGGGTTTTTTCAGGGGGATACTCATCCTTGGTCTCCAGTTCTGTCAGCTTCTTCAGCAGTTTCCTTAGTTCCCTGTATTCCGAGTCCCAGTTCCTTCCTTGGTTGTTGCTCTATAGCTGGCACTGATGGTGTTGACAGGTGAAGCAGAGGATTAATTGATGGCAACTGTGGTCAAGAAGATAAATCAGGCTTCCGAGGTGGAAAGGTGGCAGAGCAGTCGGGAGCCGCGGCAAGCAGGCGCAAGGTCGGGAGTCTGCATTCCAAGATTCCTCGCCTGTGTTCTCCGGCTTCTCTCCCTCTGGGTCCTCTGATGATTCTGATGGTGTTTTCGGTTGCTTTTGGCCTTGCTTCTCGGTCCCATTTTTACTTTTCATCCGACCCCCAGGGTCAAATGGCACAGTTGACTGAGTTTGAATCAGTACAGTCCCTTCAGGTGCTGGTAAGGGTATTTTAGGTGTCTCAAATAACTGTTTAGAGGTCAAGTCCATATTTTGAGCATTCATCAGTACTGGTGGATCAAACATTAAGACAGCAAACGCTGAGGCTGCTGCTGACCTCTCACTTTTCATTTCTTTTAAGGTTTCTTTAATCAACTTCCAGAGTGTCGCTAAGCGTTGTGCCTCCTTATCTCCGTTGCTACTTTTATCCCATAGGGCAATACCTATGGCTCCCCAAGTAAAACACTCAAAAACAGTACCCATCAAGGGGATCAAGTCTCTACCCTGTGCCCATTTCAGTAATTCACGTAAGGTCCTGCCTTCGTGTAATAAATCTCTCTTAGAGAGAATATATTGGAGGAGGTTAACTACTGTCTCTTCTTGTTGTACATCAGAGTGTAGACCCCAACTCCTCCCCAGCCGCTCACCTGATCAGGGCAAGATTCTTCAATTCCGAGCTCGTTTATTCCATAGCCGGGCACCAGCTACATAGACTGCCGGGGCAGCAATCTCCTTTCGACTGGCTTCTCCGCTCCTCTCTCATTCGAGCTGTCTTCATCGCTCCTGGAAGCAACAGCATGAGAGTCCCAGGTCCAGGCCATCCTTAGTCCCTGGTCCGGGCCACCCTGGGTCCCTGTTCCGGGACACCCTTGGTCCCTGTTCGGGCGCCATTTGTGGGAAAACAGTCTGTGGAGGCTTAAGGATTCCATGTGCACATCAATATGATTGTATGAAATCGTTTATTAGCAACTTGCACTCACTTTATATAGAGAAGCCTTGTTTACACCATCTTATACTGCAGGTGGCTTTGTATTCCAATTACACATTCCATTCTCACGGAAAGATTCTTCTCACATAATTATTTTCCTCTTCTGTTGCCAATTAAGTTATCTCTTTCCCAGTAGCTAATTCTCAGAAAGCCTCTAAATAGGCCTCAATAACCATTAACCCAATGTGGCCTAAATTGAAGTAAGTCAGGATTGCTCACAACCTGGATATTTCTGAACTGTTTCCCCAACACCTCCAAGTCCCCTCCCAGTTCCTCCCAGTCCCTTCCAGTCCCCTCCCAGTTCTTCCCAGTCACCTCCTACCCTCCTTCCAGTTACTCCTAGTCCCCTTCCCGTTCCTCCCAATCCCGTCCCAGTTCCTCCCACTCCCTCCCAGTCCCCTCCCAGTTCCTCCCAGTCCCTCCTAGTCCTCTCCCAGTCACCTCCCAGTTCCTCGCAGTCCCTTCTCAGTCTCCTCCCAGTTCCTTCTAATCACCTCCCTGTCTCTCCCAGTCCGTCCCAGTCCCTCCCACTCCTCTCCCAGTCACCTCCCAGTCCCTCCTAGTCCCCTCCCAGTCCCCTCCCAGTACCTCACAGTCCCCTCCAGGTCCCCTTCCAGTTCCTCCCTGTACCTCCCAGTCCCCTCCCAGTCCCCTTCCAGTTCCTCCCAGTCCCTCGCAGTCCCCTCCCAGTTCCTCCCAGGCCCTCCCAGTTCCTCCCCGTTGCTCCCAGTCCCCTCCCAGTCCCCTTCCAGTTCCTCCCACTCCCTTCCAAGTCCCGCTCCCAGTCCCCTCTCTGTTCCTCCCAGTCCCTCCCAGTCCCCTCCCAGTTCCTCCCAGTCCCCTCCCAGTTCAGTCCCATTATCTTCAACTCCCCTCCCAGTCCCTCCAAATCGCCTTCTAGTCTCTCCCATTTCCTCCCAGTCCCCTCCCAATTCCTCCCAGTCCCCTCCCATTCCCACCCAGTCCCTCCCAGTCACCTTCCAGTCCCTCCCAGTCCCCTCCTCGTTCCTCCCAGTCCCCTCCCAGTTCCTCCCAGTACCCTCCAAAACCCCTCCCAGCTCCTCCCAGTCTTCTTCCAGTCCCCTCCCAGTTCCTCCCTGTCCCCTCCCAGTTCCTCCTATATCCCTCCCAGTCCCCTCCAAGTACCCTCCCAGATCCTCCCAGTCCCTCCCAATCCCCTCCCAGTTCCTCCGAGTTTCTCTCAGTTCCCTCCCAGTCCCTTCCAGTACCCACCCAGTCCCCTCCCAGTTCCTTCCAGTCCCCTCCGAGTTCCTCCCAGTCCCCTCTCAGTCCCTCCAAGTCCCCTCCCAATCCAATCCCAGTTCTACCCAGTCCCCTCCCAGTCTCCTTCCAATCCCTGCCAGTCCCCTCCCAGTCCCCTCCCAGTCCCCTCTAAGTTTCTCCCATTCCCCTCCCAGTTCCTCCCACTCCTCTCCCAGTCACCTTCCAGTCCCCTCCCAGTACCTCACAGTCCCTTCCCAGTCCCCTTCCAGTTCCTCCCAGTTTTCTCCCAGTCCCCTCCCTGTCCCATCCCAGATCCTCCCAATCCCTCCCAATCCCCTCCAAGTCACCTCCCAGTTCCTCCCAGTCCCTCTCTGTCCCTCCCAGTCCCCTCTGAGTTCCTCCCAGTTCCTCCCAGTCCCTCCCAGTCTCTCCCAGTCCACTCCCTGCCCCCCCCATTCCCCTCTTAGTCCTCTTCCAGTCCCTCCTTGTCCCCTCCCAGTCCCCTCCCAGTCCCCTTCCAGTTCCTCCCAGTCCCATCCCAGTCCCCTCCTAGTCCCCTCCCAGTTCCTCCCAATCCCTCTCTGTCCCTCCCAGTCCCCTCCGAGTTCCTCCCAGTTCCTCCCAGTCCCTCCCAGTCTCTCCCAGTCCACTCCCTGCCCCCCCCCATTCCCCTCTTAGTCCTCTTCCAGTCCCTCCCTGTCCCCTCCCAGTCCCCTCCCAGTCCCCTTCCAGTTCTTCCCAGTCCCCTCCTAGTCTCCTTCCAGTTGCTCCTAGTCCCCTTCCCGTCCCTCCCAATCGCCTCCCACTTCCTCCCACTCCCTCTCAGTCCCTCCCCAGTTCCTCCCAGTCCCTCCTAGTCCTCTCCCAGTCACCTCCCAGTTCCTTGCAGTCTCTTCTCAGTCCCCTCGCAGTTCCTTCCAGTCACCTCCCTGTCTCTTCCAGTCCCCTCCCACTCCCTTCCCAGTCCCCATCCAGTCCCCTCTCAGTTCCTCCCAGTCCCTCCCAGTCCCCTCCCAGTTCCTCCCAGTCCCCTCCCAGTTCCTCCCAGTCCCTCCAAGTTCCTCTTAGTCTCTCCCAGTCCCCTCCCAAATCCTCTCCGTCCCTCCCAATCCTCTCCCAGTCACCTCCCAGTTCCTCGCAGTCCCTTCTCAGTCCCCTCCCAGTTCCTTCCAGTAACCTCCCTGTCTCTTCCAATCCCCTTCCAGTTCCTCCTAGTCCTCTCCCAGTCCCCTCCCAGTCCCCTCCAAATTCCTCCCAGTTCCTCCCAGTCCCCTCCGAGTCTCCTCTCAGTCCCCTCCCAGTACCTCACAGTCCGCTCCCAGTTCCTCCCAGGCCCTCCCAGTTCCTCCCCGTTGCTCCCAGTCCCCTCCCAGTCCCCTTCCAGTTCATCCCACTCCCTTCCCAGTCCCCTCCCAGTCCCCTTTCAGTTCCTCCCAGTCCCTCCCAGTCCCCTCCCAGTTCCTCCCAGTCCCCTCCCATTTCAGTCCCATTATCTTTCACTCCCCTCCCAGTCCCTCCAAATCGCCTTTTAGTCTCTCCCAGTTCCTCCCAGTCGCCTCCCAGTTCTTCCCAATCCCCTCCCATTCCCTCCCCGTCTCTCCCAGTCACCTTCCAGTCCCTCCCAGTCCCCTCCTTGTTCCTCCCAGTCCCCTTCCAGTTCCTCCCAGTCCCCTCCAAAACCCCTCCCAGCTCCTCCCAGTCTTCTTCCAGTCCCCTCCCAGTTCATCCCTGTCCCCTCCCAGTTCCTCCTGTATCCCTCCCAGTCCCCTCCAAGTACCCTCCCAGATCCTCCCAGTTCCTCCCAATCCCCTCCCAGTTCCTTCCAGTCCCCTCCGAGTTCCTCCCAGTCCCCTCTCAGTCCCTCCAAGTCCCCTCCCAGTCCCCTCTCAGTCCCTCCCAGTACCCTCTCTGTCCCCTCCCAGTTCCTTCCAGTCCCCTCCGAGTTCCTCCCAGTCCCCTCTCAGTCCCTCCAAGTCCCCTCCCAGTCCCCTCTCAGTTCCTCCAAATCCCCTCCCAGTCCCTCCAAGTCCCCTCCCAGTCCAATCCCAGTTCTACCCAGTCCCCTCCCAGTCCCCTTCCAGTCCCCTCCCAATCCCCTACCAGTTCCTCCCAGTATCTCCCAGTCCCCTCCCAGTTCTTCCCAGTCCCCTCCTAGTCTCCTTCCAGTTACTCCTAGTCCCCTTCCTGTCCCTCCCAATCCCCTCCCAGTTCCTCCCACTACCTCCCAGTCCACCCCCAGTTCGTCCCAGTCCCTCCTTGTCCTCTCACAGTCACCTCCCAGTTCCTCCCAGTCCCTTCTCAGTCCCCTCCCAGTTCCTTTCAGTAACCTCCTTGTCTCTTCCAGTCCCCTCCCAGTTCCTCCCAGTACCTCCCAGTCCCCTCCCAGTACCCTTCCAGTTCCTCCCAGTCCTTTCCCAGTCCCCTCCCAGTCCCCTCCCAATTCCTCCCAGTTCCTCCCAGTCCCCTCCAAGTCTCCTCTCAGTCCCCTCCCAGTCCCTCGCAGTCCCCTCCCAGTTCCTCCAAGGTCCTCCCAGTTCGTCCCCGTTGCTCCCTGTCCCCTCCCAGTTCATCCTATATCCCTCCCAGTCCCCTCCAAGTACCCTCCCAGATCCTCCCAGTCCCTTCCAATCCCCTCCCAGTTCCTCCGAGTTTCTCCCAGTTCCCTCCCAGTCCCTCGCAGTCCCCTCCCAGTTCCTCCAAGGCCCTCCCAGTTCGTCCCCATTGCTCCCAGTCCCCTCCCAGTCCTCTTCCAGTTCCTTTCACTCCATTCCCAGTCCTCTCCCAGTCCCCTCCCAGTCCCCTCCCAGTACCTCCTAGTCCTCTCCCAGTCCCCTCCCAGTCCCCTCCAAATTCCTCCCAGTTCCTCCCAGTCCCCTCCGAGTCTCCTCTCAGTCCCCTCCCAGTCCCTCGCAGTCCCCTCCCAGTTCCTCCCAGTCCCTCCCAGTTCTTCCCCGTTGCTCCCAGTCCCCTTCCAGTTCCTCCCACTCACTTCCCAGTCCCCTCCCAGTCCTCTCCCAGTTCCTCCCAGTCCCTCCCAGTTTCTCCCAGTCCCCTCCCAGTCCAGTCCCAGTATCTTCCACTCCCCTCCCAGTCCCTCCAAATCGCCTTCTAGTCTCTCCCAGTTCCTCCCAGTCCCCTCCCAGTCTCTCTCAGTCACCTCCCAGTCCTTCTTAGTCCCCTCCTTGTTCCTCCCAGTCCCCTTCCAGTTCCTCCCAGTCCCTCCAAGTTCCTCTTAGTCCCTCCCATTTGTTGGGGAAACAGTTCAGAAATATCCAGGTTGTGAGCAATCCTGACTTACTTCAATTTATGCCACATTGGGTTAATGGTTATTGAGGCCTAGTTAGAGGCTTTCTGAGAATGAGCTACTGGGAAAGAGATAACTTAATTGGCAACAGAGGAGGAAAATAATTATGTGAGAAGAAGGTTCCGTGAGAATGGTATGTGTGGTTGGAGTACAAGGCCACCTGCTTGATAAGATGGTGTAAACAAGGCTTCTCTATATAAAGTGAGTGCAAGTTGCTAATAAACGATTTCATACAATCATATTGATGTGCACATGGAATCCTTAAGCCTCCGCAGACTGTTTTCCCACACCCATTCACCTCCCAAATCCTCCCAGTCCCTCCCAGTCCCCTCCTGAGGCAGTACAGCCTCGGACCGTCAGCACCGAACAATTGCTGATGGAACAATTTCAACATAAGCCTTGGGCTATGTGCAAGGACAGTGCTGCTTGAAGCAACTTTTGTAACCACAAGGAACAGTACGTTAGGACACTCAAAGGTTAAGGAGTAAGCAAGACGATTAGATTAAGGGACTCGGCACGATTGCAACATCCACAAATGTTGCCTCCGACGAGGCGTGGCGACCTGGTTCAAGAACGACTCAGCAACCAACCCCAGGTTATCCGGGCCATCAGCTCACAGACATCAATATGATGGATGGCAAATGGCGTTTATTGTTTATGTTACACCGCATTTTATAGCCTAGGTTTACACCGTCATTTCCGTCTGCTTGCGTTAGGGACCGGTACCTATTGGTTGTCAGGAGGGAAGCCTTATCTTAACTTTTTGTACAGCATGATATCTTCCGGCCGCCAAACCTTAACTGTCACATTTCAAACCTAAACTACCACACTGCAAACCTTAACTACCACACACAAAGAAACTCGAATGTGTGAAAGATAAGCTTTGTTAGTTAATTGTTGCTAACGGTTGTGTAGCGAATCAAGTTTAAACGTGTGTAACGAGGTGTAGAAATCACTAATCAGCAATATGTACACGTGGCATTAGCTCTTAGATTAGTGTATAAATATCGCCTTCTGATTCAATAAAGTTGGACATTTGTTTGCATCAAACAGGTCTCCGTCTCGCACTGCGACAAATGGTGACCCCGACGTGATTCGGGTTGAAGATTTTCCGGTCGCAGGTCTCCAAGAACTTTGGTTTTGAAGAAGAAAGGCTGTGAAGAAGCCGGTTATTTGGTGCGCACCTCATCACCTCCTCGCTATTGGTAGGTGAAGCTTGGAGAAACTTCCTTTTTTTTGTTATGGGTTCAAACATTTCAAAAGAAGTACGAGACGTTTATTATACTTTAAAGACTTTACTTAATAAGGATAAAAAAGTTATATCGGGCCATGATCTAAAACTGGTTTTAAAATGGACCCGTGAGCATTTTCCTGACATCAATTCGGTCTCTATTTATGACCCTACATTTTGGGACGACTTCGGAGTTAAATTATGGGATGCCACTGCACGGGGCAATAATGAAACCGCCAAACTCTTAGCACCTTGGTGAACACTTTTTGAAACTTTAAAAGGAAAAGAGTCTATTACTTCATCTGCCCCCCCTTCTGTCCCCCCGCTGCCAACCACTGCCGCTATGGTGAATGCAGATTCGGACCCAGAACCCTTTGACCCAGGTCCTGTCGATTCTGATTCGGAACCTGATTTATATCCTGATGATTATGATGACCCACGAAGTGTATGGGCGACGATTAAGGTCGAAGCACAGAAAGCAGGGGATATGGACATTGCCTGTTTAATTGAAATCCCTCCAAAGCCAAAGCCTCGTAGGAAAGACAGAGGATCCGTGATAGTTGCGCCTGTAATATATGGTGGGAAGGGGCGACCTCAATGGACCGTGCTGAATTTCTCTATTGTAAAAGAACCACGCCGCACCCCGACGTTGCTGCTGGTGCCAGGAGCCGCGGGTCCCGTGCGGTTGTGCGGCCGCTTCCCCCCCCCCCCTCCTCCTTTCCCCGCTTCCCCTCCTCCCTCCTTCCTCCTCCCCACGCCGCATGTCGCTGGCGGCGCACCCCGCTCCCCCTCAGCCGACCGCCGACCGTCGTCGTCACTGCAAAATTTAGTTGAAATGATAGAAGCCTGTAATAGGTTTGGATCTTCCGAACATAAATACGAAGTTATGGCAGCGGCATTCAAAAAATATCCAGCTTACTCCAGCACAGCCTAGATTCTCTGGGTCCGCCCCTACTTGTTACGGTTGCGGGAAAATGAGACATTTGCAAAAGCAGTGTCGAGTTAAAACATCCTTTCCCATTTGTACCCGGTGTCGAAAAGGTCGGCACTATAATAACCAATGCCGTTCTAAGTTTGATATTGATGGGAATGTGATACTTCAACGGCAGAATGCCTTCCAGGGAAACGGAAGGCAGAGCGCGGGTCGGTGCCACGCTCCGACACCAAATTGCATGCCGAACCAGCAGATGCACAATCTTCCGCAACCACAAGCGCCAGCGCTAATGCCGACCCAAACACCATTCGGGCCACCAGTGGCAGCGCAGGCTTGGACCTCTTCACAGAATATGCTGTTACATTAACTGATACCACTGTTCACCTCATATCGACAACAGTGAAAGGACCTTTGCCATCAAAGACTGTAGGACTTATTATCGGAAGATCCTCTACTATACTCTCTGGTTGTTTTATTCTGCCAGGGGTCATTGATGAGGATTCCATCGACATTTCCGTCATGGCTTGGACCCCATCACCACCTTGTAATATTCCAAAACATAGCCACATCGCCCAGATAGTGTTAATATACGGTGCAGCTGATTTAGTTACTCATTCTTCCACTCAAAGAACAGGAGCCTTTGGCTCAACGGGAGCTCCACAAATTTTTTGGTCTCATCTTATTGGCGAAGATAGACCACTTATTACGTATCATGTTTCTTATAATTTTCAACAAATTACTATCACAGGCTTAATCGACACGGGAGCAGATGTTACAGTTTTTTCCAAATCTAAATGGCCAGCAAACTGGCCCTTGGTGCCTACCCCGTCAACACTGGCGGGAATAGGTGGCACGGGTACCAGTTTTCAAAGTCAGTTTCATGTGCAAATCTACCTGCTCTTAATATGACAGAACCTCTCTCTAGATATCATTGGACGGTTCTTCCACAAGGAATGAAAAATAGCCCGACCATATGTCAATGGTATGTTGCTCAGGTATTAGCTCCATTACGGGAACAATTTCCCCGAGTCTTGATTTATCACTATATGGATGATATTTTAATCGCTGCTGAAAAAAAGGTAGAATTGTCACTGTTATTCGAAAAAATGACAACTACTTTAAATCAAGCAGGTTTAAAAATATCCCTAGAAAAAGTTCAAAGACAGGAGCCATGGAAATACCTAGGTTGGCGAATTTCCAGACAGAAAATCTCGCCTCAGCAGATTACTATCGCTGCTAAAGTAACTACTCTTCATGATCTCCAAAAACTGCTGGGCACCATAAATTGGCTGCGTCCCTTGTTAGGAATATCGAATTCAGATTTAGCTCCTTTGTTTGACTTGTTAAAAGGTGATACTGACCTCAATGCCCCGCGAGCCTTGACCACTGAGGCAGTGGAAGCCCTAGAAAAAGTCAGTCAAATTTTAATAACTAAACAAACAGCAAGATGGGACCCACAACTCCCTCTTGCATTAGCCATAATTCCAGATGAAAAAAAAAAATAAAATGTATGGGACTACTTTTCCAATGGGATGAATCACTTTCTGATCCACTTCTTATATTAGAATGGATTTTTCTTCCTTACCAATCTGCAAAGACAATCCTTCGCCAAGTAGAAATGATCTCTGAAATTATTACTAAGGCTAGAAATAGAGGAATTACATTAACAGGCAGAGATCTTACTCATGTTTATGTCTCCTTTACTGAATTTTACCTAGATTTTATCATCCAACATGAGGTATTGTTTCAAATTGCAATTCTTGATTTTCCGGGACAAATCTCAAACCATTTTCCTCCTTCCAAACTATTGCATGCTTCTCTGCCACTTGCTGAATGCCCAAAGATATCTTTCACTCCCCCCCTTTTTCGCTTTAACGGTTTTTACTAATGGTTCAGCAGCTACCCACAAAGCTGTGGTAACTTAGCTCAATGATTCACAGGAGTGGGTTTCCTACATTACTTTCCACCCAGGATCTTCGCAAATTGTCGAACTTGCTGCGGTCGTTAGAGCATTCCAATTATTTTCAGAACAAGCAATTAATTTAGTTACTGACTCTGCTTATGTTGCAGGAATTGTACAAAGGGCTGAACATTCTGCGCTGAAAAATTTAACACATCCCCTTCTATACCCCTTGTTGTTACAACTAATTTCGCTACTTGATGCTAGGAAATATCCATATTTTGTTTTGCAAACGCTCTCATACCTCTTTACCAGGTTTCCTTACACAAGGTAATCGTCAAGCGGATCTCCTCACACTTACTGTTAATGTCCTTCCAAACATTTTTGAACAAGCTCGTATACATCATTCCTTTTTCCATACGAATCTGCGTGGTCTTAAGAGACAATTTAATCTCACTACCCAGCAGACGGCTGATATAATTTCTGCCTGTCCTGATTGTCAACAATCCTCATTAATTTCTAATTCGTTGGGCACTCTTCCTAGGGGACTACAAAGTTTAGAAATTTGGCAAACGGATGTTACACACTTTCCTGAATTTGGTCGACAAAAATTTATCCATGTTTCCATTGACACCTTTTCAGGTGCTATTTATGCATCCTGTCATACAGGAGAGACAGTAAAAGACGTTATATGTAGTGAGACAGGACCAGGTGCCCTGAGTTATTGATGAGTGGGTGTGGGTTCACCTGTGTCTGGCCTCCCTCCTGAGCATGTGCAGGAGCAGGGGGCCAATAAGAGAGCAGCTGACACCCACGGAGAGAGCTCTCACTCTTCAGTGAGGATGGAGAAGCCCACAGCTCGAGCAGCTCCAGGAGCAGGCAAGAAGGGGTAGATCCCGGAGCCCCAGGAACAGCCCTAGGACATCGTCCAGGAATGGGCTAAACCCCGAGGCCTCAGGATCAGCCCTAGGAGCAAGAAGGGCTCCTCCCGCTACAGTTATACGTCACTTTTTAAAGGTATTTGCCTCGTTGAGATTTCCTAAACAGATAAAAACAGAAAATGAGCCCTGCTGCAAACACCACAGCAGAGACCACCGTGCTGTGGTCCGGGGGGGTCTGGGGACGCTTTTGGGGCCCCCCGACCAATTTTTGTCGGATAAGCCTCCTCTACCCCCTTGGTTCTATGCGCCAGTGGACATCTGAACTTCCTCATACTAAAAAGCTGTTTAAGTCCTTCCACTGCAGTGTGAAATGTGCTTTTAGTATTGTATTGTATTGATAACAGGCTTTTGTTAATGTCGTAATTCATGTGATCGTTTATATGTTGACTATGGGATCCTTCGTCAATATGTTGATTGTTGATTGTGCTATTCTGTTGCACTGACTTTTATTGTTAGCTTTTAGGTTATGCTTGTGTTTCCACAGATCAAGGACCTAGATGGATTCCAACGAAAAACGTTCGACCCTACAGGCTATGAGCCGCGCAGGACTAATATTTCTTGTTATTACTGTTTCACCTGTAGTAACTTTTACTCTGCCTAAAGAAAATGTATCGCTCACTTTAGCAAACACCACAGGTCTGCAATCACTATGCATAGTGACAGCTACGCCGCAGAACCCCTTCTCTACATGCTTGGTGGGAATTCCCGTGGACACCTAGCCGATCCCTGAAGCTATGAAATCAATAATGAACGGAACGCATTGCGTTGATTCCTGGGATGGTTTGGTACCATATCTCACTCAAGCTTCTCTGGAACCGCAGGAAATTGAACTGTTAGGGTCCATAGAAATGGATTTTTGCCTTAGGTTTAATTATACAGGAAAAAATAAGACCGAAGGGTGGGATGTTTCCCCGATACATCCCGTTTTTACTAATGCATCCCTTTGGTGTAATTATACCTCTAAAAATGTGTCTAAATCCACTAACAAACCTTTATTGCTTCCCTTGGGCTTGTTTTTTATTTGTGGAGATAGAGCATGGCCTGCGATTCCTTCACACATTCATGGAGGACCCTGCTCAATAGGCAGATTGACTTTGTTGGCCCCTAACGATAGTACAATTATACAATGGCGAAAGAAATATCGACACAAAAGACAGACACACGCTTTTACCAATGACTGTCAAGATGATGTTGAATTTTGGAATGTACCTCAGGTTATATTTTCTTCTATTTTAGCACCTGGAGTCGCCAGCGCTCAAGCGTTAACAACACTTAGGAAGTTGGGGTGCTGGCTGGCAAAGCAGAGTAATGCTACTAGTGCAGCTTTAACTGATTTATTAATGGATATAGATAGTGTTAGACATGCTACTTTGCAGAACCGCGCTGCTATAGATTTTTTCCTTTTAGCTCATGGGCATGGGTGTGAAGATTTTAATGGAATGTGTTGTATGAATCTTTCTGATCACTCTCTATCTATACATGCTGCAATACAATCACTTAAAGAAGGGGTTGCACATTTGCAATCACAGGATAATTGGGACTGGTTTGATAAACTTTTTTCAGGATGGGGTCTAACGGGATGGTTGCGAAGTTTGGTTAAGACTGTTTGTTATGCTTTACTTGCTTTTTTACTTTTTCTAATCTTGCTACCCTGTATTTTTCAATGCTTTCAACGGATGCTCGATCGTGCCATAAAACGAGTTTATCTTGTCCAATCGGAAGGGGGAATTGAGGCAGTACAGCCTCGGACTGTCAGCACCGAACAATTGCTGATGGAACAATTTCAACATAAGCCTTGGGCTATGTGCAAGGACAGTGCTGCTTGAAGCAACTTTTGTAACCGCAAGGAACAGTACGTTAGGACACTCGAAGGTTAAGGAGTAAGCAAGATGATTAGATTAAGGGACTCGGCACGATTGCAACATCCACAAAGAAACTCGAATGTGTGAAAGATAAGCTTTGTTAGTTAATTGTTGCTAAAGGTTTTGTAGCCAATCAAGTTAAAACGTGTGTAACGAGATGTAGAAATCACCAATCAGCAATATGTATACGTGGCATTAGCTCTTAGATTAGTGTATAAATATCGCCTTCTGATTCAATAAAGTTGGACATTTGTTTGCATCAAACAGGTCTCCATCTCACACTGCGACACCCTCCAAGTTCCTCCCAGTCCCCTCCCAGTCCAGTCCCAGTATCTTCCACTCCCCTCCCAGTCCCTCCAAATCCCCTTCTAGTCTCTCGCAGTTCCTCCCAGTCCCCTCCCAGTCCCCTCCCAGTCCCCTCCCAGTCCCTTCCAGTCCCCTCCAAGTTCCTCCCAGTCCCCTCCCAGTCCAGTCCCAGTCCCTTCAACTCCACACCCAGTCCCGCCCAGTCCCCTCCCAGTTCCTCCCAGTCCCCTCCCAGTTCCTCCCAGTCCCCTGCCAGTTCCTCTCAGTCCCCTCCAAAACCCCTCCCAGCTCCTCCCAGTCTTCTTCCAGTTCCCTCCTGTAGTGGAACAAAGCAATCAGACGCCTCTAATTACCGAGAAGTGGGTGTGAGCCGGTATCAAATCCACCTGTGCCCAATTAGGGCAGGCCCCCTATTGAGCATGTGCAAGACCAGGGGGCCAATAAAAGGTGAGGCTCACACCTACTGACTAGCTCACTTCTGAGCTAGTCAAGAGAGCGTGGTTGTAGCTCACTGAGCGGCAGACCAATCTTGCTCGTTCCACTTTGTGGGTGATAGACTTAGAGCACAGCTCATGAGTCTATATCACAACACCGAGAAGGACTTGAGGCAACGATCCCTGAAGAAAGATTGGTCTTGCTACACGTCTTGCTACACCCTCCCAGTTCCCTCCCAGTTCCTCCTATTGCACTCCCAGTCTCCTGCTAGTTCCCTCCCAGTTCCTCCAAGTCCCTCCCAATCCCTTCCCAGTTCCACCGAGTTTCTCCCAGTTCCCTCCCAGGACCCTCCCAGTCACCTCCCAGTTCCTTCCAGTCCCCTCAGAGTTCCTCCCAGTCCCCTCTCAGTCCCTCCAAGTCCCCTCCCAGTCCCCTCTCAGTTCCTCCCAGTACCCTTCAAGTCCCCTCCCAGTTCCTCCAAATCCCCTCCGAGTCCCTCCAAGTCCCCTCCCAGTCCAATCCCAGTTCTACCCAGTCCCCTCCCAGTCCCCTCCCAATTCCTCCCAGTCCCCTCCCAGTCGTCTCCCAGTTCCTCCCAGTCCCCTCCCAGTCCCCTCCTAGTCCGCTCCCAGTCTCCTCCCAGTTTGTCCCAGCCCCCTCCCAGTCCCTCCCAGTCCCCACCCTGTTCCTTCCAGTCCCCTCCCAGTTCCCTCCCAGTCCCTCCCAGTTCCCTTTCAGTCCTTCACAGTCCCCTCTCAGTTCTTCCCAGTCCCCTCCCAGTTCCGTCCCAGTCCCCTCCCAGTCACTACCCAGTCCTTCCCAATCCCCTCCCCGTTCCTCCCACTCCCTGCCAGTCCCCTCCCAGTTACTCCCAGTCCCCTCCCAGTCCCCTCATAGTTTATCCAAGTTCCTCCCAGTCCCCTTCCAGTTCCTCCCAGTCCCATCTTAGTCCCCTTCCATTTACTCCTTGTCCCCTCCATGTTCCTCCCAGTCCCCTCCCAGTCCACTCCCAGTACCCGACACTCCCCTCCAAAACCCCTACCCGTTCCTCCCAATCTTGTCCCAGTCCCCTCCAAGTCCCCTCCCAGTCTCTCCCAGTTTCTCCCAGTCCCCTCCCAGTTCCTCCCAGTTCCCTCCAATTCCCTCCCAGTCCCTCCCAGTCACCTTTCAGTCCCTCTAAGTCCCCTCCCAGTCCCCTCCCTTTTCTTCCATGTCCCCTCCCAGTCCCCTTCCCAGTTCCTCTCAGTCCCTCCCAGTGTCCTCCCAGTCCTCTCCCAGTCACATCCGAGTCCCCTCCCAGTCACCTCCCAGTTCCTCCCAGTACCCTCCCAGTCCCATCCAAGTTCCGCCCAGTCCCATCCCAGTCCCTCCAAGTCCCCTCCCAGTCCCCTCCCATTTCCTCCCAGTCCCCTCCCAGTCTCTACCATTTCCTCCCGGTCCCCTCCCAGTTCCTCCCAGTCCCCTCCCAGTCCCTCCCAGTCCCTCCCAGTTCCTCCCAGTCCCCTCCAAAACCCCTCCCAGCTCCTCCCAGTGTTCTTCCAGTCCCCTCCCAGTTTTCCCTGTCCCCTCCCAGTTCCTCCTATTACCCTCCCAGTCCCCTCCAAATCCCCTCCCAGTTTCTCCCAGTCCCTCCCAGTCCCCTCCCAGTCCCCTCCTAGTTCCTTCCAGTCCCCTCCGAGTTCCTCCCACTCCCCTCTCAGTCCCTCCAAGTCCCCTCCCAGTCCCCTCCCAGTTCCACCCAGTACCCTTCAAGTCCCATCCCAGTTCCTCCTAATGCCCTCCCAGTCCCTCCAAGTCCCCTCCCAGTCCCATCCCGGTTTTGCCCAATTCCTCCCAGTCCCCTCCCAGTTCCTCCCAGTCCCTCCCAGTCCCCTCCCAGTTCCTACCAGTCCCCTCCCAGTCCCCTCCCAGTTCCTCCCAGTCCCTTCCACTCCCCTCCAAGTCCCTCCCAGTCCCCTCCCAGTTTATCCGAGTTCCTGCCAGTCCCCTTCCAGTTCCTCCCAGTCCCCTATTAGTCCCCTTCCATTTACTCCTAGTCCCCTCCCAGTTCCTCCCATTTCCCTCCCTCGCCTCTCATTCCCTCCCAGTCCACTCCCAGTTCTCCCCCATCCCCTCCCATTTCCCTCCCAGTCCCCTCCCAGTCCCCTTCCAGTTCCTCCCACTCCCGTCCCACTCCCCTCCCAGTCCCCTCCCAGTTCATCCCAGTCCCTCCCTGTCCTCCAAGTCCTCCCAGTTCATCCCAATCCCTCTCAGTTCCTCCCAGTCCCCTCCCAGTTCCTCCCAGTTCCTCCCAGTCCCTCCCAGTTACTCCCAGTCCACTCCCTGTCCCCTCCAAGTCCCCTCCCAGTTCCTCCCAGTTCCTCCCAGTCCCTCCCAGTTACTCCCAGTCCACTCCCTGTCCCCTCCCAGTCCCCTCCCAGTCCTCTTGCAGTTCCTCCCAGTCCCCTCCCAATCCCCTCCCAATTCCTCCCAGTCCCTCCCAGTCCCCTCCAAGTCCCCTTCCAGTTCCTCCCAGTACTCCCAATCCCTTCCCAGTTCCTCCCAGTCCCCTCCCAGTTCCCTCCCAGTCCCTCCTAGTCCTCTCCTAGTTCTTCCCCATCTCCTCCTAGTCCCCTACCAGTTCTTCCCAGTCCCTTCCGAGTCCCCTCCCAGTTCCTCCCAGTCCCCTCCCAGTCCCCTCCCAGTTCCTCCCATTCCCACTCAGTCCCCTGCCAGTCCCCACCCAGTTCCTCCAAGGCCCCTCCCAGTACCTCCCAGTCCCCTCTCAGTTACCTCCCAGTCCCTCGCAGTCCCTCACAGTTTCTCCCCGTTCCCTCCTAGTACTCCAAGTCCCTTTCCAGTTCCTCCCAGTCCCCTCCCACTCCCCTCCCAGTTTTTCCCAGTCTTCTCCCAGTCCCCTCCCAGTCCCCTCCCAGTTCCTCCCATTCCCACCCAGTCCCCTCCCAGTCCCCTCCCAGTTCCTCCCATTCCCACTCAGTCCCCTGCCAGTCCCCACCCAGTTCCTCCAAGGCCCCTCCCAGTACCTCCCAGTCCCCTCTCAGTTACCTCCCAGTCCCTCGCAGTCCCTCACAGTTTCTCCCCGTTCCCTCCTAGTACTCCAAGTCCCTTTCCAGTTCCTCCCAGTCCCCTCCCACTCCCCTCCCAGTTTTTCCCAGTCTTCTCCCAGTCCCCTCCCAGTCCCCTCCCAGTTCCTCCCATTCCCACCCAGTCCCCTCCCAGTCCCCACCCAGTTCCTCCAACTCCCCTCCCAGTCCCTCCCAGTCCCCTTCTAGTCGCACCCAATTCCTCCCAGTCCCCTCCCGGTTCTTCAGTCCCCTTCCAGTCCCTCCCAGTCCCTCCGAGTCACCTCCTAGTCCTTCCCAGTCCCCTCCCAGTTCGTCCGACTTCCTCACAGTCCCCTCCCAGTTCATCCGAGTTCCTCCCAGTCCCCTTCCAGTTCCTCCCATTCCCCTCTTAGTCCCCTTCCAGTTACTCCTATTCCCCTACCAGTTTCTCCCACTCCCCTCCTAGTCCACTCCCAGTCTCTCCCAGCCCCTCCCAGTTCCTCCCAGTCCCCTCCCTGTCCATTTCCACTACCGCCCAATCCCCTCCCAGTTCCTCCCAGTCCCCTCCAAAACCCCTACCCGTTCCTCACAGTCTTGTCCCAGTCCCCTCCAAGTCCCCTCCCAGTCCCCTCCCACTTCCTTCCAGTCCCCTCCAAGTCCCCTCCAAGTCCCCTCCCAGTTCCTCCCAGTCTCTCTCAGTCCCTGCCAGTCACCTCCCAGTTCTTTCCAGTTCCTCCAAGTCCCTCCCAGTCCCCTCCCAATTCCTCCCAGTCGCCTCCCAGTCTCCTACCAATTCAATCTAGTCCCCTCCCAATCCCCTTTCAGTCTCCTCCCAGTCCCTTCCCAGTCCTCTCCTAGTCACCTCCCAGTCCCCTCCCAGTCCAATCCCAGTTCCTCCCAGTCCCCTTCCAGTTCCTCCCACTCCTCTCCCAGTCCCTTCCCAGTCCCATCCCAATTCCTCCCAGTTCCTATCAGTCCTCTCCCAGTCCCTCACAGTCCCCTCCCAGTTCCTCCCAGTCCCCTCCCAGTTCGTCCCCGTTGCTCCCAGTCCCCTACCAGTCCCCTTCCAGTTCCTTGTACTCCCCTTCCAGTCCCCTCCCAGTCCCCTCCAAGTCCCATTTCAGTCCTTCCCAGTCCCCTCTCAGTTCTTCCCAGTCCCCTCCCAGTTCCGTCCCAGTCTCTTCACCTCCCCTCCCAGTCCCTCCCAGTCCCGTTCTAGACTCTCCCAGTTCCTCCCAGTCCCCTCCCAGTTCCTCCCAGTCCCCTCCCAGTCACTCCCAGTCTATCCAAGTCACCTCCAAGTCCCTCCCAATCCCCTCCCCGTTCCTCCAACTCCCTCCCATTCCTCTCCCAGTCCACTCCCAGTACCTCCCAGTCCCCTTCCAGTTCCACCTAGTCCCGTCCAAAACCCCTTCCCGTTCCTCCCAGTCTTGTCCCAGTCCCCTCCCAGACCCTCCCAGTCCCCTCCTAGTTCTTCCCCATCCCCATCCACTCCCCTCCCAGTTCCTCCCAGTCCCCTCCTAGTCTCCTCCCAGTCCCTTCCAGTCCCTCCCAGTTCCTCCCAGTCCCCTCCCTGTGGTAGTTAAGGTGTGGAATGTGGCAGTTAAGGTTTGACGGCTGGAAGATATCGTGCTGTACGGAAAGTTAAGATAACGCTTCCCTCCTGACAACCAATAGGTACAGATCCCTAACGCAAGCAGACGGAAGTGACTATTTAAGCCTAGGCTATAAAATGCGGTGTAACATAAACAATAAAGGCCATTCGCCGTCCATCATAATGATGTCTGTGAGCTGATGGCCCGGGCAACCCGGGGTTGGTTGCTGACTCGTTCTTGAACCAGGTTGCCACGCCTCGTCGAGGCTGTGGAGAAAATGCACTAATGCGTTAGCCGAGGAGATCATGTCCTCAGGCACGGGAAAACCCCTCAAGGCATGGGGGAAGGTCAGGGGCGCCTTGAAAAAAGCCCTAGAGGAGCAGGAGACATGGAGGAAGGCAAGGGACTGTTTACTAATCGTCCCGAAAACCGGGGTCGGTGCAGCCACGCAGACCACGCCCCCAACCGATGACGGTCCCCAGGCGGACCGGCACGAGGGGGACACCCCCGTCCAGCCCCCAAGCCCTATACCGCTCGCGGAAGAGCAAAACCAAACAGAAACCATCTGGGGTGAGCTAGCTGAGGAAGCCAGGGCTGAGGCGGAAAAATCAAAACCCGATGACGTTTGGCCGAGACCGCCTCCCTATGCGCCTCAAGATGGCGTAAATCCAACAGAGGGAGGGCGGGGCGAAAACGCCCCTGCCGGTAACGAGGGGGGAGCACCGGAACTGATGGGCGTGTGCAGACGGGAAGGCGGGGAAAGCGAAAAGGAGGTGGGAGGTGGCCTGGACCTGCTCAGCCTCAGCCCGCTCTGCTCCACTCCCTGCGCTGCGCCGAGCGCTCCGAGCGTAAAGGAGAAGGGGGGTGGTGCGGATAATCAAGAAGGGGGTGGAATCGCAAGCCAGGAAGCGGGAAATGCGAACCAGGCAGCAGGAAACGCGAACCGGGCAGCAGGAACCAATCAGAGCATCCATCCGGTTCTATTCCCTTATAAGCAGAGCGAAGAGGAAAAGGGCGGTTGGATCCGCCCACAAATATGTCACTGCAGGGCAAACTCCTCCCCAGGAAGGCCATTGGACGAGCCGAAGGGGAGGGAACTGCCAGCCCACAAAGGAAGTGGGAGGGGTCGGAGCCCTAAAAAGGAAAGTTGGCGGGACCGGAGCCGGAAGAAAAAACTTCGGAACCCTGAAGTAGCCAGTCAGTCGAGCTCAAATCCCGAGTCGGACAGTTCCGGGGACGAGTGGCCCCGGGCAGACTCAGACTGAAATGATAGTAAGGTAGGGATTGAGACCCGACACACCCTCGGATTTAGCAAAGGGGGATCGCTGGAGAATATTCCCGTTACGGACTGGAGGAAAGTAAACAATGCATGCGCAGAATGGGCCCCTTCGGCAGCATTAGCATTCCCGGTCAGGGTAACAAGAGAAGGTAATGAGACACGAACAATGTACACCCCTGTAAATTATAAGGATGTACAGGCGATTGTTAAAGCAATTGCAGATAAGGGACTTAATTCTGCCATGGTTACCACCCTCATGGATGTGCTTTTTGGGGGAGATGATATGATCCCATTTGATATAAAACAAGTTAGCAGACTAATTTTTGATGGGGCAGGCATGTTCGTTTTCAGGCAAGAATGGGAAGATAACTGTGCAAAGCAAATAGCCCGATCACTCGGGGCAGATCACCCACTGCATGGCTCCAGCCTGCAGCGACTGATGGGTAGAGACCCATCAATGGTTACTCCCCAGGCACAAGCCCAAGGTATGCGGGCCCATGAAATTAGGACAACCACCCGTGCAGCTAGAGAGGCCATTCGTGCTACCTGTAGGATTGTAGACAAGTCATCACCATGGACCACAATAAAACAGAATGAAAGTGAGAGCTTTACACAGTTTGTGGACCGTCTGCAGGCGGCCATGGACTCTTATTCCCTGCCTGCGGATGTAAAAAACCCAGTACTTGCAGACTGCATACATCAGCAGTGTAATTCAAAAACCAAAGAAGTCCTTCGATCACTGCCAGCAGGGGCAAGTGTTGCTGACATGATTAAACGTGTCATGAATGAAGAGCATCTAGCCCCGATTCAGGTAGCTGTTCGCACTGCAATAGCTGATGTGATGGCATGTTTTAAATGCGGCCAAGTGGGCCATGTGGTGGCAAACTGCCCCCAACAAGTGAACCAGCCACCAACATCTAATCCGCGACAGAAGCAATGCAGGGGACCGTGCTAGGTCTGTGGAATGAAAGGGCATTTCGCTAAGGACTGCAAATCCAAAGAGCAGGGAAACGGGACGGGGAGGGGGTGCCCGGGCCGCACACAGCCCTCTCCCACTTGGGATATGACGCGGCCCAACTACGTCAACCCTGGATGGGACAAGGCACTCTCGAACCTGCCGACCCCCGAGCAACAACCAACTATATGGCGCAACCAGCAGTCCAACCGAATCTGCCGACGTCTCAGGGACAGCCGGAACCACCCCTTGGGGACAAAACACCAGGGTGGCCCTGGCAGTAAGGTGTGATAACCCACCAGTAGTGTACGGGACCTGCTCCCTTTATAATACCTCAAATAGCGCCACCATTAGCGTCCTCTTTTTAATTGACACAGGAACAGATGTTACAGTTATTCCTGAGACAATTTGGCCCCATACTGGAAACTGGAAGACGCACCTATGGTGGGTGGAGTTGGGGGAGTAACCCAAGCTCGGAAGAGTGCTCAATTGGTGGCGATCACGCTTCACACTGAAAAGGGACCAGAGAAAACCATCACCCTCTTCCCGTATGTCATGTCAGGAGTTCCACCCTTGCTGGGAAGAGACGCCCTAGCCCTATTAAAAGCCAGGGTGACAAATTTACCCTAAGGGCCACTGCCGCACACCCGCTCCTACCAATCAAACTGACATGGAAATCATCCAACCCCGTGTGGGTCGAGCAGTGGCCCCTATAAAAGCCTCAAATGGATGCTCTTCTTGAGCTAGTTGACCGCGAACTGCAGCGAGGTCACATAGAGCCTTCCACTAGTCCATGGAACACCCCAGTTTTTGTAATACCCAAACGAACTGGTGAGAGGTTTCGCCTCCTTCATGACCTGTGTGAAGTAAACAAAATAATCCAACCAATGGGTCCTGTCCAAACGCTGCTACCTATGAATTCTATGATACCAGAAGGACAACCTTGTGCTGTCCTTGATATCAAAGACTTTCTTTTCAATACCCCTGCATGAGGAGGACGAGGAGTGGTTTGCTTTTTCTGTCGTATTTCCAAACAGCCAACGCCCCAACCTACGCTTCCAGTGGAAAGTGCTGCCCCAAGGAATGATCAACTCACCCACCTTCTGCCAGATCACAGTGGATCGAGCATTAGCGCCTATCCGACTCACTGACCTGTCTGCGACTATCATCCAATACATGGATGATATCTTGATCGCTGCACCATCAGGAAGCCAAGTAGACCAGCTGGTGTCTACAATTTCAAACACTTTGAAAGCACATGGATTCAAAATCACGAGTGCAAAAATTAAAAGAGGACCGTGTGTAAGCTTCTTGGGAGTGGAAATCACAAACACCTATGTCACCCCCCCGCAGATGAAGATCCGTCGGAACGGCAAGACGCTCCACGATATGCAGCAATTAGTGGGGTCCCTGCAATGGCTCCGTAACGTAGTCCTGATCCCTCCTGAAATCATGGCCCCCCTGTACGATCTTTTAAAAGGGAAGAACCCGTGGGAGCAAAATACTTTAACACCAGAAGCAATGAGCTCTCTCAATTTCATCGAGCAACAGATGTCCTCAAGTACGCTTTCCAGGTGGAACCCAAACATATCACTCGATCTGTATGTGCACTTCACAAAAGGAGGGGGAGTAGGAGCCCTGGCCCAGGGCTCTCCCGAAACAGCCAAACCAGTACAATGGATAGTCCTAGGAAAACCAACACGTGCGTTCTCCCGAGGACTTGAATGCCTTGGTAGCCTCCTCATGAAAGGCAGGAAATTCGCCCTAAGACACCTAGGCATCGAACCTGCCAGGATATACCTACCCTTCCACAAACAGCTGCCAGCACAATCAGTGGCGATGTCAGAGCATTTAGCCACAGCCCTCACTGGATTTGGAGGAGAAGTTCGATATGCATCAAAGCCCCCCTGGATCCAAATGCTGGCAATTGTTGACGTGGACCTCCCACTGAAGATCATGGACCGGCCTCAACCGGGACCAACGGTCTTCACAGACGCGTCCTCAGTGACCTCAACTGCGGCGGCAGTATGGCAGTCGGGAGGAGAATGGCACTGCGTTAAAATGACCGATCCTGCTCTCTCAGTCCAACAGCTAGAAGCGTCGGCCGTAGCGCTAGCATGCGGACTGTTCCCAACAGAACATCTCAACACAGTAACTGACTCGATGTTTGTGGCCAAACTTTGCCTGGCCATGTCTGGGCCCGGCGTCTCAACATCTAAAGTAGCTCTAATGCTAGAAGAAGCGCTTCTTTCCCAAAAAGGCACTATATCGGTCATTCACGTACACAGCCACAGCCCAATTTTAGGGTTCTTCCAGATCGGCAATGACAAAGCAGACGCCGCTGCAAAAGGACTGTGGTCATTGAGAGACGCCCGTCAGCTACACGAGTCTCTCCACATTGGAGCTAAAGCGTTGGCGAAAAGATGCGGGATTCCAGTCACTGATGCGAAACACATTGTAGCTACATGTCCCTACTGTCAGAAAGCACCACTATGGTCCAGCGGAGTACACCCCAGAGGTCTCAAAGCCTCCGAAGTGTGGCAGACAGATTTTACACTCTGCCAGTTGCTGAAACCTAGAGCATGGCTAGCATTAACCGTAGACACATATAGTGGAGTGATCGTAGCCTCTCAGCACCTTAAGACTGACTCCAAAGCGACTATCCAGCATTGGCTGACAGCTATGGCATGGCTCGGCATTCCTAATCAGATCAAAACGGACAATGGCCCAAACTTCGTGTCCAAATCTGTACAAGCTTTCGTCCAGAAGTGGGGCATCACTCTACTACATGGTATCCCATATAATAGCACAGGCCAGGCCATAGTTGAACAAGCAAACCGCAGTCTAAAATCTAGAGGTATTAGCGAAAGCAGAAGGCTTCGACAACGCCATTCCCTCAAGAGACCAAGCACGCCTTCTAGCTACCGCTCTATTAGCCCTGAATCAGTACCCCAGAGGAGAAGAGGCAAACAGCCCAGCCCAAAAACATTGGGCCACTAGAGCTATGGAGGAAGGCCCATTAGTCAGAGCCAGGAATGAGTTGGGTGAATGGGAACAGGGATGGAGACTAGTTCTCACGGGGTGAGGGTATGCAGCTATCAAAAAAGATGGAATAGTCAAGTGGTGTCCATTTAAGTCCATTAAACCAGACCTCCAGATTAGTGATGATAGCAACAGTAATAATAATAATAATAGTAGTGGAGTTAAACTAACAAAAACTGTAAGTTTCTGTTCACAGGACCAGCTCGTCGGGCACTCTCCTAACCTACATGACCCGGTGGACAGCAAGGACGACGGAACAGCGAACGTCCTGACAGAACCAAAGAATCCCGCATCAACAGCACCCAGACACCGGCGTTGTCTGTGATACCATGGCATAGCTCAGAGAAAGTTTGGAAAAAAGAAAAAGAGACAATGAAGTCCAGCAAGAATGGTTTGAGTCATGGTTTAACCACACACCATGGCTAACCACTCTCATTTCCCCACTAATTGGACTGTTTATACTGCTCATCGTAGCGCTAGTCTAAGGACCCTGTATATTAAGTAAGCTTGTGTTGTTTGTTAAAGACCGATTAGAAAAAGATAATATAATGTTAGTAGAACGTAGACAGCTGCTTTAAGAACACGATCTTAGTTACATAATCCAATCGTTAGTTACCTCCCTTATAGATAAGTGTACCACATGATTAATGGTTACCCTCTACTAACACTCTTGTTTGGTGTGCCTTATGTTTTATACAAGCCTTTTATACAAACCTTTACTATTGAAACACCTTAAGTTTGTCATATTTTTACTAATTTAGTTGCATGGAACTTTAGATGTGCCTTATAACCCGGTGTGCCTTTTACTTTTAATTTTTTAATGTTTTAAGTTTTCTATGCCTCTCCCCATTTAGTTAAGCATAGGTAGGGGGGGAAATGTGGTAGTTTAGGTTTGAAATGTGGCAGTTAAGGTTTGGCGGCCGGAAGATATCGTGCTGTACGGAAAGTTAAGATAAGGCTTCCCTCCTGACAACCAATAGGTACGGGTCCTTAACGCAAGCAGACGGAAGTGACGATGTAAACCTAGGCTATAAAATGCGGTGTAACATAAACAATAAAGGCCATTTTCTGTCCATCATATTGATGTCTGTGAGCTGATGGCCCGGGCAACCTGGGGTTGGTTGCTGAGTCATTCTTGAACCAGGTCGCCACACCTCGTCGGAGGCAACACCTCCCAGTACACTCAGTCCCCTCCCAGTTCCTCCCAGTCCCTCCCAGTCCCCTCCCAGTTCCTCCCCGTCCCCTCCCACTTCCCTCCCAGTCCCACCCAGTCCCCCTAAAGTTCCTCCCAGTCCCCTCCCAGTCCAGTCCCAGTCATTTCAACTCCCCTCCCAGTCCCCCCCAGTCCCCTCCTAGTCTCTCCCAGTTTCTCCCAGTTCCTCCCAGTCCCTTCGAGTCACCTCCCAGTCCCTCCAAGTCCCCTCCCAGTTCATCCAACTCCCTCCCAGTCCCCTCCCAGTTCCTCCCAGTCCCTCCGAGTCACCTCCCAGTCCCTCCAAGTCCACTCCCAGTTCATCCAAGTTCCTCCCAGTCCCCTCCCAATTCCTCCCAGTCCCCTCCTAGTCCACTCCATGTATCTCCCTGTCCCCTCCCACTTCCTCCCAGTCCTTTCCAAAACTCCTACCCGTTCCTCCCAGTCTTGTCCTAGTCCCCTCAAAGTCCCCTCCCAGTCCCCTCCCAGTTCCTCCCAGTCCCTTCCCAGTCCCCTCCAAGTCCCCTCCCAGTTCCTCCAAGTCCCTCCCAATCCCCTCCCAGTTCCTCCCACTCACTCCCACTCCCCTCCCAGTTCCTCCCAGTCCCCTCCCTGTTCCTCCCAGTCTCCTACCAGTCACCTTCTGGTTCCTCCCAGTTCCTCTAAGTCTCCTCCCATTTCCTCCCAGTCCCTCCCATTCTTCTCCCAGTTCCTTCCAGTCCCCTCCCAGTACCTCCCAGTCCCCTCCCAGTTCCTTCCAGTCCCTTCCACTCCCCTCTAAGTCCCTTTCAGTCCCTCTCACTCCCTCCCAGAACCCTCCCAATTCCTCCGAGTTCCTCCCAGTCCCCTTCAAGTTCCTCCCAGTCCCCTCCCAATTTAATCCAAGTCCCCTCCCATTCCCTCCCCATCCCCTCCCAATCCCCTCCTAGTCCCCTCCCAGTCCCCTCTCAGTTCCTCCCAGTCCCCTCCCACTTCCTCCCAGTCTCCTCCCAGTCCCCTCCCAGTCCCTCCCAGTCCCCTCCCATTTCCCCCCAGTCCCCTCCAAGTCCCCTCCCAGTTCCTTCCAGTCTCCTCCCAGTCCCATCAAGTCCACTCTCAGTCCCTCCCCATCACCTCCCAGTCCCTCCCAGTCCCCTCCCAGTTCCTCCCAGTCCCCTCCCAGTCCCCTTCCAGTCTCTCATACTCCCCTCCCAGTTCTTCCCATTTCACCCCAGTTCCTCCCAGTCTCCTCCCAGTTCCTCACAGTCCCCTCCCAGTCCCTCCCACTCCCCTCTAAGTTCCTTTCTAGTCCCTCCCAGTCCTTACCCAATCCCCTTTAAGTCCCCTCCCAGTCCGTATCAGTCCCCACCAAGTCCATTCTAGTCCCCTCCCAGTCCCCTCCCAGTCCCCTTCCCAGTTCCTCCCAGTCCCCTCCCAGTCCCCTCCCAGTCCCCTCACAGTCTCCTCCCAGTTCCCTCCCAGTTCCTCCCAGTCCCCTTCAAGTTCTTCCCCATTGCTCCCAGTCCCTCCAAGTCCCCTCCCAGTTCCTCCCAGTCCCCTCCTAGTCTCTCCCACTCCCCTCCCAGTTTTTCCCATTTCCCCCCAGTTCCTCCCAGTCCCTCCAAGTCCCCTCCCAGTCTCCTCCCAGTTCCTCCCAGTCTCTCCCACTCCTCTCCCAGTTCTTCCCATTTTCCCCCAGTTTCTCCCAGTCCCTCCAAGTCCCCTCCCAGTTCCTCCCAGTCCCCTCCCAGTACAGCTCCCACTCCCCTCCCAGGTTCTCCCAGTTCCTCCCAGTCCCTCCCAGTCCCCTCCCAGTCCCTCCCAGTCCCCTCCCAGTACCTCCCAGTCCCCTCCTAATCACCTTCCAGTTCTCTCTATGTCTCCCCCAGTCCCCTCCCAGTTCCTTCCAGTCCCCCCCACTCCCTTCCCAATTCCTCCCAATTCCTCCCAGTCCTTCCCAATCTCTTAGCAGTTCCTCCCAATCCCCTCAATGTTCGTCCCAGTCCCCTCCCTCTTCTTTCCCCGTCCCCTCCTAGTCCCTTGCAGTCCCCTCCTAATAACCTCCCAGTCCCTCCCAATCCGCTCCCAGTCCCCTCTCAGTCCCTCCCAGTCCCCTCCCAGTCCCTCTAAGTCCCCTCCCAGTCCCTCCTCGTTCCTCCCAGTCCCCTCCCAGTCCCCTCCCAATCCCCTCCCAGTTCCTCCCAGTCCTCTCACAATCCCCTCCCAGTACCATCACAGTCCCCTCCCAGTTCCTCCCAGACCCTCTCAGTCCCCTCCCAGTCCCCTCCTAATCACCTTCCAGTCTCCTCTATGTCTCCCCCAGTCCCCTCCCAGTTCCTTTCAGTCCCCTCCCACTCCCTTCCAAATTCCTCCCAGTTCCTCCCAGTCCCTCCCAATCTCTTCCCAATGCCATCCCAGTCCCCTCCCAGTTCCTCCCAGTTCCTCCCAGACCCTCTCAGTCCCCTCCCAGTCCCTTCATAATCACCTTCCAGCCCCCTCTATGTCTCCCCCAGTCCTCTCTCAGTTCCTTCCAGTCCCCTCCCACTCCCTTCCCAGTTCCTCCCAATTGCTCCCAGTCCCTCCCAATCTCTTCCCAGTTCCTCCCAGTCCCCTCAAAGTTCCTCCCAGTCCCCTCCCTCTGCTTCCCAGTCCCCTCCTAGTCCCTCGCAGTCCCCTCCCAGTCCCCTCTCAGTCCCTCTCAGTCCCTACCAGTCCCCTCGCACTCCCTCCTAGTCCCTCCCAGTCCCCTCCCAGTCCCTCCCAGTCATCTCCCAGTCCCCTCTAGTCACCTCCCAGTCCCTCCTAGTCTCCTCCCAGTTCCTCCCATTCCCCTCCCAGTCCCCTCCCAGTCCCGTCCCATTACCTTTCCGTCCGCTCTTTGTCCCTTCCAGTTTCTCTCAGTTCCTCCCAGTATCTCCCAGTCCCCTCCCAGTTCCTCCCAGTGTTGCCTCAGGCGTGGTGACCTGATTCAGTAACAACACTGCGACCACTCTCGGGTCGCTCGGGCCATCAGCTCACAGAGATCAATATGATGGACGGCAAATGGCGTTTATTGTTTAGGTTACACCGCATTTTATAGCCTAGGTTTACATCGTCACTTATGCCTGCTTGCATCAGGGACCCGTACCTATTGGTTGTCAGGAGGGAAGCCCGATCTTATCTTTCCGTACAGCATGATATCTTCCGGCCGCCAAACCTTAACTGCCACATTTCAAAACTAAACTACCACATTTCCCCCCCTCCCTATGCTTAATTAAATGGGGAAAGGTATAGAAAACTTAAAACATTAAAAATATTAAAAGTATAAGGCACACCGGGTTATAAGGCACATGTAAAGGTCCATAGTACCTGGGGTAACTAATAATTCCTCAGTACATGCAACTAAATTAGTAAAAATATTACAAACTTAAGGTGTTAGAATAGTAAAGGCTTGTATAAAACATAAGGCACATCAAATAAGTGTGTTAGTAGACGGTAACCGTTAATCGCTGGGTATACTTATCTAAAATAGGAGGTGACTAAAGCTAGGATTATATAACTGAATATATGTTCTTAAAGCAGCTGTCTACGTTCTACTAACATTATATTATCTTTTTCTAACCGGTCTTTAACAAACAACACAAGCTTACTCAATATACAGGGTCCGAAGACCAGCGCTATGATGAGCAGTATGAACGGTGCCATTAGTGTGGAAATGAGGGTGGTTAGCCATGGTGTGTGGTTAAACCATGACTCAAACCATCCTTGCTGGACTTCACTGTCTCTTTTTCTTTTTTCCAAACTATCTCTGAGCTTGGCCATGGTATCGCGGACAACGCCGGTGTTGTCTGCATATACACAACACTCTTCTCCTAGCACAGTACAATGTCCTCTTTGTTGTAAAAACAAGAGATCTAGTCCCCTACGATCTTGGAGGACAAGTTCAGACAAGGAACTCAGGCATTGTTGTAAGGCGCTGATTGATTTCTCAATTAGAGCCAGATCCTCATCCACTGTTATTTTGAGGGAATGAAACTTTTGATTTTGCTCAATCACTGAGGCTATTTCGGTACCGGTGGGGGTCACGTGTCTGGCATGAGTTGTGGTGCTGGTGGGAATTATAATACGAGCTTCGGTCTCGTATACTAAAGACTTAGCTGTCGGCGGGTTAAGGGCTGGGTTACATTCGACAGCTTGGGGTGCTTGTGGTATGGACAGGCACAGGCACTCCTCTATCGTTGGAATTTCCCTGAAGGAATGGGTACCACATCTTACCTTTGAGCCATCCTGCATCACCTGGGTTTAAAATTTCCAGGACCAAATGGGAACAATTTGGTCCCCAACTTACTTGTAAAAATTTATCCTATATTTCTGGTATCCAGCTCCTGCCTGTCACAATGGTCTCACATCCCCAATGTCCTCAAACTTCTGGATGGTTACAATAACTTTTCCCTGGGTGTGAGCTGGGGCACCAATATAATTCCCTATATGACTGACCGAGTTCCTGAATGCTAGGTTCTGTCGCCTCAGGCTGTGCTACCCTGGGGAATAGAACACCAAATGTAATCGTAAAAGTCGGGACTCCTGCCGTTATGTTTTCCTTTATCACTCGGCCGTTTTTTGGGTTCCACAGGATCCACCTGAATGGCTGGTGGTAATTGTAATTTGCCTCTCCTGTAGTAACAAAGCCTAAAATCAGGATCACAGAAAGATATAGTAGATCTCTTCTGCACGGGTTGTTCTGCCGGTGTCTGGGTTCTGTTGATGCAGGGTTCTCTGGTTCTGTCAGGACATTCGCTTTTCCGTCGTCCTTGCTTCCCACCGGGGTACGTAGGTTAGGAGGGTGCCCGACGAGCTGGTCCTGTGAACAGAAACTTACAGTTTTTGTTAGTTAACCTCCACTACTATTATTGTTGTTATTATTACTATTGCTATTATCACTAATCTGAAGGTCTGTTTTAATGGACTTAAGTGGATACCACTTTACTATCTTCTTTGATAGCTGCATACCCTCGCCCCGTGAGAACTAGTCTCCACCCCTGTTCCCATTCGCCCAACTCGTTCCTGGCTCTGACTAATGGGCCTTCCTCCATAGCTCTAGTGGCCCAATGTTTTTGGGCTGGGCTGTTTGCCTCTTCTCCTCTGGAATACTGATTCAGGGCTAATAGAGCGGTTGCTAGAAGGCGTGCTTGGTCTCCTGAGGGAATGGCGTTGTCGAAGCCTTCTGCTTTCACTAATACCTCTAATGCTGGTTTGGCTGTTTCGGAAGAGCCCTGGGCCAGGGCTCCTACTCCCCCTCCTTTTGTGAAGTGCACATACAAATCGAGTGATATGTTTGGGTTCCACTTGGCGAGCGTGCTTGAGGACATCTGTTGCTCGATGAAATTGAGAGAGCTCATTGCTTCTGGTGTTAAAGTTTTTTGCTCCCACGGGTTCTTTACTTTTAAAAGATCGTACAGGGGGGCCATGATTTCAAGAGGGATCAGGACTACGTTACGGAGCCATTGCAGGGACCCCACTAATTGCTGCATATCGTGGAGCGTCTTGCCGTTCCGACGGATCTTCATCTGCGGGCGGGTAACATAGGTGTTTGTGATTTCCACTCCCAAGAAGCTTACACACGGTCCTCTTTTAATTTTTGCACTCGTGATTTCGAATCCATGTGCTTTCAAAGTGTTTGAAATTGTAGACACCAGCTGGTCTACTTGGCTTCCTGATGGTGCAGCGATCAAGATATCATCCATGTATTGGATGATAGTCGCAGACGGGTCAGTGAGTCGGATAGGCGCTAATGCTCGATCCACTGTGATCTGGCAGAAGGTGGGTGAGTTGATCATTCCTTGGGGCAGCACTTTCCACTGGAAGCGTAGGTTGGGGCGTTGGCTGTTTGGAAATACGACAGAAAAAGCAAACCACTCCTCGTCCTCCTCATGCAGGGGTATTGAAAAGAAAGTCTTTGATATCAAGGACAGCACAAGGTTGTCCTTCTGGTATCATAGAGTTCATAGGCAGCAGCGTTTGGACGGGACCAATTGGTTGGATTATTTTGTTTACTTCACGCAGGTCATGAAGGAGGCGAAACCTCTCACCAGTTCGTTTGGGTATTACAAAAACTGGGGTGTTCCATGGACTAGTGGAAGGCTCTATGTGACCTCGCTGCAGTTTGCGGTCAACTAGCTCAAGAAGAGCATCCATTCGAGGCTTTGATAAGGGCCACTGCTCGACCCACACTGGCTTGGACGATTTCCATGTCAGTTTGATTTGTAGGAGCGGGTGTGTGGCAGTGGTCCTTAGGGTAAATTTGTCACCCTGGCATTTAATAGGGCTAGGGCATCCCTTCCCAGCAAGGGTGGAACTCCTGACATGACATACGGGAAGAGGGTGATGGTTTTCTCTGGTCCCTTTTCAGTGTGAAGCGTGATCGCTACCAATTGAGCACTCTTCCGAGCTTGGGTTACTCCCCCAACTCCACCCACCATAGGTGTGTCTTCCAGTTTCCAGTATGGGGGCCAAATTGTCTCAGGAATAACTGTAACATCTGTTCCTGTGTCAATTAAAAAGGGGACGCTAATGGTGGCGCTATTTGAGGTATTATAAAGGGAGCAGGTCCCGTACACTACCGGTGGGTTATCACACCTTACTGCCAGGGCCACCCTGGTGTTTTGTCCCCAAGGGGTGGCTCCGGCTGTCCCTGAGGCGTAGGCAGATTCGGTTGGACTGCTGGTTGCGCCATATAGTTGGTTGTTGCTCGAGGGGGCGGCAGGTTCGAGAGTGCCTTGCCCCATCCAGGGTTGACGTAGTTGGGCCGCGTCATATCCCAAGTGGGAGAGGGCTGTGTGCGGCCCGGGCGCCCCCTCCCTGTCCCGTTTCCCTGCTCTTTGGATTTGCAGTCCTTAGCGAAATGCCCTTTCTTTCCACAGACCTAGCACGGTCCCCTGCATTGCCTCTGGCGCGGATTAGATGTTGGTGGCTGGTTCACTAGTTGGGGGCAGTTTGCCACCACATGGCCCGTTTGGCCGCATTTAAAACATGCCATCACATCAGCTATTGCAGTGCGTACAGCTACTTGAATCGGGGCTAGATGCTCTTCATTCATGACACGTTTAATCATGTCAGCAACACTTGCCCCTGCTGGCAGTGATCGAAGGACTTCTTTGGTTTTTGAATTACACTGCTGATGTATGCAGTCTGCAAGTACTGGGTTTTTTACATCCGCAGGCAGGGAATAAGAGTCCATGGCCGCCTGCAGACGGTCCACAAACTGTGTAAAGCTCTCACTTTCATTCTGTTTTATTGTGGTCCATGGTGATGACTTGTCTACAATCCTACAGGTAGCACGAATGGCCTCTCTAGCTGCACGGGTGGTTGTCCTAATTTCATGGGCCCGCATACCTTGGGCTTGTGCCTGGGGAGTAACCATTGATGGGTCTCTACCCATCAGTCGCTGCAGGCTGGAGCCATGCAGTGGGTGATCTGCTCCGAGTGATCGGGCTACTTTCTTTGCACAGTTATCTTCCCATTCTTGCCTGATAACGAACACGCCTGCCCCATCAAAAATTAGTCTGCTAACTTGTTTTATATCAAATGGGATCATATCATCTCCCCCAAAAAGCACATGTATGAGGGTGGTAACCATGGCAGAATTAAGTCACTTATCCGCAATTGCTTTAACAATCACCTGTATATCCTTAGGGTTTACAGGGGTGTACATTGTTCGTGTCTCATCACCTTCTCCTGTCACCCTGACCGGGAATGCTAATGCTGCCGAAGGGGCCCAATCTGCGCATGCATTGTTTATTTTCCTCCAGTCCGTAACGGGAATATACTCCAGCGATCCCCCTTTGCTAAATCCGAGGGTGTGTCGGGTCTCAGTCCCTACCTTACTATCATTTGAGTCTGAGTCTGCCCGGGGCCACTCGTCCCCGGAACTGTCCGACTCGGTATCGGAACTCGACTGACTGGCTACTTCCAGGCTCCGATGTTTTTTCTTTCGGCTCTGGTCCCGCCCACTTTCCTTTTTGGGGCTCCGACCCCTCCCACTTCCTTTGTGGGCGGGCAGTTCCCTCCCCTTCGGCTCACCAAATGGCCTTCCTGGGGAGGAGTTTGCCCTACAGTGACATATTTGTGGGTGGACCCAACCGTTCCTTTCCTCCACGCTCTCCGTATAACGGCATAGAACCGGATAAATGCTCTGATTGGTTCCCGCTGCCCGGCTCGCGATTCCCGCTGCCCGGCTCGCGGTTCTATCCCTTTCTTGATTATCCGCACCACCCCTCTTCTCCTTTTCGCTAGGCGCGCTCGGCGCGCTGCAGGGAGCTAGCAGAACGGGCTGAGGCTGAGCCGGTCCGGGCCACCTCCCACCTCCTTTTCGCTCTCCCCGCCTTCCCGTCCACGCACGCCCATCAGTTCCGGTGCTTCCCCCTTCCTTTCTGGCAGGGCCGTTCTTACCCCGCCCTCCCTCTTTTGGATCGGCACCATCTTGAGGCGCATAGGGAGGCGGTCTTGGCCAAACGTCATCGGATTTTGATTTTTCCGCGGCAGCCCTGGCTTCCTCAGCTACCCTGCCCCAGATGGATTCTGGTTTTTTTTTGCTCTTCCGCGAGCGGAATAGGGTTTGAGGGTTGGGGGGGGGGGTGTCCCCCTCGTGACGGTCCGCCTGGGGACCGTCATCGGTTGGGGGCGTGGTCTGCGTGGCTGCACCGACCCCGGTTTTCGGGACGATTAGTAAACAGTCCCTTGCCTTCCTCCATGTCTCCTGCTCCTCTAGGGCTTTTTTCAAGGCGCCCCTGACCTTCCCCCATGCCTTGAGGGGTTTTCCCGTGCCTGAGAACATGGTCTCTTCGGCTAACGCATTAGTGCATTTACTCCACACCTCTGGGTGGAGGGTGTCCACCGGCTGGTCAATGACCCCTATCTCTAACAGCCTAGCAACTGCGAGGGTAAAATCTTTAGGCTTACAATCAATCCCCCACTGTCTATGCACCTCAGATACGACCTTTACAAGGGCTTCCATCCTCCTTGTCGGTCCGGGAGCGTCCTCTCTGCCGAGCTGGATCCTGCTGCTCCGGCCGCCTTTCACCGGAATCCAGGCGAATTTCATGAACCCGAATCCAATTCCGACCTCAATTTTTTCCCTGGTTTCGGCACCAGTTTGTTGCCTCCAGCGAGGCGTGGCGACCTGGTTCAAGAACGGCACGGCAACCACTCTCAGGTTCCCCGGGCCACCAGCTCACAGACATCAATATGTGGACAGCAAATGGTGTTTATTGTTTATGTTACACCGCATTTTATAGCCTAGGTTTTAATCGTCACTTCCGTCTGCTTGCGTTAGGGACCCGTACCTATTGGTTGTCAGGAGGGAAGCCCTATCTTAACTTTCCGTAGAGCAGGATATCTTCCGGCCATCAAACCTTAACTGCCACATTTCAAACCTTAACTACCACACACAGTTTCTCCCAGTCCCCTTCCAGTCTTCTTCCAGTCACCTCCCAGTTCCTCCCAGTCCCCTCCCAGTTCCTCCAGATCCCCTTCAAAGTCCCCTCTTAGTTCCTCCAAGTCCCCTCCCAGTTCCTCCCAATCTCCTTCCAGTCCCTCCCATTACCCTACCAGTACCCTCCCAGTTCCCTCCCAGTCCCTCCTGTCCCCTCCCAGTCCTGTCCCAATTCCTCCCAGTCCCCTCCCAGTCCCCTCCCAGTCCCCTTTAAGTCACCTCCCAGTCCCCTCCCAGTCCCCTCCCAGTTCCTCCAAGTCCCCTCCCAGTTCCTCCCAATCCCCTTCCAGTCCCTCTCACTCCCCTCCCAATATGCTCCCAGTCCCTCCCTGTCCCCTCCCAGTTCCTCTCAGTCCCCTCCCAGTCCCCTCCCAGTCCCCTTTCAGTCCCCTCACAGTCCCCTCACAGTCCCCTCCCAGTTCCTCTCAGTCCCCTCCTAGTCCCTCCCAGTCCCCTCCAAATCCCCTCCCAGTCCCCTGCCAGTTCCTCCCAGTCCCCTCCCAGTCCCCTCCCAGTCCCCTTTCAGTCCCCTCACAGTCCCCTCCCAGTTCCTCCAACTTCCTCTGGTCCCTCCCACTCCCCTCAAAATCCCCCCCCAGTCCCCTCCCGGTTCCTCCCAGTCCCATCCCAGTTCCTCCCAGTCCCTCCCAGAACCCTCCCAGTTCCTCCCATTTCTTCCCAGTCCTTCCCCATCAACTACCAGTCCCCTCCCAGTCCCCTCCCAGTTCCTCCCGGTCCCCTCCCGGTCCCCTCCCAGTCCCCTCCCAGTACATCCCAATTCCTCCCTGTCCCTCCCAGTCCCCTTCCAGTTCCTCCCAGTCCCCTCCCAGTTCCTCCCAGTCCCCTCCCAGTTTCCTCCAAGTCCCTCCCACTCCCCTCCCAGTTGTTCCCAGTTCTTCCCAGTCTTTCCCAGTCCCTCCCACTCCCCTCCCAGTACCCTCCCAGTCCTGTCCCAGTACCCTTCCAGTTCCTCCCTGTCCCCTCCCAGTTCCTCTCAGTCCCCTCCTAGTCCCTCCCAGTCCCCTCCAAATCCCCTCCCAGTCCCCTGCCAGTTCCTCCCAGTCCCCTCCCAGTTCCTCTCAGTCCCTCCCAGTCCCCTCCCAATTCCTCCCATTTATTCCCAGTCCTTCCCCATCCACTCCCAGTCCCCTCCCAGTCTCCTCCCAGTTCCTCCCAGTCCCCTCCCAGTCCCCTCCCAGTACATCCCAATTCCTCCCTGTCCCTCCCAGTCCCCTCCCAGTTTCCTCCCAGTCCCTCCCTGTCCTCTCCCAGTTCCTCTCAGTCCCCTCTCAGTCCCTCCAAGTCCCTCCCACTCCCCTCCCAGTACCCTCCCAGTTCCCTCCCAGTCCCTCCCTCTCCCCTCCCAGTAACTCAAACTCCTCTCCCAGTTCCTCCCAATCCCCTTCAAGTCCCTCCCACTCTTCTTCCAGAGCCCTCCCAGTTCCCTCCCAGTCTCTCCCTGTCCTTTCCCAGTTCCTCTCATTCCCCTCCCAGTCCCCTCCCAGTCCCGTCCCATGCCCCTCCCAGTCCCGTCCCATGCCCCTCCCAGTCCATTCCCAGTCCCTCCCAGTCCACTCCCGGTTCCTCCCAGTCCCCTCCCAGTTCCTCCCAGTCCCTCCCAGTCCCCTCCCAGTTCCTCCCATTTCTTCGCAGTCCTTCCCCATCCACTCCCATTACCCTAGCAGTCCCCACCCAGTTCTTCTTAGTCTCCTCCCAGTCCCCTCCCAGTACATCCCAATTCCTCCCTGTCCCTCCCTGTCCCCTTCCAGTTCCTCCCAGTCCCCTCCCAGTTCCTCCCAGTCCACTCCTAGTTCCTCCCAGTCCCCTCCCAGTTCCTCCCATTTCTACCCAGTCTTTCCCCATCCACTACCAGACCCCTCCCAGTCCCCTCCCAGTTCCTCCCAGTCCCCTCCCAGTCCCCTCCCAGTGCATCCCAATTCCTCCCTGTCCCTCCCAGTCCCCTTTCCAGTTCCTCCCAGTCCCCTCCCAGTCCACTCCCATTTCCTCCCAGTTCCCTCCCAGTTTCCTCCAAGTCCCTCCCACTCCCCTCCCAGTACCCTCCCAGTACCCTCCCAGTTCCCTCCCAGTCCCTCCCTGTCCCCTCCCAGTTCCTCTCAGTCCCCTCCCAGTCCCGTCCCAGTACCCTTCCAGTTCCTCCCTGTCCCCTCCCAGTTCCTTTCAGTCCCCTCCCAGTCCCCTCCCAGTTCATCCCAATTCCTCCCAGTCCCTCCCAGTCCCCTTCCAGTTCCTTCCCAGTCATCTCCCAGTTCCTTCCCAGTCCCTCTCATTCTCCTCCCAGTCCCTCCCAATCCCCTCCCAGTTTATTCCAGTCCCCTTCCAGTCCCCTCCCAGTTCCTCCCAGTCCCCTCCCAGTTTCTCCCAATTCCTCCCAGTCCATCCCAGTCCCTCCCAATCCCCTCCCAGTTTATTCCAGTCCCCTTCCAGTCCCCTCCAATTTCCTCCCAGTCCCCTCCCAGTTCCTCCGAATTCCTCCCAGTCCCTCCCAGTCCCCTTCCCGTTCCTCCCAGTCCCCTCCCATCCCCCTCCCTGTTCCTTCCAGTACCCTTCCAGTCTCCACCAAGTCCCCTCCCAGTTCCCTCCCAGTCCCTCCTAGTCCCCTCCCAGTCCCTCCCACTCCCCTCCCAGTTTTTCCCAATTCTTTCCAGTCCCTCCCAGTCCCTCCCAATCCCCTCCCAGTTTATCCCAGTCCCTTCCCAGGTTCCTCCTAGTTTCTCTCAGTCCCCTCCCAGTTCCTACCAGTCCCCTCCCCGTCCCTCCCAGTCCCCTCATAGTTCCTCCCAGTCCCTCCCAGTCATCTTCTAGTCCCCTCCCAGTTCCTCCCACTTCCTCCTAATCCCCTCCCAGATCTTCCCAATCCCCTCCCTGTCCCTCCCAGTCCCGCTCCCAATATCCTCCAGTCCCTTCCAGTCCCTCCTTGTGTCCTTCCAGTCACCTCCCAATTCCTCCCTGTTCTTCCCAGTCCCTCCCAGTTCCCTCCCAGTTCCTCCCAGTCCCTCCTAGTCACCTCACAGTCCCTCCCAGTCACCTCCCAGTCCCTCCCCCTCACCCCCAGTCCCCTCACAGTCCCCTCCCAGTCCCTCCCAGTCCCCTTTCAGTCTGCCCCCGTCTCTCCAAGTTCCTCCCTATGAAGCCGGGAAAGGCCAGCAAAACTGTTTAGAGACAGAGTTTTGAGCCTTTAAACAGCACAGGTATTTATTTTCGGATCCGAGGAACCCCCTGCTCACTCTGGACAAAGAGTTCCAAGGGTTAAGGGAAAGGGTTAGGATATTTATAGTTTAAAAGGGGAAGTTACATCATCCTTACATACATATTCATAACAGGCGGAGTCTGGGCGGAGTCGTCTTTTTGGGGATATGTCTCGGGGTCTTTGGGGGTCTTCAGATAAAGTAACGAAGTCTTCCTCAGGGTTGAACTTTTTACCTTTCTTGCTTTCGATGATTTCATCCTCTTGTTATAGAGGATAATTGGACCCTTGCCATTATCTTCCCCTTATCTGCTGGCTATGGCAGCCTCAGCCTCATCCTGCCTTCCGTGCAGGTGTTTGCACTCCCCCAGTGTCTCCTACTTATCTCGAGACAGAAGTTAATCCTTGTCTCAGCTGCTTTGTTCACTTCTTTACACAAACAGCTTGGCCTGACCCACTCTCCTTACAGGAGTTAATCCTGTCAGGATCTTTTCTCTTTTTCATTCCCCCCTTTCCTTAGAACTTACAAATTCTTTCGTCAAGTTCCAAGGGAAGGTTCTCATGCCTTTGAATCAGTGTCCACATTACTCAGATCCTTTTGACTATATTATTCAGTTTGTAGTATAGCCACACATTGAAGAAGGAGAACATGAGAATCATCACTACCATGACTATTAGAGGGTATATCAGGTAACGGAGTGCTTGCGTAGTCGCAGGGGAATATCCCGTAAAGATATCCCACCCATGACGCTTCCCTACTTGTTCTATCTTTGTTAGAACCTGCTGTATACCTTTTGAATCATGTGTTACTTGCCAAAGCATGCCTTGTGTAGTTCTATTAACTTCACGGACTAATTGTTCTATGTCAGGGTGTATAAGCATTGCCTTAAGAAGATCAATATTCATACCTATCTGTAAATGTGGTACATTATGATACAGAGTATATTCAGCTTCAATCAATTGCATAGTGGTTATAGGAACAGAATAATCAAAACCACAGCCTACGATTCTAGAAAAATTACACACACATAAATTGGTACCATTCGCTATCTCAGGACAATAATCAATGAATATATGAAGGCATAATGTTCTAATACATGCACAGCCATTTCCTACATAGTAAACCTGTGATCGGTTGTCATTATGGGGAAACATTTCAAAAGTACACACTCTATCTTCAGTATCTAAGCACAAATCTTCAATTTCTATGACTGTATTTTCACAAATATATCCAAGTTGTTCTTTAGGAATACAGGCTTCTGTACTGATTGATTGCCACTTACTCCTGGAGTGATCAAAACTTGCCCAAATATTATGGCCTATGGGTCGAATTACAACATTCTGATGCACAGTTCCTAAGGTCAGGACAGGAAAGATGATTTTCTCCTTGGCAGCACTGATAGTGAGCACGTAGGCCTCGATTTGCTCACCTTGTGAGTAAGTAAAATTTACAAGTTTCCACCATGCCTGATGATCCTCCTTGAATTGGGTCGTAGAGCTATCTCTAGCTATCATTTCTTTTATTTCTTGGGATAGTATTCCGGATGTTCCTTCCCTCAGAATTCCTGCAGCTACTGTTTGTACCCACTGCTGTGTTTGAGTGCACTGAATAGCGAGTGCAATCTCTCTGTTCGCATCACCAGTGTACTCTGCAAGCTTTAAAAGGTCTTCAGTGGTGTGATTAGCCACTAGGGTCAGTAATTTAGTTGCTAGTGTCTGTGTTTCTGCTAGGCTAAGTATGGATGAGCTCAAAGGCACTTTGAGTTCCCCCAAATGGGAAGTGATGGCACTTAATTTGTTTACCAATACTTCTTGGTCTATCATGTTCAGTACCCCTAGTCCAGTGCCGAACCATCCGGTGACATCTCGTTGCACACGCCTAAGGCGTGATCTGGCTGCCAACCACGCCTTCCAGCCTTTAAGGCTTTGCTGGATATAGGGCTGGCATTCCTGTTGGAGTTGAGTAATGTTTGTTTGGATATTTTCCTGAATTTTCTTCAAGGAATATGTAGGATCTAACAATAACTTCAACTCATTTGATTGCCTAACCACTTGAGGCCCTACCTGGGTCAAATTGTATGTTCTGTTGCAGCTTAGAAAAGGAGTCTTCGCAGTCTTTTTACTAGGTACCTTAGCATTAGACCGCTCAGTGAGTTTTATAAGAAACTGGTCAGAAGCAGCTCCGTATTTGCTAGACCATACACATGTGACTGCGATTGGATGTTCCAGTATTACCTTTACTTCACACTGAGCTTTGTATCTTTCCTTTTCTCTGTCCCCTTCCCAGGTACAAGAGGCTGGTCCCTTCCTTCTGACCCATATCCCGGGTCCCAGGTTATGTGTAAGTGACACAGGTCTCAAAGCTTTCACAGTTAATTTGATTAGTTCACCTTCCTGTCTTTTCACTGTATTACTCTTACACCCTATCTGGATTTCATCCCCTTCTTCCCCCTGTTAAGGAGTCTAATTGTCCTTTGTTTTGACTCCAGTCTTTTTGCTCATACAGGTGGTTGTTACGTAACACATGAATGTTTAACCCAGACTCGGGGTGTAATGCCACGCGTGGTGTTCCAACCCATGGTATTGCCTTGACTATTCGTGCACCCGACCGTGACCATCCCTGGGCAATGTTTCGTGATAAGCTCATACTTATCCAGAGTCCAAGCATCAACAGTAAAGGTCGCCAGTCCATAATGTCGAGCTCCTTCAGGAATGTTCTTGGCAATGGTCAGGGGCCCTCTTGGGAGTAGTGGATCCAGGTGGGTCGCTCCTTAATTCGAACTGCAGTGAAGGTGGTGAGAAACACTTGAAAGGGTCCTTCCCATTTCTCTTGCAGAGGTTTCCCTAGAAGATTCTGAACATATACCCAATCACCAGGATTAAAAGGATGCAGTTTACAATCAGGTTGCTTAGGCTGGTGATCCATCACCACCGTGGCATTTTTATCTGTTTCCCCACAGCTATAACATAATCATACACATATTGATTACCTATTTGATCTACAGCCTCACTATTTACAGTCTGCATGGCATAAGGTCTCCCATATAAAATTTCAAACGGGCTCAGTTTTTCTTTTGAGCGAGGCTTCACCCTTAGTCTGCTCAGAGCAATAGGTAAGGCTTGGTACCACTACAAGTTAGTTTCCTGGCATATTTTTGCAATTTGTTGTTTGATAAGATGATTCATCTTTTCTACTTGCCCACTAGCTTGAGGTCTATAAGGCGTGTGCAATTGCTATTTGATTTGCAGTGCCTTACTTATTGCTCGTACAATTTTAGCACAAAAGTGTGAGCCTCTGTCCGAGGAGATGCTCCTAGGCACCCCAAACCTCGGAATGATTTCATTAAACAAGACTTTAGTTACTTCTCTTTCTTTGTTTGTTCTGCATGGGAACGCTTCAGGCCACCCAGAAAATGTATCAGTCAAAACCAAGAGGTACTTATACCTCCCTTTCCTTGGGAGTTCAGAGAAATCAATCTGCCACACTTCCCCTGGGAATTTTCCTCTATCAATTACTCCCTGGTGTACCTTTGTTCCCGTGTTTGGATTATTTTTCAAACAGCGTTCACATTGGGATGTGACCTGTTTCATTGCTGTGAATAGCTTTGGCCCTGCTATTCTAACTTTTAAATACTGATAAAGAGGATCTAATCCCCAGTGGGCCTTGTCATGTTCTGTTTTTACAAATTGCCATACTAATTTCTCTGGCAGCACTAGTTGTCCTGTTTCTAGCTGACCCCATCCATTATCTAACATTTTACCTTCATTCCTTTGTATCCACTTATGGTCTGATTCCTGGTACTCTGGTTGAAAATTAGTATCCAATTCTTCTGGTACCAGGGCCAATACTAAATCGTTGGCTCTTGCAGCAGCTAGTTTAGCTTCTGCATCTGCTGCTCTATTACCTATTTCTGGAACGGTGTTACCTTTCAGGTGCCCCTTGCAATGCATTATGGCCACTTGGGTTGGGAGCTGAACAGCCTCCAGCAACTGTAGGATTTCTGCTGCATATTTTATGGGTCTTCCTTGGGCAGTCAGCAGTCCTCGTTCCTTCCAGATTGCCCCATAGGCATGCACGACGGAGAAAGCATACTTAGAATCTGTCCATATATTAATTCTTTTCCCTTTTGCCAGCTCGAGGGCTCGGGTAAGAGCTATGAGTTCGGCCTTCTGTGCTGAAGTTCCCACAGGCATGGGATTTGATTCAGTTACCTGCTCTTTTGTAGTTACTGCATAGCCAGCCATCCTTACTCCCTGCTTTACAAAGCTACTGCCATCCGAGAACCGGTCATCTGCCCCTTCGAGTGGCTCTTCCTTGAGATCCGGACGACTGGAATACACAGCCTCAATAGTTTCTAGACAGTCATGCTCAATCGGCTCTGCTGACACTCTTCCTTCTAGGAATGATGCTGGGTTGACAACATTAGTCACTTGAATGGTTATGTCATCTGATTCAACTAAAATTGCCTGGTACTTCAGGAACCGAGAAGGTGACAGCCAGTGGCCACCTTTCTGTTCCAGTACTGCTGATACAGTGTGGGACACCAATACAGTCATTTTCTGGCCCATAGTGAGTTTTCTGGCCTCTTCTATGTTTATGATTACTGCTGCCACTGCCTTCAGGCATGTGGGCCATCCTTTACTTACTTCGTCTAGTTGCTTAGAGAAGTAAGCCACAGCCCTTTTGTATGGTCCCAATTGTTGAGCTGGGACTCCCAGGGCTATTCCCTGGCGTTCATGTGAGAACAGCCAAAATGGTTTTGTTACATCGGGTAGGCCTAATGCTGGGGCTTTCATTAGTTCTTGTTTCAGTCTTTTAAAGGCTGTTTCTGCCTCAGGAGTCGAGAGCAGAATATATTTAGACTTTCTCAGCAAATCATAGAGGGGTTTACCAAGTATGCCGTACTGGTATATCCACAGGTGACACCAACCTGTCATTCCTAGGAAGGCTCTCAGGTCTCTCACCGTTTCAGGCCTGGGCATCTGGCAGATGGCTTCTTTCCTCGCTGTTCCTAGAGATCGCTGTCCTCCAGAGATCTCGTATCCTAGGCAGACCACCTTTTCTTGCACCAGCTGTGCTTTCTGTTGGGAGACTCAATAACCGTTTAAGCCCAAGAAATTTAATGAGATTGTCCACTCAACACACTGTTCTCCTGTTTCAGTTGCTATCAGTAAGTTATCCACAGCCTCACCCAGCTACTGGATAATGTGCTTAAAGCCAGTGTAATTCAACTTATTTATGACCATGCTCTGGTGATTAACCAGGAAAGCCCACTGATGCTAAAGGTAAAGCCTGAGAAGATGGATGTTCTCATCAGAGGGCTAGCTACGCAATTGCAAAATCTAGCCCTACAGATCAAGGCTAGAATCGAAAATTCAAACAAAAATTTGCTACTAGGCTCGGACTATACATGGTCCGACTTACTAACTGAATTAACAGAATTTGGACGTAAATATGTGGCACCCGAAACTGAGTCTGCATCTCTAAGGATTCTTCAAACCCCAGAAAATCATAATTATAACCAAAAATTGACATATGCCGCTGCGGCTGCCAGACCTCCCCAAATTCCCCCCCAGCAGCAGGAGGAATCACGGGGTGACTGGACAGTTGTAAATAGAGGAGGCAGACGAAGAAATAACAACTACAGAAATAATAATATTAATATTAATATTAATATTAATATTAATATTAATATTAATATTAATAATAATAATCCACGTCCAAATAGGCCCACTCGAGACAGAAATAATTCACCACCAGGTGAATTGGGACCTTTTGCAAAGCTTAAAGAGGAAGCTAAACGAAAAGGCATCCGTCCTTCACTTTTGAGTCACAATTTTACCTATGGCCATCTAAAAGCCTTGGTAGAAGAATGGCCTGCCAGGTCACATTCAGGGGAAAGGTCTGGAAACTCCCATAATCCGGGAAACTAAAAAGCCCTCTCTCTGCTACTAAAAAGAAAGCAAAAAGACATCAGAGAGAGGAGACAGGCCCTGACCCCAGCTCAGTGAATTTTAACCCCCTGAATGAACCTGGGGAAATTCTCCCTACAAGTCAAAATGACTGCTCTGAAAATTATGAACAATCAAATCCTAAAATATCAAGTCCTCCAAAAGACTGGCAAAATGTGCTAAGATTGGTCTTGAATTAAAATGGGGATTTGGAACTTTCATGTGCTGTTGGACCGACGTGCTACCCTGTCACTTTTGTAGTGGACACAGGGGCACAGAACTCCACGTTAAAATCTGATGTAGCCAAAAAATGTGGTATTAATTCTTCTCTCAAACCAATATTTGTTAGTGGTGCTTTGGGCACCCCTGTGTTGCAGAAAACTGCTAAAGTTTCCCTTAAACTACCGGGAGCCGAAGAGTTAATCCGAACCCAAATGATTGTGGACAATATTCCGTACAATTTGTTAGGAATGGATGTATTGATTGGCAGATTGTGGAGAGATGAAAACGGTCGTCTTTGGAATTTTGGCACCCCCAGTCTTAAAGTTAGACTGCTAACAGCTGCCCCTCGCCTCCCTCGAAGCAAAATCACGAATATTAAGCAATATCCTATTCCCTTAGCAGCTAGAGAAGGTATCGGGATGTAATTTCTGACTTGAAACAGAAAAATATAATTGTGCCTTGCCATTCACCTTATAATTCCCCTATTTGGCCCATTAGGAAACCAAATGGAAAATGGAGAATGACGGTAGATTATAGGAAAGTGAATGCTAATACTGAAAAATTAACTGCAGCTGTCCCAAACATTGCAGATCTGGTGCTAGAAATCCAGGAAGCAGCACACCCAGTGCTTGCATCTCTGGATGTAAAAGATATGTTTTTCCAAATTCCAATTGACCCTGAAGATCAAAAATACTTTGCTTTTACCTGGAATGGAATACAATATACATTTACCAGGCTGCCTCAGGGCTATAAACATTCTCCCACGCTGGCTCACCATGCTCTTGCGCAGGAACTGGAAAATATCACCGAAATAAAAAATAACCCAGATGTGAAGATTTACCAATACATTGATGATGTACTGATAGGTGGTAAAACTGAGCAAGCTGTGAGAACAGTTTATGATGCCATAATTGGGCACTTAACAAACTTACAAATTGAAATACCTGAGGAAAAAAGGCAGCCTCCCTCCCAGGAAACGAAATTTCTAGGTATTACATGGAAGGGTGGGACATGGAATATTCCACGGGATACTCTGTCTCACTTGGGAGAAATAAAAGCACCCACAAATAAAAAGGAATTGCAGGAAATTATGGGGACTTTGCAATATTGGCGAAAGCACATACCAGACTTGTCAATAATTGCCAGGCCTCTATACGACCTGCTGAAAAAGCATCGCCTATGGGAGTGGAATCATTCCCATGAAGAGGCGTAAAAACTCCTCTTATTAGAAGCACAAACCTTTCAAACTCTGGGACCTCTTCACCCTTCAAACCCAATAGTAATTGAATGGGGCTTTTCCCCTAGCGCCTTCTCTTACCACTTTTGGCAACGAGGCCCGGCTGGAACCCCCAGACCTATATTGTTTTATTCACAGTCATTAAAAGCCTCTGAAAAGTGCTATTCAATTCTAGAAAAGGCTTTGCTTACCGTCAGCACGGTGCTGAAAGAGATAAGCAAGATTATTCGAAAACAACAGGTAATCCTGCAGGGACCCTTTAAAGTGCTTAACCAGGTCTTATCTGGGAAACTGCCCCCTGATGGTATCTCTCAGAAAGGGACTATCAGGAAATGGTACAGTTAGATTGAATATTATGCTGAGCTGTTTCAAATTACAGAAGGCCCAGATAAACAGTTGAAAATTCAAGAACCCCTGAACTCCACAGATGAGAAAGATTTAATTATGAAAACTCCTAGCCCCATTAAGGAAGCCCCAGAATTTGAAAGCAGTATGCATAATGCCTGGTTCACTGATGCTTCTTCCAGAAGACAGGGAAAAACATGTTTTTTTAAATCAGCTGCAATTAAGCCCTCCACAGGCGAACAAATAATTAACCAAGATGAAGGAAGTGCACAAGTAGGTGAACTGGATGCTGTTTTGAATGTATTTGTAAAAGAAAAAGCCACTACAGAACCTATATATATCTATACAGACTCTTTTGCTGTATTTAAAGGCTGTGTTGAATGGGTAACTTTCTGGGAGATTAATAACTGGGAAATTAATTGTGTACCAGTATGGCATACAGAAAAATGGAAGGAAATCCTAGAAATTGCTAAACGAAATCCCAGTTTTCATGTAGGATGGGTACCATCTCACCAATCCGATTTGAAAAATGAAGCAAGCAAATATAATAACCTAGTTGATGAATTGGCAAGAATTAATGTAATTGAAATCAGAGATGCTCTTAATCAAGGCGAAGTCCAAGAATGGGGAAAATTATTAGAATGGCTTCATTGCAAAAGGGGTCATTCTGGTATCTTTGATTTGTATAAAGAAGCACAATCACGTGGATGGTCTGTGACATGTGAGCAATGTAAAACAATTATTTCTGCTTGTGATTTGTGTAAAATTCGGTTGGGAGACCACCCTTTAACAGCTGACCATTTACATCTCAGAGATGGTAAAACATTATGGTCAACTTGGCAAATAGATTATATAGGACCCTTCCGGAGGTCGGGAAACAAACAATATGTTATTGTGATGGTGGAAGTGATATCTGGGTTATGTGCTGAAGCTTATGCAAAAGCAAATGGGGAAAATACTGTTTCTTTCCTGAAGAAGGTTTTTGGAATTTTGCCTAAACCTACCAGTATTCAGTCTGATAATGGTACTCATTTCACTTCCCACTTGGTCCAGCAATGGGCAAAAAGTGAAAATATTAACTGGACTTTTCATATTCCTTACTATCCGCAGGCTAATGGAATTGTAGAACGGACAAATGGGTTAATAAAAAAACTCATTAGGCCTCAAGAATGTAATTGGCATGAGAGACTTAATTACGCCATTGCCACGGTCAATAATCAGTGGGGTGTAAATGGCTGCCCCCGCCTGACGGCATTCTTTCCCTTGTCGCCTACTCAAGACAACAGCGCTGAGAAGTCGCCTCCCAGGAACTTCAGGCGACACCTCCTGCCTGAGCAAACTGCTTATGTGAATTTACCTAACATTGGTAATATTAAGTTAATTTTGCAGACTCCCCTGAATTCAAATACATGGATGGCAGCTGACATGAATGACAAACAACACAAGATTAGCACAAACTCGATAATCTGTGTGGAATAATGTTAAATTATCTTTTACCCTGTATACTATAATCCTATGTTTGTTTGTTTTTTTCTTTTTTTTCCCTTTTGGGTCGTTTGTGTAATTAGGTTTTGTGTATTGGGACTGAGTGCGGGTGAATTACTGTGACTGCAGATATCAGTAATCCCAGGACATCAAAATAAATGACCCCCGTGTACAGCTTCAGAATTGGCTACTCTGAAACTGGCACTGGAAGAAATTGCTTACTGCTGGCTGGGAGGCTAGCCACCTCTTTAGCCTTGGTAAAGTAATTTATACCATCATGGTTTCCTCCATGCTTGTTCCTGGATTGAAGTTATCTGTTGTACATTTTATTGGTGATATAATGTGTATGTGTCTGACATGTGCCTATGTTTTTGTATTTGTATGAAATGTACCTATGTTATGTACTTCTGATTATTGCACTGTATTATATATTATGATTATTGTAATCCCTGTATTTACTATTGTTATTATTAACTCTCCTTTATACTCGATATTTTTTTTTTCTTTTTCTGATTTACTTGCTGCGATTCTGTAACCGTCAATATTTTACCTTTCTTTCTATACATTTGTATGTGTCCCTACCCAATACAATTGGTTTGGACAAGCATATACTTCACTTGTATTAAGTTGTTTCTTTGTAACCTTAACTATGTGCCCTCTGCTACCTTTTAGCTGTAAAATGTCAATAATAATTTTTTTTATATATACATATATATATATCAATGTGTTTATCCCAAAACGCACTCCCTTAGCCTCAAAACCCACGGAGTGAGGTGACATAAGGTGGTGAAGTATGTATGTGTGGTTTCTCCTACAGTTTATTCCCCGCAAACATACGTTAACAAAATTCTGGCTTTTGAGCTAGATAAACGTGCGGTGGAAAAAGGAACTGTGCTAGGCATGGTGGGATTCTTGGTTGTCCACTAAAGGAAACCTCGGAGATAGAATCGGCCTGCTGTACAGTAGAGATTATAAAAAAAAACACACGACATAACCACGCCAAATGGGATGTGTATATACAGGGATGTGTATATATATATATATACATATAAAAAAATCATATATAGGAAAAATAACTGACCCAAGAGCCACAGGGTGAAATGTGGTATACATGTGAAACTGAAAATATAAAATATGTCTCTCGGACCAGTTTTTTTTCCTTCACCCGGCTGGTAATTACCATATGTTTATCTCAAGGAATGCCTGACAGACACCTGGTCGCCCAAACCTAGCAGGGTTCCAGGACACAAAGATAAGAAATTACTCATCCCAGGAAGCCTGGAGATATGTATGTATCAGGGCCATCTTGAATGAAGTGACCCCCCTTTCTTTTTGGGGGATAAATAACCCTAGGAAAAGACGGGAAAAGTGAGCGCTTCTTCGGCTCGACGTCTCCTCAGCTTGTCACCCCGATTTCCAACTACGGAAAGACAGAGCAGCGACTCAACGGCGAAAACCACAAGCAGCCCTATCCCGAAGAACCAGGAGCGACTCTCCAGCCCGAGGCCTGGTCCTGCGCGGACGGTGATATTTTCTCTCTTTTGTTTCTCCCTTTGTTACTCTTAACGACCATCGATTAAGGTGATTACTTTATACAAAAGGTCTTGTTACTAGTATAACCGGCTTTCCCTATTTAGAAATAAACTTTGTAACTAATTTTAAATCCAGCAGTCGGGTTATTTGTCAATTCAAGCGTCGTCTCTGAGTCAGTGGCTGAATTTTCCTCGCAATCAAAATATAAATAATAACTCGGATCGTAACAACATGGTACACCAGAAAGAATTGAGTCAGATAATGGAACTCATTTCAAAAATAGTCTCATAAATAACTGGGCCAAAGAACATGGTATTGAGTGGATATACCATATCCCCTATCATGCACCAGCCTCAGGTAAAATTGAAAGGTACAATGGACTGTTAAAAACTACCTTAAAGGCAATGGGTGGTGGAACTTTCAAAAACTGGGACAAGCACTTGGCAAAAGCTACCTGGTTAGTTAATACCAGGGGTTCTATCAATCGAGCTGGTCCTGCTCAGTCAGATCTTCTACACACAGTAGATGGGGACAAAGTGCCTGTGGTGCATGAAAAGAATCTGCTAGGGAAAACAGTTTGGGTTTATCCTGCCTCGGGCAAAGGCAAACCCATTCGTGGGGTTGCTTTCGCTCAAGGGCCTGGACACACTTGGTGGGTGATGATGAAAGATGGAGAAGTACAATGTGTACCACAAGGGAATCTAACACTAGGTGAGAATTCCTAATTTCTGCTTGTTTAGCTTAATCAGTAATGCATGGACTCTTTGGGAGTCATGAACTTGTATCCCACCTTAACTAGTTATGTGAACTGTTGCATAAACTAACAGTGTTCCATAAGTGTTTTTCAGGATGATTTTGTGGTGATGAAACCAGAACTAGTTTCATCGGCTGGCATCCAGTAAATTCCTTGAAATTACCATCTGCAACCTGCAACTTCTGGACCATGGACATGAACTGTAAAAATTGCTCCTTGTTTTAAGAATCTGCTACAATAGATGAACATCTGCAATTGTAGACTGAATTACTTAGTGAATTTTAGCACAGAGAGATAGTAATAATTTGTGTATAGATATGTTTAAGGATAAGAGATAGTAATAATTGGAGCATGACGCAAATGGTATGGAATAAGGGGTGGAATGTCCTGGTTTGGGCCAGGATAAAGGTGATTTTCTATCTTGTACTTTTGCTTTTAACTGAGTCTCTTTAAGTAGTTGCACTTGCTGAAACTAACAGCAAGTTTCTCAGACAGTGTGTGCTTCTAGGATTGATAACACTTGATGTTTATAGTTACTGCTAGAGACTGGTATGCAGAGCCAAGGACACTGCTCAGCTCTGAGGAAAACATTTTACCATCCAGGAGGATAAAGAGGTCCCACCTGAGCCCTCCTTTGGGGAGGAACAGACAAGATAGATGCCAGAATTGACCAAACAGAGTATTCCATCCCATATACGTAACACTCAGTATAAATTTGAGGCATCACGAGGGCCCAGCCGGATTTCTGGATTTCCTGTTTTCCTGCTTCCCTTCCTTCACCGGCATCCTGGAAGGATCCCGTCCGTTCGTCTGCCTGTGGTCCTGATCTGTGCCAGCCCATATCTGTGCGTTCCTACCTCCAGTTCCCGACTGCTGCTGATTCCAGGAGTCCAGTCTGGACTTTCCCAGGGCTGCCCTGCAGCCTTGGTGGTGACGTGAGAGTTATTGGGGAAAAGGGGGAAGGAATGTGGTATCCATTTTCCTGTATATTTGTATATATTTAGTAATTTTTCCTATTTATCATTACTGTTTCATTAAAGTTGTGTAGTTTAGTTTCCAACCCATAAGTCTCTCTCCGTTATTCTCTCTCCTTTCTTTATCAAGGAGGAGAGAGACATTAATAGAGAGCGTCTGTTATCCGGTTTAATTGCCGGGCCAGTGTTAAACCGTGACAGGGCGTCCCCCACGTCCCTGTGAATCCTAAGGAACGCAAACCTCACGAGGGGGACTCTAACCCCCTGGGGGACTCTAACCCCCCCTTCCTAGAGGCCTTGAAACCCAAACAAATATACATAAAAATACCTTTTCAGTATGAGGAAGGTCTGGCGTGTAGGAGCCAAGGGTGAAGGGGAGGCTTATCTAACAGAATTCGTCGGGGGGCCCCAAAAGCGTCCCCGGGCCCCTCTGGATCACAGCATGACGGAGTCCAGTCCTGCCACGGTCACCAAAATGAAGCCAAAAAAGGCCAAGCAAAACTGTTTAGAGACAGAGTTTTGAGCCTTTAAACAGCAAAGGTATTTATTTTCGGATCTGAGAAACCCCCTGCTCGCTCTGGACAAAGAGTTCCAAGGGTTAAGGGAAAGGGTTAGGATATTTATACATTAAAAGGGGAGGTTACATCATCCTTACATACATATTCATAACAGGCGGAGTCTGGGCGGAGTCGTCTTTTTGGGGATATGTCTCGGGGTCTTTGGGGGTCTTCAGATGAAGTAACGAAGTCTTCCTCAGGGCTGAACTTTTTACCTTTCTTGCTTTCGATGACTTCATCCTCTTGTTATAGAGGATAATTGGACCCTTGCCATTATCTTCCCCTTATCTGCTGGCTATGGCAGCCTCAGCCTCATCCTGTCTTCCGTGCAGGTGTTTGCACTCCCTCAGTGTCTCCTACTTATCTCGAGACAGAAGTTAATCCTTGTCTCAGCTGCTTTGTTCACTTCTTTACACAAACCGTTTGGCCTGACCCACTCTCCTTAAAGGGGTTAATCCTGTCAGGATCTTTTCTCTTTTTCAGGTGGTCCTGGAGCAGAATTGGGGGTTTGGGGGGGTCTGGGCTCCCATGAGGGAGGTCTGGAGTTTCATTTTGGGGGGACTCAGGGGGTCTGGGGTCTCAATGGAGGTCGTGGGGGGGGTGCTTGGGGTCCCTGGGAGGGATCTGCGGGTCTTGGGGTGGATATGGGGGCTCTATGGGGGTCTGGGGTCCCATTTGGGGGGTCTGGGGTCTCAATGGGGGGTTCCGGGTTGGGATTTGTGGATCTTGGGAGGGGTCTGGCATCCCATAGGCCGGGTCTGGGGTCCCATTTTGGGGGCTTCAGAAAGCCTGGGGTCTCAATGGGAGTCTTGGGGAAGGGGATTTGGGGTCTCTGGGGGGGGATTTGGGGGTCGTGGGGGGGATTTTAAGGTCTTAAGGGGGTCTGGAGTCCCATTTGGGGAGGCTCTGGGGTCTCACTGGGGAGTCCAGGGTTGGGATTTGGGGATCTTGGGGGGGTCAGGGTCCCATTTTCGGATGATGAGTGGGATTTGCGGACCCCCAGACTGTCCCAAGACCCCCTAGGAACCCCAAATGGGACCCCAGACCCCTCCCTAAGGTTCCCAAATCCCAACCCAGGACTCCCAAAAATGAGACCCAGGACCCCTCAAATAGGACCCCTACCTCTCCAAGACCCCCAAATCCCTCCCCGGGGCCCCAATGAGACCCCAGACCCCCGGAGATCCCCCAAAATGAGAACCCAGACTCCCCCCAGTGGCACCCCAGACCCCTCCAGGACCCCCAGATCACCCTGAAGACCCCCAGGTGGGACCCCAGGCCCTTTGACGACCCCCAAACTCCCCCAAAATAGGACCCTGGACCCCCCCACGACACTCAATTAGACCCCAATTCCTCCCCACACCCCCAAACTCCCCCCTCCAGGACACCCAAATCCCCTCCAGGACCCCCAGAGCCCCCCTCAAAATGGGATCCCAGACCCCCCCATGACCCCCAACCCCCCCCCAGGGACCCCAGATCCCTCCCAGGGACCCCAAATCCTAACAAAAGACTCCCCAGTGGGACCCCAGACCCTTTCCGGACCACCTAATGAGACCCCAATGAGACCCCCACCACAAATCATGGGACTCTTACCCCCTCCGGGACCCCCAGGCTGCCCCACGACCCCCTGAGTGCCCCTAAACGAGACCCCAGACACCCCGAGGACCCCCAAATCCTCCCCAGGACCCCCAAATGGGACCTCAGGCCCCCCCAGGACTCCCAAATCCCCCCCAGGACCCCAAAATAGGACCCCAGACCTCCTCATAACCCCAAAATCCCCCCCAGTAACCCCCATTTAGAGTCGTGGGGGGGTCCAGGGTCCCATTTGGGGGGGCTATGGGGGTCCTCAAGGGGTCTAGGGTCCCACTGGGGGGTTCTGGGGGGGAATTGCTGGTCCTGGAGGGATCTGGGGTCCCATAGGGGGGGTCTGGGGTCTCAATGGGGGGTACTCAGGGGTTCTGGGGTCTCAATGGGGGTCTTGGAGAGGGGGATTTGGGGTCCCTGGAATGGGTTTGGGGGCCTGGGCGGATTTGGGGGCTCTAGGTGGGTCTGGGGTCCCATTTGGGAGGGGTCTGGGGTCTCACTGGGGGGTTCTGGGTTAGGATTTGGGGACCTTGGGGGGGTCTGGGGTCCCATTTGGGGTCTTGCAAGGATCTGGGGTCTCATTTTGGGGCTCTGAGGGTCCTGGAGGGGCTTTGGGGGTCCTGGAGGGGAGAATTTGGGAGTCTCGGGAGGGATTGAGGGGTCTGGGGTCTCATTTAGGGTTGTGGGGGGGTCCAGGGTCCCATTTTGGGGGGGGCTATGGGGGTTCTCAGGGGGTCTGGGGTCTAATTCAGGGGTCTTGGGTTGGGATTAGGGGTTCTGGGGGGTTCTGGAGTCCCATTTGGGGTCCCTGGGCGGGATTGGGGGGTCTTGGGGGGGGTCTGGGGTTTCAATTTGGGGAGGCACAGGAAGTCTTGGGACAGCTTTGGGGTCCCCAAATCCCCCCCCAAGACCCCCCATTGGGACCCCAGACCCCCCCCAAGATCCCCAAATCCTAACCGAGGACTTCTCAGTGAGACCCCAGAGCCCCCACAAATAGGACCCAAGACCCCTCTAGAATCAGCAAATCCTACCCAATACCCACAAATCCCCCCCAAAAACCCCAACACCCCCCTCCCCCCAAGACCCCCATTGAGACCCCAGGCCTCCTGAGTCCCCCAAAATGAGACACCACACCCCACCAGGACCCCAATAGCCCCCCCTAAAATGGGACCCATTACCGCCCCATGACCCTAAGTGGGGGTCCTGGGGAGATTTCGGGATCTTGGGGGGGATATGGGGGTCCTGGGGTGGATTTCTGGGTCCTGGGGGAGTCTGGGGTCCGATTTGGGGGGACTCATGGGGTCATGGGGTAGAGTCACAGGGCCCCAAGGCCCAAATCCCACCCCAGACCCCCAAATCCCTCCCACGGACCTCAAATCCCAACAAAAGACCACCCAGTGGGACCCCAGACCCTTTCAGGACCCCCAAATTAGGCTCCAATGAGACCCCCACCCCAAATAATGGGAATCCCACCCCCTCCGAGACCCCCAGGCTGCCCCACGACCCCCTGAGCTCCCCCAAACGGGACCCCAGACTCCTCCACGACCCCAGATCCAACCCAAGACCACCAAGTGGGACCCCAGACCCCTCCAGGACCCCCAGAGCCCCCCAAAAGACCCTCAAGTGTGACCCCAGACTCCTCCAGAACCCCCAAATCCCCCCCCAGGAAGCCCCAAATGGGACCCCAGACCCCCTGAGAACCCCTCATTGCCCCCCAAAATGGGACCCTGGAATCCCCCATGACCCTAAAGGAGACCCCAGACCCCCCCATCCCTGCCCAGACAGTCAGCAGGCACAGGAAGGACAAGTGCTGAATTCTGTAGAGAAACAAGATAAACCAGGTGCCTCGGGTTGCCAAAGAATGGGTGTGAGTCCACCTGTGCCTGGTTAGGGCAGGCCCCCTATTACCAGGGGGCCAATAAAGGTAGGACACACACCCACAGAGAGGGCACTTACTCTGGTGCGAGGCAGCAGAAGCCAGCAGCTCACTGAGCCTCAGGAGCAAGAAAGGCTCTTCCTGCTACAGAATTCTGCACCTGGGATGGGGCAACCCTGGGGGCAAGTACAGACTGGGGAACGAGTGGCTGGAGAGCAGAGAGGGACCTGGGGGTCCTGGCTGATGGCAAACTGGAGATGTGCCAGCAGTGTGTCCTGGCAGCCAGGAGGGACAACCCTGTCCTGGGGTGCATCAAGCACAGTGTCATCAGCCAGCCCAGGGAGGTGACTGTCCTGCTCTGCTCTGCTCTGCAGTGGTACAGCCTCACTGTGAGTCCTGTGTGCAATTTGGGCACCCCAGGATAGAAAAGGCATCAAGGTGTTGGAGAGTGTCCAAAGGAGAGCAACAAGGATGGGGAAGGCTCTGGAAGGGATGACTTATGGAGAGCAGCTGAGGTCACCTGGATTGTTCATTTGGCAGAAAAGGAGGCTGAGGGGAGACCCCATTGCAGTCTGTGGATCCTCACGAGGCAAGAGATGGGACTGGGTCTGATTTCCTGACTCCTGTGACCAAGGAGAGGACTTGGGGAAATGACTGGAAGCTGAGTTAGGAGAGGTTTACCTTAGATATCAGGGAAGTTTTTTCCCCAAAGGGCAGTTGAGTGATGGAACAACTTCATTGCTTCCAAGCAATGACAACTCTCCCAGAGAAGTGGTAACAGCACCAATCCTGCCTGAGTCCAGGAAGGGTTTGAATGATGCTCTCAGGCTCATGCTGTGATCCTGGGGTGCCCTACACAGGACTTGGACTTGATCACCCTGATGGGTCCCTTCCAACTCAGCATATCCTGTCATTCTGTGATAACTCATTGGGTATCAGCAAGAAAAGGAGCCTGGTTATTCTTGATGGGAGGGTGAGGACCAATGAGCATCAGATGACACAAGGGAGGAAAAACTTAAAAACTTGCTCCTCATCAAGGCATTCAAGCACTGCAGCACATCTCCCAGAGAGAGAAGAAGGGGGGTAAGAGAGAGCCAGCATCTTCTCCTTTTCTCTTTGAGTTTTTATACAGCACAAGGGGTTCTGTCTTTTCATAAATCACTGGCACACGCTGGCAGAGATTTGCCATCCTCAGAATTTCTCTTTAATTGACTGGAATCCTTCAGTCCTTGTTACCTTGCTGAATTTATTATCTTTGTCTTGACAGCATCCCAGGAGACCTGATCAGCATTCTTTGGGCACCTGCCAGGCATGATACAGAACAGAAGCTAGCTAAGTTTGGGGTAAAAATCTGTTAATTGAGAATAGCTTTGAAATATTTTTAAAAGACTAGAAAAAATGTTGAGAGACAATTTCATATTTTCAAAGTCTTTACAACATTTCACCCGTGGCTCATGAGTCCGAATTTTTATGCCTGTATATGTACATATATATCCCATTTTCTGTGGTTATTTTGTGTCGTGTGGCTCTTTTTGGAGTCTCTGCTCTTTGGAGGGTCTCCATCTCCAAGGTTTCCACTGAGGAGCAACCAGGAACCGCACCCTGCCTGGGAACAGTTCTCCCACTGCACCTCTTTCCTGGCTCAAAGGACAGGATATTTTTCACATCTGTTTGTGTCTGTGTGGGTGTGAACTCTGTTTTACCACACATTTGCCACATTGTATTTACCTCGCCACACCACATCACCTCACCCCGTGGGTTTTGAGGCCCTGGGAGTGTTTTCAGGATAAAGGATAAACATATATTTTATATATTTATTTAATTTGTTATTAGGATGGTTGTGGTTTGTTATTTTTTCTTTTCTTCTTTTCTTTTTTTTTTCCTTAATCTCTTGCACCAGCATTGGGAAGTATTCACAACAATGTCTCTAGATATATTACAGACGTGTAAAGCTAAAAGGTAGCAGAGAGCATATCTGAAAGGTTACATTAAATCAACTTGATATGAATTACTGCATTTACAAAGCAATTTTCTCAGCTGGAACAGGGAACTGGAGCTGAGCTCTGGAACTCAAAACTGAGCCATGCCAGACACGCAGCAAAGGACAAGAGCACATTGCTCGTGCCCAAATGATTTCTGGAGCAGTCTTTATCCTGCCAAGGCCCTTTATGCACTCCTGAAAAGCAGGCTATGGTTTTTGCTTCAGAAATGTGGGGTTTTTTTCTATTCCATTCCATAAACCAGGTGTGCAGAAAATGAAAAAGAGTAAAGAGGAGCAGAGTTGGCAGCAGCAAGAAATAAGGGTCAGAGACTGATGAAAAATTCAAAACCAAAATCCAGATCACTTTATTTACATAAATTACAAAAAAGGAGAGGGAGGGAAGGGAGAGGGAGAAGGAGGGGGAGAAGGATTAAAAGAGAGGGCAAGGGAGAGGAGAGGGAGAAGGAGAGGAGAGGGGGAAGGGGAACGGGAAAGGAGAAGAGAGGGGAAAGGGAAAGGAGAAGAGAGGAGAAGGGGAGGAGGAGGGGAGAAGGGAGAGGACTACATGAGAGGAGGGGAGAGGAGAGGGGTGAGAACAAGGGGAAGAAAGGAAAGGGAGAGGACAAGGGGAAGAAAAGGGGGGAAAGGAAAAGGAAAAAAAGGAAAAGGGAAAGGAGGGAAGAGGACTACACATCAAAAAAACACCAGGGAAGGGCAACAGGGCTGTCATCCATCCAACAGACTCAGAACATTTATTCAGACTGACAGAAACATATTTTCATCTCTTCTGATCCATCACAAGATATGGAATAAGCTCCCAAAGATGTAGTTTAAAGTTCATCACTGTCTGGGGAGAAAAGAGACAAGATTCCTGCTGTTACTTTTACAGGAGAGAGGGGCAAAGAGGTCACTGTCAGAACATTATGGCTACGAAGCCAGAGCTGAACACTCCCTGTGATTAAAAGCAGACAGCAACAGAAGGAAATGGGCTCAGGGGCTTCCTGCTTTGAAACAGCACCAGTCACTGCAAAGCTGTGACTCTGGAGGAATCATCACAAAATAGGTGCAATTCCTCCTGGGACATCTGGCCTCACATCACAGAACATGCTTGATGCCATGGATGACCAACATTCAACTCCCCTGACAATTGCCTGAACACTACTGAGTGATCTTTCCCTAAAGAAAGGAGAACTTTTGTCACTGATTAGCCTCTTCTTGCCTATTCAAATAAAAAGACTGCAACAGAGGAGCTACAAACACAAGCAAGGAGTAAGGGACAGCAAAGACCAAGAACTGACAGCAGAGGGTGTGTGATATGGGTCAGTGCTGAAGGCAATCACTGGACACGGGAGGAGAAGTAATGGCTGAAGTCTGTGAAACTCTGTGTAGGGCTCCTTTTATGTTTGTGATTGAGGATTAACTCCAGAGAAAGGTGCCTTCAGACAAAGCAAAGTGTATCTGCATGGAGGAAATGGGTCAGATTCCTTTCTGCTTGATTTGCTGTGTTTTTTCAGGCAGCTGCTGAAAGCTCTAGAAAGCATTTGGTAAGCAGAAAGTTTCCATGTTCAAGTAAGTGTAAAGCTAGCATAAAAAAACCCTGTGCTTAGCAGAGGAACTAAACAGCTTTCAAGATCTTGTTTTCACAAGTTAGGAGCAGTCATCTCTTTCCTAACTCTAACATGACACATTACCATGTCAAGCTTCTTCAGAGACAAATTCATCCTGTTCCCACTTGTACTAGAATTATACAGAAAACACACTATTAATATTGTGCAATATTAAACTTCTAAAACATTCTTCCAATCCACACAAAACCAGGCAGTAACTCCAAGGGCCAAAGAAGTGAGGCCATAAACCAGCAGAGTGGAGGGAAGGGCCCTCTCTCTAGGACTAAAGGGAGAGCAGTGACCAAATTCACAGCTCCTCCAGGAGAACCCCATAAAAACCCAAATGCCTCCTACACACAGTGGATCTTCTACATTGAAGCATCAAATGAGATTTACTGCAGATTTATTTATTATAGTCATACATCCTAGATAAGAAAATTTAATTTAAAGCTTGGCTGGGAACATCCTATGGCATCATCTTTGGTTTCTGGGCACTCTTGGAAAAGAACCCTCAAAACCCAAACTTTTCACCCCTAGCACACCTAGATGTTGTGTTGGGATGAGGAGGAGTTACACCAGGAGTAATCCCTGCAAATGAGTTGTAACTTTAGGCTAAAAAGCACACCCTTGCATACAGATGCTCTTCAGCAGAAGCTGAGGATGGGATTTCAAAATGTTTACCTTGGCTGCAGAAGAGGAAATCCTGTTCATCAATGGTTCTGCTCCTATGGGTGAACTGGGGATGCTTCCTACTGGACTTGGACTTCTGTTCAGAACCAGACTGGTGCCAGGATGTCCCAGGTGAGTTGAATGGTGAACTGGATTTGCAGCCACTGATGGGAAGTGTGTTCTTCCACCTTCCACAAAGCTTTCTGTTGGCTTTTCCTTTTTTTCTTTTTCTATCAGTTCTGAAACATTCAGACACAAAGAATTCTCTCTGGCAGGAACAGATTAGGAATGACCAAACCCATTTGACCTGAAGGGTTTTGGGCAGCCTGTATCATAGCAGGCAAACCTGCAAGAGTTACCAAGACATGGGATTGCTCAGCACTAAAGCTTCAAAGCAATCTGTGAATGCAGTTTGCTCCTCCAGGTTCCTGCAGCGCCTCATAGCAACTTCCAGTGAAGCTTCTGCCACAGACAGCTTTTTAATGGCAGCTCTCTGACATTAAATGGAATGGTTAGATGAGCATGAAAAAAGTTTTAAGAACATGAATTCTGTCTTTAACTTATTTGATTATACCGTTACAACTGCCTTGACTTCAAAAAGTAGGAAATTTTTTCCTGCCACCAGCAGTCAGCCCCTCCAAATTATCAGCAGCAGCTCATGGAGATTTCTGTTTTCTAATACATAAACAATTAATATATTATATATTATAGGTAATATTATACTTTTTGAACAATACACCAGCATACACTGAATCATGTTATTTTTTTAACAAAACTCAAAGCAATCTGTTTGGTGCAAGAGCCACAGGTTGACTGCAGATATTACTCTGGTGACTAAAGGCAGGACTTTGTATGAGATGGTTCTTGGGTCTCTTTCTGCATTCTACAGAGAATTAAATTAATACACTTAATTAAATTAATATTACTTACTTTAAATTATTATATTAAATTAATACCAAGTTAATTTTAGAGTAACAGCACTCATAAATCTGGACAGTGCCTCCTTTCCTCCAGCCACCCACCCAACTACCATCTCCCAAAGGTACCTGGTATTTTGGCACTAGGAATACAAAGTTTTTCCCAGGGGAAAAGCATTGACAGCACTCCTGGAGTTCTTCCCCCACTTCCCTCTTCAAGAAACTGAAAAATGAAGAATAAGGTGGTTATATCTGACACATGCAGGTATTCACCTCACTCAAATGCTCTGGGGTTGAGAGGAAGAAAAAAATGGAATTTTAAAGCACTGTTCTCATCACTATTCACAGACAAACAGAACACCAGTGTCTAATTACTCAACAGGACTAGTTCCTGTTTTCCAGAAAACAAAAAGTAACAAAATGGGTACAGCAACTTGTAAATCTTTGCTCTGCCTGGGACTGGTGGAATTTGCAGAAAAAAACTGTAACATTCTAATCAGTCTTCTGACCAGTTAATTAGCCTAACACAGCCACACAGAAGAAATTTAAAGATTGCTGCACATCACAAAATAGAGAAGGGAAGAGAAAGCTTAGTGGCTGAAATTGACTTTTGTGAGGAACAGGCAGGTCCCAAAGACAGAATGCAGAAATGAACAGCAAAACATAGAGCCTTCAACACTGCAAAAAGTGTGTCCTTTACCTCCCTTTTTTGTAGTTTTTCAGCCTCATAGTTTAAGACTTGTTCTCTTAAACCAGCACACTTGGCCTTTAATTCCTTGTTCATCTTTTCCAGCGTGGAAACTTGCTTTTCAGCAGAGTTTGTGGAAAATGTCATTAAAGCATCCCTGTGCAGCAGCTGATGGAATAAATGGCTTTCCCTCTGGAGCTGGGCCAATGCCTCCTGTGTGGACAGAATCACAGAACCACAGAATCATTAAGGCTGGAAAAAACCTCTAGGATCCTCCAGTCCAACTGGGAAACCAACACCACTCAACCATGTCCCAAAAGTGGGAATAATGTGCTCCACTTTCCCCTGAGGTGTTACTCAGGACTCCAGACCCCACTGCCAGCCCTGCCCCAGATGCCACACACCAACAGGATGCCTGCCCTATTCCTCTCAGAAATACCCTCAGGAAAAAATCTTTTCAAACACTTCTTAGAATGGCCCAACAGACATATATTTTGCAGAGGCAGGAAAACATCAAATGTCACCAAATTCCAAGGTTTCTTCGCATGAGCTTTCTCTTACAAAGAGGAAGACCAAGCATGTCTAATCACACAGATCAGCCTTTTACAGACAAATCTTCTTCGCTTCAATATGTATTTTGTATAGGGAAAAAATGCATTTGACTGCATTGTTTGCAGGAACAACACAGCTCAGCTGGAAATAAAGCAGCAGAACAGGAAATACCCAGCATCGTGGCAACGATTTTTCCCCATCCTAAGAAAACTGTACCCAACTTCAGACAGCAACACCACCTTCCTCTGCACGACTCTGCCATCACCATTAGTCACTTTCTGCTGTTTTTCTTTACCTTATTGTATAATTTACTCTATATTTACTCTATAATTTACTCTATAATTACTCTCAATCGACTCTATGATGTTACTTAGCAATCTGGACTCTAATTCAAAATATTTGGCTTCACATACCTGCACCCCAGAGTTGTCAGTGGTTTCCTTTAAGCCTTTTTTTTTTTTTTTTTTTGCTGGTGATGACACATGGAAAGTTCACCTCCAGGGAAAACCACAGTATTCTTCCAAGGATTTTTCCAGCAATAGCTCAGTAGTGTGAGCAGTTTGACTTTTCTCCCTTCTTCTTCTACAGGGTGATGGTGACTGCACCGTGGTGTTTTCATCAAAGCTGTTTCTCCATGGATCTTTTGGAAGACAGTGAAACTTTAGAGGTCTCTGTCAACAATTATTGGATCTCTTGGGTGTTTTCCTCAAACCAATCCTTGTTTGTCTTTGAAGACAACTGCAGGATGCTCTTTTTAATATGTTGCCAAAGCACTTAAGAGAAGGATCTATGGGATGACCTAAACGTCTTGAAGGTTTACCTGGAAGCTGTTTCTCACTGTACCTTTCGGAAGACAGTGAAATTTTAGAGCTTGTTTTCTTTGTCAACAATTCTGGGATCTCTTGGGTGTTTTCCTCAAAGCAATCTTTGGTTTTCTTTGAGGAGAACCCGGGGCATTCTTCAGAGAATGCAGGATGCTCTTTTTGCTGTGTTGCAAAAGCACTTCAGGAGAGAGAACTATGGGACAATCTAAAAGTCCAGCTGAAGGTTTACCTGGAAGCTGTTTCTCACTCTCCCTTTTGGAAGACAGTGAAATTTTAGAGCTTCTCTTCTTTGTCAAAAAGTCTGGGATCTCTTGGGTGAGATCCCAATCTTTGGGTTTCTTTGAGGAGAACCCTGGGGATTCGCTTCGGGAAAGGGAAATATGGGATGATCTAAAAGTCCAGCTTGAAGCTTCACCTGGAAGCTGTTTCTCACTCTACCTTTTGGAAGATGGTTCACTTTGAGCCTCCTCCCTGGGATGCCACCCCTCTTAGGTTTGGGCTTCAAGCAGAGGGTAAGTTTGCATGGCACAAGGCAGTGGTCTGTAGGACATTCTGCACCAGGCATTGCTCGGCTAGGACGGACGTCGCCAACATTTCTCTGGCATGCTAAGACACAGTCAGTGAGGTGCCAGTGCTTGGATCCAGGATGCTTTCAGGTTGTCTTCAGGCTGTCTTTCTGCTGGAAGAGAGTGCTGGTGATGGTGAGCTGCTGCTATGCACAAAACTCCAGCAGGAGACATCCATTCTCATTACAGTTTCCAACACCATGCTTGCCCTGGACTCCTTTCCAGGCTTCATAGTTTTTTCCTACTCTGGTGTTGAAGTCACCAAGGGTTCTGATCTTCTCTGCAGGAAATTTTTGAGAGAGGCAGTGCAGATTTGGTGTAGAATTTGACTTTTGGTCAGCTTGGAGGAGTGGGGCATAAATCCTGAGGAGATGAACAGGGGGCTTGTTGTGGAGTGGGAGGCATAAGGAAATAAATGCAATCAGTGACCTGACAGCAAATTTTTAAGTTTGGAGGCTTGGAATAGCTGTGAATAAAAGCATAATCCTCATCTATCAGCCCATCAGAGTCTTCCTGGGAAATATCAGCACTGCAATGAAGGAGAACTTTGATCAAATGAAGATTCCCACCACCTGAGCTACTGGACTTGGATTCCTGTTCAGTGCCAAACTCTTTGCCAGGATGTCCCAGGTGAGTTGAAAGCTGAGCTGGACTTGGAGCCAGAATTCTGCTCTCCAAGCTGCTTGTGACTGAAGTTCTTCTGATGCCCTTCTCCTAGAGTGCAGTGTTGGCTTTTGGTAGTTCATCATCAGCTCTGAAAAAATTCAGACACATCCCAAGAATTATCTCTGGCAGGAACACTTTGGCAGAGTTACCCATAGTCTCTGATTATTTGTTGATTTCTGAAAATAGAGAGGATTAGGAGTGACCAACCCCAGAATTTGACCTGAGGGGTTTTGGAGAGCTTATATATTAGCAATCAAACCAAGGACTTGGGACTTCTCAGCACCAGAGCTTCAAAGCCACCTCTGAATGCTCTGTGCTTCTTCCAAAAGGCAGAGAAAACCAATGCTGAGCTACCCTCCTTTTCCATGGAGAGCTCAAACCTCAGACAAGCTGATAAAATAGCAGCTAAAAAAAGACATTTTTTTTTTTTTTTACTTCACAGAATCAAATTCTCTGCTCTGCAGGGCCTCCCTTTATTCAATAAGGGACATGAAATTCATCTTTTTTGCCATACATTCCCTTTGGAAACAGAATCCATGAAGAAAATCCTATTAATTCCATGATCAATGCTGCTACTCTGGGAACACTCAAGAGAAATTAAGGCAGTTCTAATGAAGGCAAAGTGTCTTAAAGAATTTTCCTCACAAATATGCCATCTCAGGCTTACAAACATAATGCTGACCAGGTGTAGAAGAGGAACCCCAGCAGGAAAAGACAGGAGGAAAAAAGGAAACTCTTATTACCACTCCAAAAAGCCTGTACCTACCTTTCCAGTTCATTTTGTAACTATCCTCTCTTTTTCACTTCCTCCAGATACAGCTTTTCATATTTTTCCTTTAGAACAATGCTTTGTCTCAGGGTATATTTGTATTTTTCAGGGTGTTCATCTCCACTTGCTGGTCCTCTTTTGTGTTTCTCCTCCCATCATGCCTGCCTTAGGCTCTTCTTTCACCTGGCAAGAAAGTTTGTCCAACTGTAGACAGAAAAAAACACACACACAAAATAAGAAACTCAGCAGGAGCTAAAAGAAAAAAAAAATTGGTAAAGGGCTGGGCACCAGGACTGGATTTATCATCTGCTGACTCAGTATTAAAATCAGAGTGAAACCAGGGGCTTCCTTTTAATCAAGAACAGCTATAACATCATTTCTGAGAGGATTCCTCAGGTTCCCAGCCCTTTTTCTGCAGTAGGCACCAAACTGGCAGTTTTTTCCCCATTTTCCCATTTCCTGGAAAAGCACTGGAAAAGCTCATGGAAAGTCAAACACACCCATGTAGTGTAACAAGGCAACCAGGTGCCCCTAATGGCCAGGGAGTGGGCATGAGCTTGTGGTAAGCCCACCTGTGCCTAATTAGGGTGGGCCCCCACTGCACATGAGCAGGACCAGGGGGCCAATAAAAGGTGAGTCCTGAAACACAGGCTCAGCTCAGTCCTGAGCATGTCTGCAGAGATGTCAGTAACTCTTGGAGCACTGTATTATCTCCATTGTACCACTGGCACTCATTGCCCTCAGAGTGACGCTCTGAGGAGTCTTGAACCCAGGGCCTCGGCATTGCAGTACTGTGTTTTAGCCAGCTGCACCACCAGAGCCTCACCCTTGCCCTCAGGGTGAGGCTCCCTTTTATTGGCCCCCTGGTCCTGCTCATGTGCAGTGGGGGCCCACCCTAATTAGGCAGAGGTGGGCTTAACACAAGCTCATGCTAGCTCCCTGGCATTAAGGGGCACCTGGTTGCCTTGTTACACTACACACCCAAACCTCCTGATTTCAGCAGAAGAACCACCTCTCATGCTTTAGAGGAATTTTTACAGCACACTCAAGCTTCATTATGGCACTGACAAACACACCATCTTTTTTTTCCTCTACACTGAGAAATTTTTAAGTATTGGTTCAGAACATGGCTTTTACTGAAGGAGGAAGATGTATTCCACTTTAGGTGAAAGCTGCAGTTTATTTTAAAAAAATGTGCAGGAAATATCAGCCTTTTGTTAGGTCCCAATGGTCACCTACAGCTATGTCCTTTCCCCCTTCCAGAAGCAAAATTTTCTGTATTCATTGAACATCAAACCTGATATCCTGTCAGTCATTAAAAGGGGAGGAAACTGGCATGGTGAGCACTTGAAAGAGGCTCTAACAGAAGGAAGAAACTTCACTTATTTGACAGGAAAAGAGACAATGAATGCTTGAGAATAGGAGGTTCCATATAAATAAAAAGGAGAAATATTTTTCCCTGTGAGGGTGACAGAGCACTGGCACAGGCTGGTCCCTTCCAACCCTAAATTTTCTGTGATTCTATTTAACTCTGCCTCAATGGAATCACCTTCCCTGTCATCCAAAATAACTCTGCCAAGAGAAAGAGAAAAACTCAATAAACTTTTGGACTAATCATGAGCCCCTGCCAGGGAAGGGGACTTTTCTTTCATGCTACTCAAACAGCAATAACCACCTCAAAAATCACTTTTTGGGTGCCAGGGAGAAGGGAAAGGCTGGGCTGAAACCAGGGTTTCTCACTAGTGAGAAACAAATTCCACAACATTTTCTGCATCACCTGACTGCATCCTGCCCAGGGAAGCAATTGGAAAGCCTTGGGAAAGAGTAAGACAGGTTCCAGGAGAAAAAACTTTGGGTGCACTCATCTACTGCTGCAGCACCATGGAAAGCCAAATCCATTCCAAAATACAGCCCAGAAAAAAACAACAAAAAAATAACAACGTGAAAAGAAGCCTTCAGAAAGAGTAAGAGTTTTTCTAGGAGAAAAAACACCACCACTGTGGGAAAACAGTCTGCGGAGGCTTAAGGATTCCATCAATATGATCATATGAAATCGTTTATTAACAACTTGCACTCACTTATATAGAGAAGCCTTGTTTACACCATCATATCATGCAGGTGGCTTTGTATTCCAATTACACATTCCATTCTCACAGAACGACTGTTCTCACATAATTGGCAACAAAAGAGGAAAATAATGAAGTTTTCTCTTTCCCATTAGCTCATTTTTAGAAACCTCTAACTAGGCCTCAATAACCATTAACCCACTGTAGCCTAAGATGAAGTAAGTCAGGATTGCTCACAACCTGTATATTTCTGAACTGTTTCCCCAATATATTCCCCTTTTTGTTTTTTGAGCAATTCTGACTTATTTCATTACGTAAGATAACATGCTAATGATATATTGTCATAAAAGCACATTCATAATGCAAAAGCAATAACATACCAATAATGCAAAAGCAATAATAACTGATGAAAAAGCAATAATAACATACTAGTAATATAAAAGCAATAATAACATATATAACCGATGAGCCTTGCCTAAATAAATCTGTAAGCCAACAAGCTAACTGGTATATTTTATGATTTTTATCAATTCTTACCAAAGGCTTTTCCTCTTGCTATGTGTGATACAAATGAAACAGCAAGAAACCCAAATTTCAAATTTTCCCTTATATTCTAGGCCGAATTGTTGCATTGAGCAGTTTAATCAAAATGTTATTAATAACTCATTAGTGCTCTCATGAGGTCAGACTCTTTTTTCTTCTCATAGGAGTATATGCTCTTCCCTTTTCTTTCCTTTTTTTTTTTTTTTTAAATAATCAAAACCAACAACAACAAATACAATTGCTAAACCTTGTCTAATTAAATCTCTAAACTATCCCCATAACCTTAAACGATTTAACCATTCATTTAACCCAGTGTATGCAACAGTTAATTTTTTCATGTTATCTTAATCAATCGTTTTTGGTTGTGAATTGACTATGAATGATCAGATAAATTTATGCAAATACACTCCATCCAAGTCTTCACAAACATAACCTAAAAGCTTACAATAAAAAGTCAGTGGCAGCACGATATTGTAAAACTGCATGGCTGACACTATCAACATCTTTTAGCATCTGTTTTAAAATACCAGAAGTTAAGTTCATCTGCTTAGCAGTGCAACAGAATAGCACAATCAACAATCAAGATATAGACGAGGGATCCCATAATCAACATATAAACGATCACATGAATTACAACATTAACAAAAACCTGTTATCAATACAACACAATACGAAAAGCACATTTCACACTGCAGTGGAAGGACTTAAATACCTTTTTAGTATGAGGAAGGTCAAGTGTCCACTGGCACATAGAGCCAAGGGGGTAGAGGAGGCTTATCCGACAAAAATTCATCGGGGGGGCCTGAAAAGCGTCCCCAGACCCCTCCCGGGTCACGGCACGGTGGAGTCCTGGTTTCCTCCATGGTTGCCAAATTGAGGCCCAAAAAAGCCTAATAAAATTGTTTAGAGACAAAATGCCAAGCCTATAAACAGCAAAAGCACACATACACACACACACGCACTTTTTTTTTTTTTCTCTGCTGTGGTGTCTGCAGCAGGGCTCATTTTCTGAGCAGCAGCAGTGTGTGCGGGGGAGCGAGAAGCAGCTGCGGAGGCAGGAGTGGGGGTGCTCTCCGTACCAGGAGCAACTCTCACTCTCCTCAGCAACTTTCAGCCTCTAAAAAGGCATACTCATTCTCATAACTGTGTTTTTTGTTTTGTTTCTGTCTTACTCCTCACCAATATATAAGAAAAACTAACAACCACTAGAAGATTCAAAAATGAAATGATATTGCTACTAAAATCTGGTAAAGCTACCCTGAAACAAAATGAAGTGGTACAATCTCCCAAACCAAAACTGCAAGTATAATTACCAAGTTTTTTATCTCTGTATGAAACACAAGCGTACCTTGCACCACAATATACATCAAAATTGAAAACTGTATTGCAATGATGATCCTTAAGCAGCTTTATCTTAAGCATCTTTATCTCAAGCAGCTTCTAAGAATTGGGCTGCTGTAGCACCTTTTTGGGAGTAGTCCTAATGCACATTTAGTTTTTTCATTAGCATTTTCATTAGCTGACATATAAAAAAATTTTTTTTTTTGTTTTTTTTGTTTTGTTTTTTTTTTCTTTTCTTTTCTTCTGACAAATCAAGATGTGATATTACCACTGAATATGTGATCCACAAATTTTGAATATGGCTCTGCTCCCTCTGTTTAATGTTTGTAAAAGAAGGGGTTGCTTGGGCAGGATCATGCACAGTTTGCAAAGCTTTATATGCCAATTCTTGTGAAAGTTGTAACATTTCAGTTTGAAACCATGCCTGCAAATCTGCATGTACAAAAGGACAAGCACCCAGTAACATTTGTGCTTGCACTCCTTGTAATGCATCGGTGTTCTGTCTAGGAATCACAGCTGCATTTTCACAGAGCATTTACCATTTATGATGAAATTGCAATTGTTGAGAAGAAGTTAACAGAGTATTAATGAGCATTTTTGTGTCAATCTAAAGCAACCCCTTGACCTCCTCCTGGTCCCACAATCACTGGAAAACCATTGGACTCATATTGGGAACCATTTCTCCTTCAACTATAGCATTTTGAATAATTCCCTTCCATCTAGTTACTGGATACACACTACCACCCCCCTTCACAACCCTCCCCATGTTGGATCTGGAAGAGGTAGAGCAGCGGGTGTTAAAGGGTTAAGGGAAATAGGAGCAGGAATAAGGAACGGATCAGGGGGTAAAAATGGATTAGTGCCCCATTGTTCGGGATGTTCCCCAGAGCAAAAACTAGGGTTTTTTCAGGGGTATACTCATCCTTGGTCTCCAGTTCTTTCAGTTGCTTCAGAAGTTCCCTTAGTTGCTTGTCTCCGAGTCCCAGTTCCTTCCTTGGTTGTTGCTCTATAGCAGGCACTGATGGTGTTGACAGGTGAAGCAGAGGATTAATTGGTGGCAACTGTGGTCAAAAAGAGAAATCAGGCATTGGAGGTGGAGAGGAAGGCAGCAGTGGCAGAGTGGTCGGGAGCTGCGGCAGGCACGCGCAAGGGCGGGAGTCTGCATTCCAAGATTCCTCGCCTGTGTTCTCCGGCTTCTCTCCCTCTGGGTCCTCTGACGATTCTGGTGGTGTTTTCGGTTGCTTTTGGTCTTGCTTCTCGGTCCCATTTCTGCTTTTCATCTGACCCCCAGGGTCAAATAGCACAGTTGGCTGAGCTTGAATCACTATAATCCCTTCAAGTGCTGGTAAAGGTATTTTAGCTGTCTCAAACAACTGTTTAGAGGTCAAGTCCATATTTTGAGCATTCATTGGTACTGGTAGATCAGACGTTAAGGCAGCAAACGCTGAGGCTGCTGCTTTTTCACTTTCCATCTCTTTTAAGGTTTCTCTAATCAATTTCCAGAGTGTTACTGAGCGTCGTGCCTCCTTATCTCCATCGCTAATTTTATCCCATAGGGCAGTACCTATGGCTTCCCAAGTAGGTAACTCAAAAACGGTACCCATCGAGGGGATCAAGTCTCTATCCTGTGCCCATTTCAGTAATTCTCGTAAGGTCCTGCCTTCGTATGATAAACCTCTCTTAGAGAGAACACATTGGAGGAGCTTAACTATTGCCTCTTCTTCTTTAGAGAGTGTAGACCCCATCTCCGCCCCAGCCGCTCACCTGATCAGGGCAAGATTCTTCAATTCCGAGCTTGTTTACTCCGTAGCCGGGCACCAGCTACATAGACCGCCGGGGCAGCAATCTCCTTTCGACTGGCCTCTCCGCCCTCTTATTCCAGCTGTCTTCATCGCTCCTGGAAACAACAGCATGAAAGTCCTTGGTCCGGGCCATCCTTAGTCCCTGTTCGGGCGCCATTTGTGGGAAAACAGTCTGCGGAGGCTTAAGGATTCCATGTGCACATCAATATGATTGTATGAAATCATTTATTAACAACTTGCACTCACTTATATAGAGAAGCCTTGTTTACACCATCATATCATGCAGGTGGCTTTGTATTCCAATTACACATTCCATTCTCACGGAACGACTGTTCTCACATAATTATTTTCCTCTTCTGTTTCCAATTAAGTTATCTCTTTCCCATTAGCTCATTCTTAGAAAACCTCTTACTAGGCCTCAATAACCATTAACCCAATGTGGCCTAAGGTGAAGTAAGTCAGGATTCCTCACAACCTGTATATTTCTGAACTGTTTCCCTAACACATCACCACCACCAAAAAGCCTCACACAAATCAGAGCTCACCTTTGTGTGCATTTTAGCAGCTTCATTGGCCATTTTAGAAGAACCATCCTTTATTTCTTTCTTCAACTCATGCAGGGACATTCGCTCCCCATAGTCCTTTATAATCTGTTTAATGCCTGAGAAACTCTCTGAGCTACAAAGCACATTTGAGAAGAAAACAATGAAGCAAAGGAACAACAAGCAGCCTTTTTCACATCTCCTTGTGTAAACATCACAGAAATTTTGTCTTTCACAGAAATTACTGAGACAAAAAATCCAGCATTCCTATGCCATACCTGAAGGCTCCAAATTTCACCTGTGGAAGAATTCAGATTTTCCCTGCAGGGAAACCTCCTCTGGCAGCTCTCATCTCATGGAGAGCAGAGTCTTGCTAGGACTAAGATGAGGATGGAATTTCCTCACCAACTCTTCTGCACACCCAGTTCTACATTCAGATTGAATCCAGCTTGAATTGTACTCAGGGATATGAACAAGCCCCACCTCTCAGACTCTTCCTCCGCTTCCATATTTATTTGCAGCTCTCTGTCCAGATGCATTTGGAGAGGGCAGCTCAGCTCTTCCTTCTCTTTCTTTCTGTCACTCTCAGACTTTCAAAACAGAAAAAGCAGATGGCACACAGGGCACAGGACCTGCACCTCACCTTCTCCCCACAGCAGCTGCTCTACACCTCCACCCCTCAGCCAACTTTCACAGAGAGCCATGGGACCCAATTCTTGAGAATATTTCATCACATTTCCCACCCAACAAGCCAATAGCTAACAATGGAAAGAGATTAGCTAACAACGGAAAGAGATGCCCCCACCCAAGCAAAGGCAAAGAGGTGATTTTGATTCACATCTTCTTCTCCCTCTTGCTCTTCTCTCAGCCAAACTGCTCTAAATTTCTACTTATATTTTTTCCTGATGCAGAAAAGGAGAAAAGGGAAAGACTGCCCCTTAGAAACTGGCAGCTCTTTCCTTGTTCCCAGGCATTCATTCACTTGCCCCCATTTTCTGCAAGCTTTTGAAGCTCCCACTGCCCTCAAAACCTCCTCAACACCCTGAGTGCTCTTGGAAAAGAGAACAACCCTCAAAACCAAAACTCTTCACCCCTACCACACCTAGATGGGGAGTGTTGTAATGAGGAGGAGTTACACCATGAGTAATCACTACAAACGAGTTGTAACTTTAAGGTTAAAAAGCACAACTTGGCTTACAGATGCTGAGGATGGGATTTGATATTTTTACCTGAGCTGCATAATGGGTGCAAATGTTGTTCCCCAAGGATTCTGCTCCTGTGGGTGAACTTGGGAAGCTTCCTCCTAAATTTGAACTTAGAGAAAGAGTGTTCCCAGAATGTCCCAGTTCAACCAGATACTGCTCAGCACTGACATCCAGACCTTCACTGATGGAAGGGGAAAGAACAAGCTTCCCACAAAGCTTTCTTTTGGCTTTTCCTTGGTTTTCCTCAGCTCTGAAAAAATTCAGACACGTACCAAGAGTTATCTTTGGGAGTCACTTTGGCCCAGTTACACCCCCCCCCCCCCTGCCTCCAGGTCTTTGATTATTATTCAACTTGTGAAAGTTGAAGGGAGTAGGAGTCACCAAATCCTGAACAGCATTAGAGCTAAGATTTTTTGGAGGATTTCTCAACAGTCACATTTCCCACAAGGAGCAGCAACCAACACTTGAGACTTCTCAGCATGAGAGCTTCAAATCTGTGAATGCTCTGTGCTTACACAGCTTTTTCCAAAAGGCAGAGAACATCTGCACAACAACACCCTTTCCCATGGGAAGTTCAAACCATAACCCTCAAATGGAAGCCAAAAATAAATAGTCACTTTCTTCCTTCATAGAATTAAATTCTGTTCTCTGTAGGGCACCTCCTTATTCAAAGAGTACAAGACATAAAATTCATGATTTGTTTTGGTTTTGGTTTTGCCACCCAATGAATATAAGGAGGAGATTATTAGAGACTGGCAAAAAGGCTGACTGGTAAAGTACAATTAATTAAAAAAAACAAACATTAATTCCACAATTAGTGGTGTTAGTCTTGGAATGCTCAAGAGATATTAAGACAGAGGGAGGGTTAAAGGAACCTTCCTCACAAATATGCCATCACAGGCTTACAGATGTAATGCTGACCAGATGCAGAAGAGAAACCCCAGCAGGAAAACACAGGAAGAAAAAAGGAAACTCTTATTACCACTCCAAAAAGCCTGTACCTACCTTTCCAGTTCATTTTGTAACCATCTTCTCTTTTTCACTTCCTCCAGATACAGCTTTTCCTATTTTTCTTTTAGGACAATGCTCTCTCTCAGGGATTATTTCTCACTCTCCAATTCCTGTTTCAGGTCTCCCATTCTGCTGAGCAGCAGCTTTCTCTCTGCTTCGTGGTCGTGGGCTCTGATTTCTTCCACTCTGTCCTGGGAAGCTGCCTGCTCCTGAAGCAGGTAACACACTTTTACCCACCACAAATTAAAAAGGGAACCTTTTTTTTGCAACCTGCCCAGTGTCAGGGGCACAGATTTACTCCTTGAGGCACCTGTGCATCCTCCAGCAACCAAGGAAGAACCCCAGAGCTACCACGGTCAAGAATTCTTTTTCTTTAGAAAGAATCCCTCCCTCTCAGCACTTATTTATCCAAGCTGCTAATGAAGGAACACTGTGGGACAGAAAAGGAAAGAGAAAAAGATTCGTCAAAGAAGGAATTCCCCCACCCACCCTGCCACTTTGCTCTAGGGAAAGAATAACACAAAGAACACTTTCAGAAGCCCCTCTGCTCCTGGCCAGGATTTCAGAATCCCACAATTTGGAAAAGAGCTCTGGGATCACCGAGTCCAAACATCAACCCAGAAAAAAACAAAAATATTCCAAAGGCCCCACAGCAATTGGGAAAAAGGCAGCAGTTTATGAGCAGCTTACCAGGGGTGAGCCTTGCAGAAGGGTTTCAGTTCTACTGTTTTGCTGCACAACTGTGGCTGGCAGTCTGGCATTTTTAGCTTCAAGGCTTAAACAGAAACACAGCTTTTATAATAGGGAACCACCAGAGCACCAATTCTTAAAGAACAGCAGGGAAAGGACAAACAGAAGCATCTTCACCACCCCAGACAGCAGCAGCAGACACCTTGGTCCTCTGTGCCACTCTCTTACCACTGCATCCCTTTCTCCAGGGATTGCACTGCAATAGTACTCCCAGAAGATGCCAACAGGAGGTCCTCCAGTCTCTGGAAACAATCTCTTTTTTCTCTTTCCTTATTCTCCAGAGCACTCTTCAAGTCACAAATTGAATGCTCATGCTGAAGATGTTCTTCCAACTCCTGCAGCTGTAAAAGAACAACAAGATTCCACAGCACTCAGCTGAGTTTTTATGCTGAAGAGCTCAGGGAAGGCCTCTGTCTTCACATACCCACTACCCAAAGAGCTGTCAGTACATTCCAAACCTTCCTCCTTCACTTTGAGGGCTTTTAGGAGCTGCTGGCTCATCCCTGCTGCCCTCCTGGAGTTTTTCCCCGGCTGTGGGATGGGGAGTGTGGGGAAATGGCAGCTTCCAGCATGGCCTGGGAACCAAGATGGCCACCAGGCAACCCCCTGCATGTCCCAGGTTTACAGCTCCCAGCATGCCCCGGGGCGCTCCTCCTCTCCTGCTGCGTGAGCCTGCTCGACCTTGCGGCTGCCTCGGCCCTGGCCCAGCTGGGAGGGGGAGCACGAGGAAGGGGATCTGGGCTCGGAGAGAAGGCAGGAAAAAGAGTGGTGAGGAGGGGGAAAGAGATGGAGGAGAAGGGGGCAAAGAGGGAGGGAGGGAGAGAGAGAGAGAGGCGAAGGGCAGGAAGGAGGAGAGAGGGGGGATGGACAGAGAGCGGGCCAGGGGCCTGAGAGGGAGAAAAGGCCCCAGGAGAGGGGAGTGACAGAGGGGTGGGAGAGGGAGCAGGAGAGAGGGAAAAGGGTGAGGGGAGAGGAAGGGAGAGGCAGGAAAGGGGAGAGGCTGCAGGAGAGAGAGGAACAATAAGGCCAGGAGAGGAGAAGGAGAGAAAGATGTGGAGAGAGAGAGAGAGAGAAACAGCAATGATTTTGAGAAAAGGAGGGAGGAATTGGGAAGTGTTGAGAGGGAGACAGACAGTGAAAGCCCAAACTTGTGATGGGCAAATGACAGAGAGGGAGGGATGAAGAGCTGGGGACAGGGAGCTGGGCAGAGCCCCAGAAAAGTAGTGATGAGCAGCTGGGCCAGGCCCCAGCATCCTCTAAAGGATGAAAGCTTGTTTTCATTTTTAGGGAAATGGTTTATATTTAGGTTCATAATTAGGGACCCTTGGTTTGTGTTCCTGGTTTCTTCAGGTTGTTTTTTTTTGTTTGATTTTTTGTGCTGGATTGTGTTGTGTTTTCTGTCTTGAAACCATCATTTCTGGTCTGACACCTCTACAGCAGGTAGGGCAGTTTGACTGATGGTGTGGTCTTGCATATTTCTAGGAAGTCAGTGGAAATGTGTGGTTGGAGCCTTCTGCATCACTTACCTTTGATTTCTTGAGTGTAAATCTTGCACTGTTTTTGCTGAGGTGCAATAATGAAATGGGAGAGCAGATCTTCCTCACACACACACACACACACACCTTCACACCATCTGAAGATGAAGAGCCCAAATCTCTGGGGCTGTGTTCTTTTATTAATCGTGTGTCAGATATCCAGCCCCAGGGGACTTGGGTGCAGAGAATGGCTGCATGGGCCTGGGGCTTGGAAGCTTCCTCTTCTTCTCAGCCCAGGAGACACTCAGACACCCTGAGCCATCCCCTCCCTTCACTGGCCCTGTGACCACCAAGCCCACTGCATCTCCCACAGGCTCTCCTGCCATGGCTGGTTGCTGACAGGAGGGGACACGGGGAGATGGCAGCCTGGGGGTGACAGGGGGGACATGGGATGGTGAGGGTCTGGGAGAGTGAAAGGACATTGGGCAGTGATGGGCCCAGGGCTGCTGGGGGAGCCATGGCAGAGCCAGGGGGCTGCTGGGGGTTTGCACTGGGTAGTGAAGGGCTGGGGGTGATGGGACACTGGGCAGTGATAGGCTGGGGACAGCAGGGACAGCAGCATCTTGAAGAAAAAAGATAGGTCTAGGGACTGAATTTTGACTTCAATATGTTTTACTCTGTGCATCAGAGAGCTTGTTTATACACTGCTTTTACTGTTTAAGGTTGGACACAAGCACTTTATTTGGAGTTCTGATCACCATTTTTGGTTTTCTAGAAGCCAATCAGAGCCAGTGAGTGGAACATCAAAAGCTGTATGTAAAATCACAATCTCAACTTTCTATTGCAGCCTGCATTTACATCCAAACAATGTACCCTTGTATTAATTTCCCAAACATTAACTTAAAGTATTTTCCAATAAAACACAGTCTTTGTTGTAAATACAATGTATTTGATTCAGCATAGCAAAAATGTGTAATACCATCATTTGTAAAGTTGTTTTTTTTTTCCTAATTTTTGAAAATGTTACCAAAACCAACTGAGAATTTGTTATTGTTAAACTTGGTACTGTTATTAATTTTGACTCAAACAAATACTGAAACCAAGATATCCCAAACATTTTGAGGACATCTCTGTGCAGCTAAACAATTCCATTTTGTGTCTGTAAATACCTGGGCATTTCTTCCTGAAGCTGTATAACTGAGGTGAAATTGTTTGGGCCCCTCTGAGTACATAAATGTCTTCAGTAGATTGCCATCAGTTAAAGTATTGTTGCTCCCCCAGTTGGTATTCTGCACTTCTGCATTTGATCTTTGGACTTGATCTGATGAAGCAGTTCAGTTGAATAGTTTGTCTGCACATGAAAATACCAGCAGCCCAGTGTACACATCTTGGCACAAGATTGGAGCCCAGTGCCTTTGTGGGTAAAAGCTCTGTCATTTTTCTTCCCTTCTGCCTGCAGGACATGTTTGGATCTGGGAGACTTCAGGTTTGGATGCTGCTTCCATTTCCCAAAGGTTCAGCCTTGCTTCAGGATACCACCACTTGGAACTGACCCTGGGAAAAGGGGCAGCATTTTTCTACAGCTTTGCAAACACTGTCCTGCTGCTGCTAAAATACAAATAAGGAACACAAGGAAATACCTGACTGGTAATGCTCTAGATGTTGATTTGCCTCCTGGGGTGGAATGTTATGTGTAACTCTGCATTTCAAAATAGTCCTTCCAGTATAAAAATCACGAAGTTGTGGGATGTTTGGTTTTTTTTTGTCATCCTGATTTTAGGTATACTGCATTTTCTTCACTAGAATGGGGTGAGGCATTACACTAACCCAGAGTTGTGGGGTCTGAGCACTTGAGAAGCTGTTAGGAGAGCTGAATGTAGAAATTCATCAAGTGTGTCTCTGTGTTCTGTGAAGAATACAGCCTCTGCTGGTCATGGAGTGGTGTGTCATATTTCACCTGGAAAACTTCTTGTCTGTAGGTCTGAAACCACTCCGTCTGAATCTGACATCAGTGATGCTGTCACGGATCAGTTTGAATTCCTTTCTGCACATGAATGTCTCTCTCTGTGAGTGTGAGTCAGTGTAGCTGGCCCAGGGACCCTGGGAGTTCCCACAGTGCATTTATCCAAACCACATTCATAGCATTTGCTCTAATTCAGATGGGGTTTTATTTCTTGAAAACAGGTATGATAAAACCCTGTCATTACTTTTTTGTGAACAGATCAGTGCCTCCTCTGCACGTGTTTCTCTGGCCCAGCTTATTGTGGTATATGGAAATTCTTGTCAAATACTTAAAAAAACCCCCAAGAGTCTTTTCTTTGTTATTTTAAATCTTATGCTGTGATCTGTAGCTGGATAACCATTGAGATGTGAACAAAAGTTTGATTTTTAATACTTTCAAGTCATTGGTTTAAGTTTATAACATGTTTCTCTTTGGATACTATCCTACAGAGGGTTGTTCCCAGCTTGGGAAGGCAGGAGGGGAGTAGCTGATCAGCCTCAGTGTAATCCTGCAGTGTTACTCAGCTTCAAGACACAAGGAAGCCCTTCAGAAGCTGTTCACCATTTCTGAGACATCTTGTGAATTTTGTGTTAAAAAGACAATGTTTGCAGAGTAATTTAGTTGGCTGTAAGTTCTGGACATTTCAGTGGGTCTGCAAGAGTTAAATGAGGAGTGTTTGTGTAACAGGGACAACTGCATGACTATTTGTTGCTCTCTGGTCACTCTGGTTCTGGATCCAGTTTTGGAATGCTGGAGAGTGCCATAAATGGCAGTGTAGGTGCAGTGGAGGGCACAATCTGTTGGTTTGAACACAGAGCGTGTAAGTTGTGTCAGTGTACCTGATGGTTTCTAGGAGTGTGTTTGTGTGGCAGGTGAGCAGATGTGACCTTCTGGAACTGCTGTCATGCTGTGTTGTGCTGTGGAACTGCTGGCACGTTCAGTCTCTCACTCTGAATTGTGCTTTGGAGGAGAAGTGTATTTGTGTCTCTTCTCCAAGTGGATGGTGAGCTAAGGGGATATTTCTCCCTGAATAAACCTGAAGTTAAGCCATTCTTTGTTTGTTGAGTTCCAAACACTGCTCAAGCCTTTGGAACATCCTGGCTATGGTATTTAAAAGAAAAAGTATTTGATTGGAGCAAGCCTTGGGTTAGGAAAAGGAGGGGATGAAAGGCTTTTGCTGGTTAAAATAGTAATAATTGAGATGTCATTTTAAGTGTGAGGTTTAGATGAGATATGTCTGCATTTCTTTCCTTACCAGGGCCAAATTGTTGAGCCTGATCCCAGAGTTAGAAAGAGCACAGGAATTCCAAGGAGTTTCATGCTGGAGGTGAAAGATCCCAATACAAAGGGAGCTCTGCTGACAAGAACTGGGAAATATGCAATACCAGCTCTTAATGCATAAGTATGGAATTAACTGAACTGACCAAAAACATTGGAGTGCCAAAGCAACCAAAAAAAGTAGTTTAATATAAATACCTGTATTTTAGAAGGCTAACGTGAGGTGAGCAGAATTCCATCTCTTATTTCCTTTGAAAAAATCCAGAGCTTGGAAAATTTTTCCTTGTACCAGTCTTAAACTTTTATGTTTTTCCTTCCCCACCCTGCTTCCAGGGAAGCATATGCCAGAGGAAAGAAGGAAAAGCTTTTCTGTTTATCCACTCCTCCTCCTCCTCCTCCTCTGATGATGGTCCCATACCTGATGAGTTTTGCCTGCTCTTTGCAAAGCCCTTCTGACTGATGCAGCTTTTATTCCCTGCTGTGGGATCAATTATTGTGAGGAATGAAAGTGTTCCTTGCATGTTTTTCAGTTCAAAGCAATCACATGTGATCTTTTGAGAGCAGAAACAGGACATAACAAAGTTGCTTTGTTTCCAGTTCTGTTTCATCCTGAATTCTATCCTGAAGGATGCTTCTTACAGAAAGGGGAAAATAAGCAGAAAGCTCTTTTCCCTTTTCATGTGTCTGGTTAAATCCCCTTTGCACACAGAAGGAGGAAGTATGAGCAGAGCGTGTAATTGTGCAGGTGATGACAGTCTTACATATCAAACTATCTTGTCCACAGCCCTTTCTCTCATATAAGACTACTCTGGTGACTTACTGCTGACTAGAAAAAAACCAAAAACAAAACTGCCACTATTTAATATATAAATAGTTAAATATTTAATCCTTCAGAACTTAGGGTGTTTTCCTGATCACTGTTTTATTCCCTTACATTGAGGTTGGTGACTTCAACTCTACTAGTGGGAAAAAGACTAGATGAAACATAAGGCACAGCCTAATCCCACCTTCAGATGTTACAACAGTGAAATACCAAAACCAAAACTGTGGTTATTTGGTACATACTAGACATTTTTTTTTTACACTATTGAACATTTATATTTTCACACTCTCCACTCAAGATCCTATTCACACTTTGACCATATACGTGTTTTTTATGATTGATTAGAACTTGGAATTTCCCTCCTTTCTTTAAAAAACATTTTGATGATTCTAATTCAACACAGGTATTAGAACAGCATCACTGGAGTCTGAGGAACATACCTGCCCAGCCTGTCAGCAGAGGTTTCTCCTGATGCTCCAGTTGCCAACAAGTGCTTCCCCCAGGTAACATGATGAGTTTTACATAAACTGCTTGTGAGAAAAGTCTATCTGTAAAAAAGGTGAAATGGAAGAGTTTACATCTCCTTACACAAGGCTTCACTGCATAAGGCCAAACAAATGATGGGGAAAGTCCTTGCTCTTATTTTACAACAATTTTGAATTTTTTCAGTTAAGTCATCCCAAATGGCCAAGCTGCTTTCTCTGAGCTGGAGAGAATGGTGTCTTAGTTTTATCTGTTTATCTATTTCTAGCTCCATGGAGCCCAGCTGGTCAGTGATGCAGAGGGTGTCACCCCCTCCTGTCCTTCTTAAAGAATTGATATCCCTCCATCCCCAGGCTCCAGTCAGAGGAGCCATCCCACCACCTCTGGGTGATTCCAACCACATCCCAGCCCATCCCAACCTCTGCAGCTCCTCTTGTTTCTTCCCAGGCTTGGTGCACTGGCACTGAGGCCTTTGAGATGTCATTCATTCTGGAGATGTCACTCAGTCTGGAGAGGAGAAGGCTCTGAGGAGACCTTATTGTAGCCTTTCAGTATCTGAAGGGGGCCTGCAAGAAAGCTGATGAGGGACTTTTGAAAAAATCTTTGGGGCTATGGGGGTTAAAAGCAGCTCCAGCCCCAGGGATGGGTTGCAAGGGAGCAGGGAAGGGCTGTGCAGAACCTCTCCACAGTCACACAGTGTTTGCTGGCAGCCCAGCAGCTTCCCTGCAAGCTGCTGCTGGCCTGGGTGTCCCTGAGGGGAAAAAAAAAAAGGGGTCAAAAACATATTTGGTCACTTAGCTTCAACTGATAATATTTTTATTGGGTTTTGGGGTTTTTTTTTGTTTGGGTTTTTTTTGTGGTTTTTTTTTAGTCCCCACCATATACTCAGTGAGCAAAATGCATGTTTTTCCAAGGCAATTGTGGAGCCTTCAGAGCAGGAGATGTTTGCCCACTCAACGTGGATGGAAGCCCCTTCTGGCAAGCCCTCCAGGAGCCCGTGGGCAGGTAAGGGCTGGGCCGGGGGTGCCCTGTTCCAGGGGCTGGGCAGGGTTTCCCTGGAGAAAGCTGGAGGGTGCCCACTGCCTGCACCCCGGAATGGGCATTCCCCTCCTGCTGGTTTCCTGCAGAAACTTGGGGGGTTCTGATTGCTCAGCTTCAATATCCACTGGGCTGAGATGGGAACTGCTGGGTGCTCTGAGGTCAGTGCTCACCGTGCCTGCCCCCCAGCACTGGATGGAACCCTGGATCTGTGCAGCTCACAGCAAAGTCAGGAGTTGCACCTGGAATACTGCATAGAGCTTTGGAGCTCCCAGCCCAGGAAAGGTCCAGACCTGTGGGAGAGGGTCCAGGGAAGGACCACAAAGATGACCAGAGGGCTGGAGCACCTCTGCTACCAAGATGGGCTGAGAGAGTTGGGGCTGTTCAGCCTGGAGAAGAGAAGGCTCTGGGGGGGCCTTAGAGAACCTTCCAGTCCATGAAGGGGCTACAGGAAAGCTGGGGAGGGGCTTTTCACCAGAGAGAGTAGTGACAGGACAAGGGGTAATGGTTTTAAAATGAAAGGGGATAGATTTAGGTTAGATATTAGGAAAACATTCTTCCTCATGAGAGTGGCAGGATACTGGAATGGGTTGCCTAGAGAAGTTGCTGATGCCCTTCCTGGGAACTGTTTAAGGTCAGGTTGGATGAGGCTTTGTGACACCTGGTCTAGTGGGAGAGGTCCCTGCCCATGCAGGGGTGGTTTGGATCTTCATAATCTTGAAGGTCCCTTCCAACCCAAGCCATTCTATGATTCTCTCCCTTCTAAGGAGCTGTGTCCTGACTTCTCTGCAATACCTGAAAAAGCTTGGGTTTTGTTATGGGCAGCTCAGCAGACAGCAGTTAGACTCAGTGCCTGAGGAAAGTTGCTGCTTTTAAATTCTCTCCTGGCTGATGCCCTGCAGTGGGGTGTGGTTGGTGGCTAATTACAGCCATTGGTGGCTCATTTCAAAAGCTGGGCTGCCTGTGGAAGGTCAGGCTGGTGCTGGGGCCTGCAGAGGATGTGTTTGCAGCAGGGAACTTTGAGGTGATTTTCTGTGTAGCTGGGTGTGACACATGTGGCATGGTGACAGTTAACAGTTGTGTTGAGATTTTCCCCAGAGTTAGGGACAAGATAGTTGTCCTGCCAGTAATTCCTGGTAGGCCAGGAGAATTCTAGATGTCCATTTCCCTCTAGTTATGGGTTAGACTTGTCTAGGGAAACACCCTGTACTTGTACAATGGCAGTGGAACTTTTGCAGTGAGCTCTGTGCAGTCAGAGCAAGCTAGTTTGCCATTTAAAGATGTGGTGAGAGACAAGAAGTTGTTGTGCAGACTGCAAAGATGGGATAAGCTGGTGGCAAAGAGCTCACTGTATTCAGCACAGTATTTGATACCAAAAGCCACCAGACACCAATAAAGAGGGTCACTGCCTAGCTCTGAGAATCCTAAGTACACCCAGCTGGGCACCATCCACATAGGAAGGGTTATTTTTTACCCTCTCTAGCTGCTCATTGTAGTTGAATATGAAAAAGCCAGGAGAAATTTCCACTTTGTATGACTCACAGAGGTGGGGGAGTGTTTCTCATCTTCTCTCAGGTACTTAAAGGACCATTGTCACCCTGTAGTGGCAATGAATGAATACTGAGGCTTACAGCAATGCAAGGTTTAAGAATTAAAGGACCCTTTTCCTTTCCTTCGGCCCCTGCCTCCCTTCCCCCTGAAGTAGTTCTGCCCCTGAACCTCCCCCCCTCCCCCGAGGTGGTTCAGCCCGGCTCATGCCGTATCTCTGTGATGCTCCCGAGCGGCGCTGCCGTTGGTGCCATCGCTGTCGTTGGTGGCGACGCTCTCGTAGTGGCACCTCCTGTTCTGAGCTGCGCTGGTCTCTGCCTCTCTGGCTGCTCCTGCTCCTCGCCGTTGGTTTGCGCTTTGTTCCCACCTCATCCCTGCCTTTCTTCTACATCCCCTGTCCCTGCCTTTGCCCTTCCCTTGTCCTAACCCCCTTCCCTAACCCCCTACAGCTCGGCCGGCTGCCTCCCGCTGCTCCAGCGGGGCTGTGCCCGTGCCGCAGCTCACAGAGCTCCTGGGATGGGGCTCTTCACCAAGAAGCAGAAGCTTCCCCGCTCTGGCAGCGCTCCTGGGCAGCCCTGTACTGCTGCTGCTACTGCTGGCACCAGTGCCCCTGAGCCTCAGTACCAAGGTCTGGGCAGACTGCACCGCGCGGCTGCCCGCGGCCACCTGGCCTGGCTGAGGCGCTGGCGGATCGAGATTTGGGGCATCGACCACCGCGACAGGGAGAATCGGTGAGGGGCTGTGGGCTGCTGCTGGGACACCTCGGGTGGCGTGTGGGAGCATCCCCCCTGCAGGGTTTGTGTGGGATCCCCTTGCAGCTGATTGCTTGCAAAGCAAGATGTGCCCTGTCAGCTGGGAGGGGGAACTCGAGAGCTTTCCAGTGCTGGGAGCTGCTGGGTGGGCGCCAGTGCTCCTGGAGGTGCTGGGCTGCTGCTTGGCTCTGCTCTCCCTGCAGGGTTCTCTTGCAGCTGCTGAGGCCTCCCCAGGTCTCTCCTGCCCTGTGGGTGATGTGTGCAGGGTTTTAGCAGCAGCAGCAGGCAGCAAGAGCAGCAGGGTCTGGGCAGGGTTGCCCGGGCTGGGTGGTGCCACAGCTTTGGTTCTTTCATTGTCTGTCAGTGTTAAGCTCCCATGTTTGATTCTCAGGACACCTCTCCATCTGGCGTCTGCAAACGGCCACACAGAGGTCATCGCATTTCTAGTAAGGCACCGCTTCCAGTTGGATGCTGCTGACAGTCTCAGGAGAACACCCCTGATGACGGTGAGTGAGAGAAGTTCTGCTCTTGGAAGAGGGGCTTATTGACTGTGCATGAAAGGAGAGGTGTCTGGCAGGACTCCGTAGGCAGAGCTATGTGGAAACACGCCTGTTGGGTTTGGAGTGGAACAGGCACCTGTCAGATCATCTTTGCAGGTGCTCTTCTTTCCCAGTGGTCAGAAGCTGGGTGAGCTGTGATGAAGTGAAATGTGATTTTGGAAGTTTTTCCTTTTTTTATGTGTTGTGCCCAGGCAGTACAGTTCCATCAAGAAGACTGTGTGGCTTTCCTGCTAGAGCACGGTGCCGACCCAAATCTCACCGACACCGATGGCCACACTGCTGTAGCGGGAGGAGCCATTCTTGCTCCTGAAGCTCAACGAGCTGCTGGTCTCTTCCAGGACTCCAGCCACCACACAGCGCTTCCAGGGTAGAAGTGTAGCAGGAAGAGCCTTTCTTGCTCCAGAGGCTCGACAAGCTGCTGACCTCTCCATGCCTCGCACAAGTGTGAGCTGAGGTGCCTTCTGTTGGTGTGTCCCACCTTTATTGGCCCCCTGGTCTTGCTCATGCCCAATAGGGGCCTGTCCTAATCAGGCACAGGTGGACTCACACCCACTCTTTGGCAACTCAAGGCACCTGGTTGACAATGTTTCTCTACACACTGCTCTCCATCTGGCCATCTGGGCTCATAATAAAAACCTCATGGGGCTGTTACTCAGGCATTACGTCGATAATCGTGCCAAGAATAAGGTAAATGTTTTTATTTCTTCAGCAAGTCCTTTCAGAAAGTGGTGTCAGTATTTCTTTTACAGATTTTTTTTGACTTTGATGATTAACATGATGTATTTCTCTGACTTTTCAGGAGGGCTTTATCCCACTAGCTCTTGCTGTCTCTGAAGGTCAGGAAGAGATAGTAGAAATCCTCCTGAAAGCAGGAGTTAACGTGCATGCTCGAGACCAGCATCAAAGGTAAGGGGTTTATCCACATGGGTCCTTTGAGTATTCTTTCTGTTGTATTGCTGAGAATCTTGGGAATGTGCTCTGACCAAAAGCAGGGGGGCACATGGAAGGAGCTGTTTCTTTATGTCTTGTGAAAGCAGTCTGAGTTTGGCTGCTGTGGTACCTCAGAGGCTGCTTTCTGCATTGGGGCTGTCCAGGAGGCATTGTCTGGCAGGAGATGTGTCCTGAGCCTGGCAGCAGTGCCTCAGTTTGAGAAACCAGCTCCTGCACAGCAGCCTCGTGTGCACTGAAGTGTTGTACATGTGGCAGCTCTGTCTGACCACGCAGTTGTTTTGACTCCCTCTGCCATGTTATTGTTGCTTTTAATGGAACCTGCTTTTTCTTTTGTTCACTGTGAAGTAATGCTGAAAAGAATTTTTCTGAGAGAAAGCAGGAATGAAACTAATGACAGTGTCTGTGTAAAACACTGGCTCCTGATCCTGATGAAATTCATAGGATGTTTTGAATCTTTCAGAACCCCACTGATGATTGCTGCTTCTGTTGGGCAGCTGAATTTGGTCCAAGTTCTCCTTTCTTATGGTGCCAAAGTTTTCCATGAAGACCGTGATGGGAACACAGCTGAGGATTATGCTGATCTTCATGGGAACTGGAGGTAAACTTTGAACTTTCTGATGAGAAGAAGTGGTCAGTTTTCAGTGTGGCTTTGGAATGTTGTTGGTGGGAGCACCAAGGTTTAATGGTGTGTTTAGAGGTGTGTTGAAGGTGTGCTCAGGGATGTCTTCTGATGGGTGTGGTTGCTGTGGGTTCTGGTTTTTGGGCCCAGGCTGATTTTCTGGTACCGGTGGGAGGCCCAGAGAGAGGGTGTGTAGCACCCTGAGGGACCCGTGAGGGGTGGAAGAGGCAGGGCTCAGGATTCCCTCCCATCTCCTGCCAGCCTCTCTCAAAGCCCAGAGGATGGGCAGCCTGCTCCCTGCCTGCTCCCTTCTTCCCTGCTGCTGGGCTGCACTGGGAGCTCTTGGGTAGAGGCTCCTGTTCTGTCATCAGCTCGCCCGTGCTCAGCAAGATCCGAATTCATCAGGTGCTGGGGGCAGCTGGGGACCCCTCTCCTGAGTCGGCCCTGCTGCAGGGGACCCTGGGACACTTATAACTGGGACCATGGAGATGGGATTTGGTCTAGCCTTGCAGATATTTGTTCCTCATCCCACGTGTTCCTGTCTCTTCCTCTTCGAGCAAAGCTGTTCCAGTCATTCACACCTTCAAGTCTCTCTTCCCTGTTCCCCTTTTCTCTTCCCTTGGAGGGTGGAGGGGGGATACCAGAGCAATTCTGTCACCTGGTGTTTGGTTAGCCTGGACTACTGAACTGAGTCACTGTCTAGTGATAATTTGGAAGTTGAGGAAAATTTCTGCCCAGGATTCTCTGTTAGAGAATCTTTCAAGTGTTGTTGATGAGCTGATGTCTGCCCAATATGAACTCTCCAAAGTGTCTGTAGCCAGAGGAGGAACTTGGCAAGCTGACATGCATGTAAAGCCTCTGCCCAGCCCAGCACCATTGTCCTTGCTGACTTGCACTGCAGTACCCAGGAAGCACCAGCCTTTTGTTTCAGAGGAGATGTGACTGAGAGCCCTTCATTGCTCTGATGCACAGCTTTGTAGCTGTGGGGGTTCCTTCTCTCAGGTGGTTATGTGTGCCTAAAAGGCAGACTGAAGAAATGTTCCAAGCAGGAGCTAATAACTTGGAGGGTGTGAATGTGCATCTCTAGGGTAAGAGCCCTGCAGTGAGTTCTGTGTGTGTTACCCTTAACAAATACTGAGGAGCATATGAATTTGTATGAATATGTGTAGGGTGGATAATAAGTTGGTGTTATCTGTTGTGCTGAATGGTGTATGCCAGGATGTGGTTCTTTTTACCAACTCTATTTCCTCTCTTTCTTTGTGCAGTCTGAGTCAATATCTGGCAAAAATGGAGGACACAGCAGAAGCTCCTGCAGGGGATGCTCAAGGTGACAACATCCTCAAGATACTTCGAATTCCTGAGCGGGCAGGAGCTGCTGGAGAGCTGGAAGCAAAAACAGACCAGGAGAACACAGGAGAAGCTCCTGTGTGTGATACAGAAGATATCACCATAGTTACCAGTCCTGAGCAGGCAGGAGCTGCTCCATTTATGTGGGGTGCCCCTGCTGTGGACAGAGGAGGTAGGATCCTTAACTAGGGAGGAGCTCAAGAGGAAAATGATGTGGCCTTTTCTTGAGGTGGTTTGTATTGTCAGCACTGACTGTGCTCCCTGGTGACTTCAGTGCAGGCCTCAGGAGGAGCAGCACAAGAAGCTTTGTGAATGTGATGATTTGTTACTTTTTGGCCTTGTCAGGCTGTAAAGGCAGTTTTGATTTGTGTGCTCCATGTCCACTGCCAGGATTGTTGCCTCTGCCTGTCAGGGTGTTCCTTCAGAGAGAAAGAAAGGGACAGGGAAGGAACTAGGAGAGAATGGTTTTGTTTTCATGTCTGTACTTTTACCTGGAGATAGCCATTCAGGTGGTGAAATCCAACAGCAAAAGCAGGAGGTTCTTTCTGAGTAGTTGTTCATCTTTCTGAAGATGGGGACACGAGAGATGAGTTAGCAGGAAGGTACATGTCTTGTTGATTTCCACTGAGATGCTGTGTCTCTGTTTTAATATGAAGAGTTTCACCTGCACTGGAGTCATCTTACTTCTCAGCATCAGTTACAGGTGTTTGCTGAACAAGGTGCAGTAGAAATACAGTGAGGAAAAATTGTCTCAGCAAAGCAACAGTGCCTGTGTGTACTGTATCTTCTGCAACATAGTTTGATTTACAACAGAAATGATGCTTTTTTTCCCACCCTCAGTAATTTTTTAGAAATAAACTTTAGAAAATGTGTACTACCTGGTGATCCAGGAAAGCAATGACATTGCTTTGTGATCAAACACCCAGCTCCTTCAGTGAGTGTTTAAAATCCAAACTATGCTTAGGAGCTCACACAGCCCTAGACAAATCCTAGAGAATTATTTTTTAATATAAATGAACTCTAGATTGGGACCTGTTCTTCTTTCAGCTTTTTAAAGTGTGTTATATCAGAGCTGTGTGGCAAATGGACAGCAGAGAGTGTTCAGGGAGCATTTTCTGGCATTAACAGTGCAGTCTGGATGGCACTGCAAAGCACATCATGAGAGTCCCTTTGCTGTGCTGCAGCAACAGAGGGTTAGAGGGTAAGCTGGGGTGATCCTGAGAGACCTTCTGGGGTCCTCTGAAGCGTATGTTTTGGGGAGGAGTCCTTGTGCCACATCCACTCCATGTGCTTGTGGTCAAATCAAGAGAAGCAGCACTGCCTCCTGCTCTGAGGCAAATGTTACAGCCCTGTCACCAGGAAATTGGGTGCTGGGTACCTGTAATAAGAGAACCACAGCATTTGCTGTCTTTAAATTTGAGGTGTTACTGAGCAGGATGGGAAAGAGGGTGGATAGTGATTTGTATTCTAAATAATATAACAACACAGGGACCTGAACCCACAGGTGCCACACAGAGTGTTCCAGGAGGCACAGAGGTGCATCCGTACACCGACACTCAGGTGTGACTCCTGCAGCAGTCACCACACCCATTTGGGTCCAGTTGTGGCCAGTTGCATTCTGTAGGAGCTGTAGAGTTGTCCATGTTAAATGTTTGTGTGTACTGTTTCATTGTTAGCTTGCCAAATCTAATGTCAGCATGTCATTGAATCTTTGAACAGCCACAGATGACCTTTGTGAAAGAGGGTCAATAAGGTGAGACTTTACAAACCCCTCCCACTTGCTTGAGGGGTGATTTTAGAGACATAGCACTCATCTTGCTTTGCTTTTGAAGGAGCTCTGACAAGGAGGGGAATGATGACACTTGGAGTGATTCTGAAGCACTTTGCTAAGCCACATCTGTGGGTCCATGTCTTTGCTGTCCTTTTGTTTTTGTAGATATGTCTTCAGGGTGTGATTAGCTCTTTCCACTCTTGCCTGGCCTGTAGACGAATGAGGGATTCCTGTAATGTGTTTTACTCACCAAGTATCAAGAAACTGCTTGACTTTTCCGCCTGTATAAGCAGGCGCATTGTCGGATTTACTACTTGAAGGACCCCTAAAACAGCAAAGCAATTGGTCAGGTGACGGACCACACGTAGGGCCTTCTCCCCTGACTGAGCTGTCGCCCAGAGCATGCCCGAAAAGGTGTCTATCGTTACGTGGACGTATTTGAGTCGTCCGAATTCTGGGATGTGGGCAACATCCATCTGCCAGATCTCTCGCACCTGCAGCCCGTGTGGATTGACTCCCACTCCTAGGGCAGGGCCAAATTGTGCACACTGAGGGCATGCTTTAACAATCCCTTTTGCATCTTCCCATGGAATTGCAAACATGCGCTTCAGCGCCCTGCTATTTTGATGGAATAAGGAATGGCTGTTTTGAGCCTTCGCGAACTGACTTACGGGACCCTGTAATCCTAGGCTGACCAGGGAGTCAGCCCTTGCATTTCCTTCACCTAGGCCCAAGGACGTTTTATGGCTGCGGACATGCAAGGTGCAGCACGGTTGTGTGCGAATTTTCGGCACACGCTGTAATATAAGAAAGAGCTCCAATAGCCGCTGGTTTTGTACTGGCTTGACAAGAGCATCCTCAATACGGTTCACCACTCCTACCGCATATTGCGAGGCGGAGACGATGTTAAGGGGGACATGTCGCCATTGTGTTAAGGCCCAAATGATAGCCAGTAGTTCCAGAGTCTGCAGGTTGTCCTTGTCGGTGCCCAGAATCAAATGTTGCTTCCACTGTTCCTTATCCTGCCATATGCAGGCAGCCGTTTTCGACCTTTTTCCGGCATAAGTGAATACTGTGATACCAGGCACTGGGCGCTCTGAAACAATCGGTCGCTCTATCCAATGGAACTGGCTGATGGCCTGTAGGCGCCTGTGTTTTGAGCCTCCATGACGGATTTCCCCAGAGTATTCGAACAAGGTGAGTTGTAGAGGTGTAGAGCGTTGCAGCAACCAATCAAAATCAATTGTTTTGATAGGGATGCTGATGCATCCTGGCTCTCGACCATTCACTTCAAGGCAACGCTGTCGTCCCTTTCGTATCAGGAATGCTGTTATCAGTTTGTTGCCAGATACTTTTCTGGGCCACGTGTGGTGGAAATAACCATTCCAAGATGGCTATCAAATCTGATTTCTGAGAGCTCTGATTGTGTTTTCGGTCACGGTTGTCATGGTGGTGTTCCCCATTTTCCTTTTGCCAATTAAAAACCTGTAACAGCAGTGCGAATGGGAATGAGGGGTGATTACATACCCAGACTCCGATGGCTTGGGTGGCATCTCGACGATCTGCAAAGCCGGTTGCCAGTTTGTGGACGACCCGTTTTAACGCAGTGGTATGGTTTTCGGTCCAGTCCACTAACGCATCTGGTTGCGTGCCCCACAATAGAGACAAAAAGGGGTGGATGTCCGCATTGGTGAGACCTATAATGGGTCGAACCCATTGAAGCTCGCCCACTAGCTTTTGGGCATCGTTCAATGTTTTAATCGAGCTTATCACTTCTAGTTTTTGCGGTCTCACCATGGCATGAGTGACTTGCCACCCTAAGTAGCTCCAGGGCGATTGTGTTTGCACTTTCTCAGGAGCTACTATTAATCCCTTTTGTCTTCAGTTGGTTGTGGGAAAGCAATCTGCGGAGGCTTAAGGATTCCATGTACGCATCAATATGATTGCAGGAAAATCGTTTATTAGCAACTTGCACTCACTTTATATAGAGAAGCCTTGTTTACATCATCTTATCATGCAGGTGGCCTTGTACTCCAACCACACATACCATTCTCACGGGACCTTCTTCCGACACAATTATTTTCCTCCTCTGTTGCCAATTAAGTTATCTCTTTCCCAGTAGCTCATTCTCAGAAAGCCTCTAACTAGGCCTCAATAACCATTAACCCAATGTAGCCTAAATTGAAGTAAGTCAGGATTGCTCACAACCTGTATATTTCTGAACTGTTTCCCCAACATATTCCCCTTTTTGTTTTTTGAGCAATTCTGACTTATTTCATTACATAAGATAACATGCTAATGATACGTTGTCATAGGCAGCATACTAATAATGCAAAGCAATAACATACCAATAATACAAAAGCAATAATAACATATATACTAATACAAAGGTAATAATCACATACTAGTAATATAAAAGCAATAATAACATATATAACTGATAAGCCTTGCCTAATTAAATCTGTAAGCCAACAAGCTAACTGGTATATTTTATGATTTTTATCAATTCTTACCAAAGGCTTTTCCTCTTTCTATGTGAGATACAAATTAAACAGCAAGAAACCCAAATTTCAAATTTTCACTTATATTCTAGGCCTAATTGTTATTGATAACTCAGTAGTGCTCTCATCATGAGGTCACGCTCTTTTTTCTTCTCATGAGGGTATACGCTCTTCCCTTGTCTTTTCCCCATTTTTTTTTTTTTGATTGTAATGAAAATAGTTTTATTATCGAATCATGTGCTCTAATGGTTTCAAACTAAACTTGAAGAAATTTCTATCACACCACTCCCTGCATAGTATACAGTATTTTGCAGTGCAGCTTTGAGCATCTTTTAAACTCTTCTCTTAAATAATAGATCAAATTATAATCAATGTACCCAAAGTAAGTTGTTTTAGAATATCTGGAGTTTGCATAAAAGCAGAGTAGTGATGCAACCTGATTGAAGCCAAATTATTTCTATTTCATGCATAGTGAAAATCTCCTTTCAAGGAAAAGAAAATATCACTATCTTTCATGAGTAGCAGGTAACCCTCAAGTTATTGCCTACCAAAATTCAGGCCTGGACATTTGATGCCCAGAACTATGTAAAAATATTTCCCACTTCTGCTTCATACCTTTGACAAGGCATTAGAAAAACTTTTTTTTTTTCTTGTCTCTTTAACGAGGCTACGTGGTGTCCTTTCCTCCCCCTCCCAGCAGGGCTCACAGCTACAGTATCTGCGGGGGCAGAGGCAGCACCTGCAGCTGTAGCAGCCTTGCTGGCAGCACCGCCAGGCACACGAAGGGGGGTTGAAAAGCAGCCGCGGGGGAAAGAGTCGGGGGGGGGAAATTTCTTTCTCTCCGCAGCATTTCTCGGCCTCTAAAAAACATTCTCATTAATCTATCATACTCCTTACCAATATATGAGAAAAATTTAACAAAACCTACCAAAAACTCTAAAAACCAAAACACTATTACTACTAAAATCTGGTGGAATCAGCCTAAAATAAATCAATACAATCTCCCAAACCAAATACTTGTATCAGAAATATTATCACTGTGAATCCACATTTAAAGGCATTTGTTTCCATGGTCGAACCCATCTGCTCGGTACCCAACGCACTCCAGTACCTGTAAGTAAGCACATATAACCTCAACCAGTCAGTTTCACTTCTGCTGGCCCTTCCTATTGTCCAGTGATGGAATTCTTGAATTCCACCAAAATTTTGTGGGAAGATTCCGAAGCAAAGTCTGCTAAAGCTTTTTGGTGAATCAGTATCGGAGGTTCTGTACGTTCTCCTGTAAGGCGTAAATAGTTCATGACATACACAGCCTTACTTAACCGGTCCTGAGGAGGACTCCCTTCCTCCTCCCTTTTTGTCTTTCAAGGAGTGTCTTTAGTACCGAATGGCAACGTTTCACTACTGCTTGACCCGTAGGGTTATGAGGAATACCAGTAACATGTCAAATACCCCATTGTCCACAAAACTGTCGAAAACGAGCAGAAGAATAAGCGGGGCCATTGTCCGTCTTAATAGACTGAGGTACTCCAAGAACAGCAAAGGATACATATAGATGTGTGATAACATGTTTTGTTGCCTCACCAGTCTGAGCAGAGGCCCAAACGGCCATAGAAAAAGTATCTATAACAACAGGCACATATTTTAAGCGTCCAAACTGTTGTACATGAATGACATCCATTTGCCACAGTTCCAAGGATTTTAAACCTTTAGGATTGACTTCCATCCCAATACCAAATCAACCTTTTGGCAATCAGGACAAGATTTCACAATTCCTTGGACATCCCCCAGAAGTAAATGAAATTGCTTCGCTAGCACTTTAGCAGTTTGATGGAAAAATGCATGAGATTGTCGAGCTTGTGAAAAAACATCAACAGAAGGACCTGTCCACGCTGGTGCAACTAAATAATCAGCTCTGTTATTACCGATAGCCAAACCTCGGTCACTAAGATGACTCCGGATATGAGTGATAAAATAAGGATGTTCTCTTTCTAAGAGTCTTAATAACTTCTGAAATAAGAAATACAAATGCTTATTTGAAATTTCCTTCAAAATGGCATGATACATTCTCAAAACAATACCTACTACATAAAGTGAATCAGAGACTATATTTACAGCAGTATTATTCCACGTTTCAAAAACCCAAATAACCGCGGTGAGTTCAAGGGTTTGCAAAGAGTCAAATGACTTCCCTTGAATTAAATGTTCTTTCCATTGCCCAGGCATCTCCTCCCAGGTGACAACAGCTTTACGGGATTTTTTTTCCAGCATCCGTAAAGACCATTATGCCGTCCACTGGACTGTCAGACAAAAAACTACATGATTCCCACTGCATGTTAGATAAAAGTGGTAACAAGCGATATGAGGGGTAAGAATTCGCTATTTCCCCGCTAAGCTGTGCCAAGGCTATTTGTAGGTCTGTGGAAGTTCACAGCAACCAAACCAAATAGTCTTGCATTAGGGGGCAAAATGATCTGTCCTTCTCGGTTCCACTCCAGCGATTTCTTGACATCGCGCTTGGTCCCTTTTTTTTTTTTTTTATCAAAACCAATAATAACAAATATAATTGATAAACCTTGTCTAATTAAATCTCTAAGCTATCCCTATATCCTTAAATGATTTAACCATTCATTTAACCCAGTATATACAACAGTCAACTTTTTCATGTTATCTTAATCAATAGTTTTTGGTTGTGAATTGACTCTGAATGATCAGCTAAATTTATGCAAATACACTCTAGCCAAGTCTTCACAAGCATAACCTAAAAGCTAACAATAACAAGTCAGTGGAAGCACGATGTTGTAAAACTGCATGTCTGACACTATCAATATCTTTTAGCATCTGTGTTAAAATATCAGAAGTTAAGTTCATCTGCTTAGCAGTGCAACAAAATAGCACAATCAACAATCAAGATATAGACGACGCATCCCATAATCAATATATAAACGATCACATGAATTACAACATTAACAAAAACCTGTTATCAATACAACACAATACTAAAAGCACAGTTCACACTACAGTGGAAGGGCTTAAATAACTTTTTAGTATGAGGAAGTTCAGATGTCCACTGGCACGTAGAACCAAGGGGGTAGAGGAGGCTTATCCGACAAAAGTTAGTCGGGGGGCCCCAAAAGCGTCCCCAGACCCCTCCCGGGTCACAGCACGGTGGAGTCCTGGTTTCCTCCACGGTTGCCAAATTGAAGCCCAAAAAGCCAAATAAAATTGTTTAGAGACAAAATTTTAAGCCTATAAACAGCAAAAGCACACACACACACACACACTTTTTTTTCTCTGCTGTGGTGTCTGCAGCAGGGCTCATTTTCTGAGCAGCAGCAGTGTGTGCGGGGGGGCGAGAAGCGGCTGCGGAGGCAGGAGTGGGGGTGCTCTCCGTACCAGGAGCAACTCTTGCTCTCCACAGCAACTTTCAGCCTCCGAAAAGGCATACTCATTCTCATAACTGTGTTTTTTGTCTTACTTCTCACCAATATATAAGAAAAACTAACAACCACTAGAAGATTAAAAAATGAAATGATATTGCCTCTAAAATCTGGTAAAGTTACCCTGAAACAAAATGAAATGGTACAATTTCCTAAACCAAAACTACAAGTATGATTACCAACCAAGTTTTTTATCTCTGTATGAAACACCAGTGTACCATGCACCACAATATACATCAATATTGAGAACTATATTGCAATGATGGTTCTTAAGCAGCTTTATCTTAAGGATCTTTACCTCAAGCAGCTTCTAAGAATTGGGCTGCTGTAGCACCTTTTTGGGAGTAGTCCTAATGCATGTTTAGGTTTTTCATGAGCATTGTCATATGCCGACATACAAAAAAGATTTTTTTTTTCTTTTTTTTTTTTTTTTGACAAATCGAGATGTGATATTACCACTGAATATAAGTGATCCACAAATTTTGAATATGACTCTGCTCTCTCTATTTAATATTTGTAAAAGAAAGGGGTTGTTTGTGCAGGATCATGAACAATTTGCAAAGCCTTATATGCCAATTCTTGTGAAAGTTGTAACACTTCAGTTTGAAACCATGCCTGCAAATCTGCACGTACAAAAGGACAAGCACTGAGTAACATTCGTGCTTGCACTCCTTGTAATGCATCGGTGCTCTGTCTAGGAATCACAGCTGCATTTTCACACAGCATTTACCATTTATGATGAAATTGCAGTTGTTGAGAAGGAGTTAACAGAGTATTAATGAGCATTTTTGTGTCATATGGCATTAACAACTGAGCAGTAAAAAGATGTTGCAAAAGAGATTGAGTAAATGACTCAAACCTATTTCAAATTGTACTGCGCCTGTACTGTACTGTAATGTCACCTTTGGCTTCTTTTATCATTTCCCAATCTAATGCAACCCATTGACCTCCTCATCCTGGTCCCACAATCACTGGAAAACCATCGGACTCATATTGGGAACCATTTCTCCTTCAACTATAGCATTTGAATAATTCCCTTCCATCTAGTTACTGGATACACATTACCACCCCCCCCCACTACCCTCCCCTCCCCTCCCCATGCTGGATCTGGAAGAGGTAGAGCAGTGGGTGTTAAAGGGTTAAGGGAAATAGGAGCAGGAATAGGGAACGGATCAGGGGGTAAAAATGGATTAGTGCCCCATTGTTCGGGATGTTCCCTGGAGCAAAAACTAGGGTTTTTTCAGGGGTATACTCATCCTTGGTCTCCAGTTCTGTCAGCTTCTTCAGCAGTTTCCTTAGTTGCTTGTCTCCGAGTCCCAGTTCCTTCCTTGGTTGTTGCTCTATAGCAGGCACTGATGGTGTTGACAGGTGAAGCAGAGGATTAATTGATGGCAACTGTGGTCAAGAAGATAAATCAAGCTTCCAAGGTGGAAATGTGGCAGAGCAGTCGGGAGCCGTGGCGGGCAGTTGCAAGGTCGGGAGTCTGCATTCCAAGATTCCTCGCCTGTGTTCTCCGGCTTCTCTCCCTCTGGGAACTCCGATGATTCTGGTGGTGTTTTCGGTTGCTTTTGGTCTTGCTTCTCAGTCCCATTTTTACTTTTCATCCAACCCCCAGGGTCAAATGGCACAGTTGACTGAGTTTGAATCAGTACAGTCCCTTCAGGTGCCGGTAAGGGTATTTTAGGTGTCTCAAACAACTGTTTAGAGGTCAAGTTCATACCCCAAGCATTCATCGGTACTGGCAGATCAGATGTTAAGACAACAAATGCTGAGGCTGTTGCTGACCTCTTATTTTTCATTTCTTTTAAGGTTTCTTTATCAACTTCCAAAGTGATGCTAAGCATTGTGCCTCCTTATCTCCTTCACTAATTTTATCCCATAGGGCAATACCTATGGCTTCCCAAGTAGGTAACTCAAAAACAGTACCCATCGAGGGGATCAAGTCTCTATCCTGTGCCCATTTCAGTAATTCACGTAAGGTCCTGCCTTCGTGTAATAAATCTCTCATAGAGAGAATATATTGGAGGAGCTTAACTACTGCCTCTTCTTGTTGTACATCAGAGTGTAGACCCCATCTCCTCCCCAGCCGCTCACCTGATCAGGGCAAGATTCTTCAACTCCAAGGTACCTCTTTTATTCCGTAGCCGGGCACCAGCTACATAGATTGCCGGGGCAGCAATCTCCTTTCGACTGGCCTCTCCGCCCTCTTATTCCAGCTGTCTTTATCACTCCTGGAAGCAACAGCATAAGAGTCTCTGGTCCGGGCCGTCATTAGACCCTGGTCCGGGCCACCCTTAGTCCCTGTTCGGGCGCCATTTGTGGGAAAGCAATCTGCGGAGGCTTAAGGATTCCATGTACGCATCAATATGATTGCAGGAAAATCGTTTATTAGCAACTTGCACTCACTTTATATAGCCTTGTTTACATCATCTTATCATGCAGGTGGCCTTGTACTCCAACCACACATACCATTCTCACGGGACCTTCTTCCGACACAATTATTTTCCTCCTCTGTTGCCGATTAAGTTATCTCTTTCCCAGTAGCTCATTCTCAGAAAGCCTCTAACTAGGCCTCAATAACCATTAACCCAATGTAGCCTAAATTGAAGTAAGTCAGGATTGCTCACAACCTGTATATTTCTGAACTGTTTCCCCAACAGTTGGTCGGTCAATATTTGGCTGAAGTTGTCGGGGAATGGGGCTTCCTGGCAAAGTAGTATGTCATCCATATAGTGGTATCTTAGTGTGTCTGGCATTTCTTTTTGGATCGGCGAGAGTGCCCATGCCACATACATTTGGCATATCATTGGGGAATTTCTCATCCCTTGGGTCAAAACTACCCATTCGTATCGCTTCGCAGGTTCACTTTTGTTGATCGATGGGATGGTGAATGCGAAGCGAGCTGTGTCTTCAGGATGTAGGGGAACGTTGAAGAAGCAATCGTTAAGGTCGATTACCAGAAGGTGCCAGCCTCTCGGTAACATTGTGAGTAGAGGCAGCCCGGGTTGGAGGGCACCCATTGGCCACATCTGGTTGTTGACCTTGCGTAAGTCATCTAATAGTTGCCATTTTACAGTCTTTTTTGGAACTACGAAGATAGGCGTGTTCCAAGGACTGACAGACGGCTGGATGTGTCCTGCATCCAGCTGCTCCTTTACCAGATGGCTGGCGATTTCTAGCCGCTCTTTGGGTAGGGGCCACTGCTCTACCCAGAAAAGGGTGTCTGTCCTCCACTGCAGTCTGGGAGTTGGCGGCACTTCTGCAGTGGCCCTTATTGAAAATGTTGAGGGGGTTGGATGGGTTTGGGGATGGAGAGAACGGCCCCTAGTTGTCTCATCACTTCCCTGCCAACCAACCCTCCAAGTTGCCCTGGTAACGGCAACACATAGGGACATACGGTTACCATTTGTCCTTCGGGAAACTGTAATTGCACGGGTTTAAGGGCCTGAAGGGGGGTGGAACAACCACCTATTCCCTGGACGGCATCGTGGGCAGTGATAAGTTTCCAATGACGAGGCCACACATTAAGGTTGATTATTGTAACATCAGCCTCGGTGTCCATCATCATGGAAAGGGTCTTAACCTCTTTTCCAGCGGTCAGCTTCACAATAATGATGGGCCTTGTCTTCATCTGTTGCACTAAGATTACCAGAGTGCTTCCAGAAGATCCAAAGCTCTGACTGCCTCGTGCCACAGGGGCGTTCTTTCCCAGATTAATTTTTGGGAGGAGGACCAGTTGTGCTAGCCGGGTTCCTGCTTTGATTATCAGGGGGGGCATTAATGTAAAGCAAGTAATCATTATCTCCCCTGTATAATCCGCATCTATAACTCCTGGGAGCACAATAAGTCCTGCAACTCCAGTGGAAGAACGGCCCATTAGTAAGGCTCCAACCGTGCTATTTTCTTGGTAGATCAGTCCATGAACTCCCGTCGGTATCTGATAAACCTGTGTTGTCGTCAGCGTGACATCTATTGCTGAGGGCACATCGGTGCCCAGGCTTCCCCTTGTGGCTGGGGCGGGCAGCTGGTGTAGAGCGCTGGCCCGGCTACTTGTGTCATGATGCAGGGTCCTGGCGCGCTGTGCCTTCCGTTTTTTGTAGACCTGCATGCCAGGTTGTTGTGGTTGTCTCTCTGGCATCGGTCGCACCACACTGTGGCTGAGCAAGCTCTTGCTGAGTGGCTTGTGGCTCCACAGCAGAAACAGACAGGGGTGGATTTTCTTGATCGATTTCTCCTTCTGTATTGATTTTCCCTTCTGTCTAGTTTTTGCGCCACTGCCGCGAGCAGCTTTTGGGTGGGTTCCAGGGCAGCGGCAAAGGCACTGGCCATGCCTTGGTTTTGTTGTGTTTGGGTGGCCCTGGAAGCCACCTCTAGCATCTCCAAGACGTCAGCCGTTTTTGGTAAAGTAGAGAACATCGACTTCATTCTTGGATTCGCATTTTCAAACGCCAGCAGCTTAAACATGGATTCCTTCTGCTCTGCTCCCAGCTCAGATTGAGCCATGATGGACTGCCAGAGTCTATCAACAGAATGTTGAAAAGGCTCATTCATCCCTTGCTTAACGGCAGTAAATCAAAGGACAGGAGTAGGCTCTGGAACCACGTAAAAGGCTCGGGGGGCTAGGTGCGCAGCAATGTGGTGGAGCACAGTCGGGAACTGCAGCTGGACTTGGAAATCTGCATATCGTCCCGAGCCCGTGAGCATCTCGGCGGTTATTCCTGATAGTGGATCCCCGGGTGCTTGAGGGCAGTTTGCCTCCGCTTGGGCCAGGCGTTCCCATTCTTCGGCCCAGACAATCTGCTGGGAGGGGGAAAGCAGGTACCTGGCCAGATTGCGGCAGTCGTGGGGGCAATTGGTGTCAGCAGTGAAGAGCCAATCGAGGACGGCCTGACCACTCTCTGATTTTAATCGTCCCTCTCTCAGGGTCTTCTTGGCTTGCTGTAAGGTTTTCCAACTGTGCTGTTCAAATTGAGGTGGCCCATTGCTATCAGGCAGAACAGGGCAAGCAACAGTGCTGGCCTCCCAATCCCCTTCAAGAATGGCATCGCGAATGAAGCCAGACCATCTTCTGGGTCGGGGTTTATCAGCACCTTTGATGCCTTTGTTGTTCTGTCTTGATAACAGCAGGGTTGGAATGTCCTCCTCCTCATCATCAGGGAGGGTGGGTGGGTCTCGATATTTATGGAAAGACGAGCGTTGTTCTATGTCTGTCATCCTCTTTTCTAAGGATTTCATGGCCTGATTTGTTTGTTCCAGGAGGGCTTTTATTTTGTCCTCCAGGCCCATGGGTGCAGCTGATGGGGTGGCTGCGTCTTTCCCAGGCTCTTTTTCTGAGCTGGGAGGTGGCAGTAGGGATGGTTTCAAGCAGCAGCTGGGGCCGCCCATCTCGGGGGCATGGGCTGTTGGCATCTTCACATTCTTTTGTTCGTTTTTTTCGGTGCTCGGAACAGGTGCTTCTTTTTCTTCCTCCGTCCTGATATCCGATAGAAACTCGGCTATGGAATGGTGCAGCCTCCCTCTCATGCCTTTGATGGCAAGGCTGTTGTCCCTTAGTCCTAGGAATGCCTTTTGGGTTTTTCCATCCTCAGGAGGAGGGGTGGGTAGCGGAGGTGCTGTGGAGACAACATCGGATCCTGCTTCTGGTGGTGGTGCTCTAGTGTCAACGCTAGCTTTTGGCGGGAGTGCTGCAATGGCGGTGATGGCAGCTTCCGCCTCGGCTTTTATTTCTTTTAAGGCATTGATCACCACTCCCCAGGTACCGTCTAATCCGGTTATGTTTTTGTTAATTTCTTGAGTATGTAGGTCTCCCAATAGGTTACTGACCTCCTGCCAGAGTTCCCACGCAGCCGCAGAGGATGGGGAGGAGGAGAGCTCTTGCTCCTTCGCCAGTGTCACCAGTTTCTCATTGACAGGGGTACTTGCTGACAATCCCATCTTTTCCTTTTTCTTGGTCAATCAGTGGTAGGGAAGGAACAGTAGTGGATCTTCTTACCCGACTCCTTGGGTTTTCTGTTAATGCTAGCTTGCGCCAGACTGGATCCCTTTTTTCTGATTCGTCTGAGCACGGGCTAGACCGAGGCCTATGCCCACATTCTCCACCAGATCTAGCAAGATGAACCTCTTTTAGGGTACGGCGCTTCAAGGTCCAACCAGGTGTTCCAGCAGAGACTCACAAACAGTGCTCCAAGCCTATAGCCCACAGGGTTGACTAGCCTGGATCGGTGCTGTTGCTCTGAGAGCGACTGATCTCTCTGCTGGCTAGCTCAGGAATGAGCTCTGCCTGTGTCTCAGGCCTCACCTTTTATTGGCCCCCTGGTCCTGCTCATGCGCAGGGGGGGCCCACCCTAATTGGGCACAGGTGGGCTTGACACAAGCTCATGCTCACTCCCTGGCAATTAGTGGCACCTGGTTGCCTCGTTACACTACATGTTTTAAACCAATGTGATTATACTAGAAATGGAAGTCCATATTGAATAAAGAAAACCTCAAAAAAAGAAAAGGGGCATAGCAGAGAGAACTAAAACCATTGCATCTCGCCCTTCTTCCCTGGTGTGTAGGTCTCCAGGCAGACATAGAAGTTCTCCAGAAGGAGAAAGCTGATAAAGGTCAGTAGACATCTCTGTGTGATTCTCAGGTACTTTGAGTAAAGGACAGGGAGGCTGCCGTGGTGGGGAGGGAGGGAGTGCTTCCCGGGGACTGTGCAGAAGCAGGGCTGAGACTGAGAACAGGAGGCATTTCTTTCTGCTGCTGCTCAGATTTCCATGGAAAAGCTGAAGGCCTTGTAAAAGCAAGCTCAGCCAAGTTTCCCCTTGGCTTTGCACAAGAAAAGCCTTTTTCAAGTAGTCAGTGAAAGGCAGAGAAGATGCTTGCTTCTGCCCTCTTTATAACTTCTTTCACTTGATCTCTTTTAGGAAGAGTTACCAGAAAAGGGAGAAAAGAAGAAGAAGCCAAAGGGTGCCAAAGAAGGGTGCCAAAGTTTTTTTTGGTATGTAACCAAAACCTCCCCTGATTCATCTTCCTGCTATTTCCCTGAGTCCTGAGTCACAGGAGTGGAGAAATGAGTCCCAGTGCCCTCTATTCCCTACTTGAGGAAGGCTGAAACTGTAGTGGAGTGGTTTGAAGGAAGTATTCTTTCCAAGCTCGTGTGTAATGACAGATTTGCTTCATGTATGCAGTACAGATGGGGCCTTAAATATGTTTAACCTATGGGGTTTGTTTTTTGTGTTTTTCTGTGCACAAGACATAGAGAAATTGCTTTAAAAATGCAGCTAGTGTAGGCTGGTGCACAATGTTTCTGAGGGGATCGTGCACCTTGGAGAAACACTAGTGGTGTATTTTTTGGCCATTTTGTTGCCGCCAGCGAGGCGTGGCGACCTGGTTCAGAAACAACACGGCGACCACTCTCGGGTCGCTCGGGCCATCAGCTCACAGACATCAATATGATGGACGGCAAATGGCGTTTATTGTTTAGGTTATACCGCACTTTATAGCCTAGGTTTACATCGTCACTTCCGCCTGCTTGCGTCAGGGGCCCGTACCTATTGGTTGTCAGGAGGGAGGCCCTATCTTATCTTTCCATACAGCACGATATCTTCTGGCCGCCAAACATTAACTGCCATATTTCCCCCCCTCCCTATGCTTAACTAAATGGGGAGAGGTATAGAAAACTTAAAACATTAAAAATATTAAAAGTATAAGGCACACCGGGTTATAAGGCACATCTAAAGGTCCATAGTACCTGGGGTAGCTAATAATTCCTCAGTACATGCAACTAAATCAGTAAAAATATGAAAACTTAAGGTGTTACAATAGTAAAGGCTTGTATAAAAGGCTTGAATAGAACATAAGGCACATCAAACAAGGGTGTTAGTAAAGGGTAACCATTATCGTGGGGTATACTTATTTATCATAGGAGGTGACTAAAGCTAGGATTATATAACTGAAGGTGTGTTCTTAAAGCAGCTGTCTACGTTCTACTAACATCGTATTATCTTTATCTAACCAGTCTTTAACAAACAACACAAGCTTACTCAATATACAGGGTCCGAAGACCAGCGCTATGATGAGCAGTATAAACGGTCCCATTAGTGTGGAAATGAGGGTGGTTAGCCATGGTGTGTGGTTAAACCATGACTCAAACCATCCTTGCTGGACTTCACTGTCTCTTTTTCTTTTTTCCAAACTATCTCTGAGCTTGGCCATGGTATCGCGGACAACGCCAGTGTTGTCTGCATATACAAAACACTCTTCTAGCGCAGCACAATGTCCTCTTTGTTGAAAAAACAAGAGATCTAGTCCCCTATGATTTTGGAGGACAACTTCAGACAATGAACTCGGGGATTATTCTAAGGCGCTGATTGATTTCTCAGTTCAAGCTAGATCCTCATCCACTGTTATTTTGAGGGAATGAAACTTTTGATTTTGCTCAATCAGTGAGGCTATTTTGGCACCGGTGGGGGGTCAAGTGTCTGGCAGTAGTTGTGGTGCTGGTGGGAATTATAGTACGAGCTTCGGTCTCGTATGCTAAAGACTTAGCTGTCGGCAGGTTAAGGGCTGGGTTAGATTCGACAGCTTTGAGTGCTTGTGTTATGGACTTAATAATTTGCACAGGCACTCCTCTCTCTTTGTAATTTCCCTGAAGAAATGAATACCACATCTTACCTTTGAGCCATCCTTCATCACCTGGGTTTAAAATTTCCAGGACCAAATGGGAACGATTTGGTCCCCAACTTACTTGTAAAAATTTATCCTTTATTTCTGGTATCTAGCTAGTGCCTGTCACAATGGTCTCACATCCCCAATGTTCACAAACTTCTGGATGGTTACAATAACTTTTCCCTGGGTGTGAGCTGTGGCACCAATAAAATTCCCTATATGACTGTCCGGGTTCCTGAATGCTAGGTTCTGTCGCCTCAGGCTGTGCTACCCTGAGGAATAGAACACCAAATGTAATCGTAAAAGTCGGGTCTCCTGCCGTTACGTTTTCGTTTATCACTCGGCTGTTTTTTGGGTTCCATAGGATCCACCTGAATAGCTGGTGGTGATTGTAATTTGCCTCTCCTGTAGTAACAAACCCTAAAATCAGGATCACAGAAAGATATAGTAGATCCCTTCTGCACGGGTTGTTCTGCCGGTGTCTGGGTTCTGTTGATGCGGGGTTCTCTGGTTCTGTCAGGACGTTCGCTGTTCCGTCGTCCTTGCTGCCCACCGGGGTATGTAGGTAAGGAGGGTGCCCGACAAGCTGCTCCTGTGAACAGAAACTTACAGTTTTTGTTAGTTTAACTCCACTACTATTATTGTTATTATTATTACTATTGCTATTATCATTAATCTGAAGGTCTGGTTTAATGGACTTAAGTGGACACCACTTAACTCTACCATCTTTTTTGATAGCTGCATACCCTCGCCCTGTGAGAACTAGTCTCCATCCCTGTTCCCATTCACCCAGCTCATTCCTGGCTCTGACTAATGGGCCTTCCTCCATAGATCTAGTGGCCCAGTGTTTTTGGGCCGGGCTGTTTGCCTCTTCTCCTCTGGGGTACTGATTCAGGGCTAATAGAGCGGTTGCTAGAAGGCGTGCTTGGTCTCTTGAGGGAATGGCGTTGTTGAAGCCTTCTGCTTTTGCTAATACCTCTAATTTAGATTTCAGAGTCTGATTCGCGCGTTCGACTATGGCCTGGCCATATGGGATACCATGTAGTAGAGTGATGCCCCACTTCTGGACGAAAGTCTGCACAGATTTGGACACGAAGTTTGGGCCATTGTCGGTTTTGATCTGGTTAGGAATGCCGAGCCATGCCATAGCTGTTAGCCAATGCTGGATAGTCACTTTGGAGTCAGTCTTAAGGTGCTGAGTGGCTACGATCACTCCACTATATGTATCCACGGTTACCGCTAGCCATGCTCTAGGTTTCAGCAACTGACAAAGTGTAAAATCTGTTTGCCACACTTCGGAGGCTTTGAGACCTCTGGGGTTTACTCCGCTGGACCACAGTGGTGCTTTCTGACAGTAGGGACATGTCGCTACGATGTGTTTCGTGTCGGTGACTGGAATCCCGCATCTTTTCGCCAACGCTTTAGTTCCAATGTGGAGAGACTCATGTAGCTGACGGGCGTCTCTCAGTGTCCACAGTCCTTTTGCAGCGGCGTCTGCTTTGTCATTGCCGATCTGGAAGAAACCTTTAATTGGGCTGTGGCTGTTGACGTGAATGACCGATATAGTGCCTTTTCGGGAAAGAAGCGCTTCTTCTAGCATTAGGTCTACTGTAGATGTTGACACGCCGGGCCCAGACATGGCCAGGCCAAGTTTGGCCACAAACATCGAGTCAGTTACTATGTTGAGATGTTCTGTTGGGAACAGTCCGCACGCTAGCGCTACGGTCGACGCTTCTAGCTGTTGGACTGAGAGAGCAGGATCGGTCATTTTAACGCAGTGCCATTCTCCTCCCGATTGCCATTCTGCCGCTGCGGTTGAGGTCACTGAGGACGCGTCTGTGAAGACTGTTGGTCCCGGTTGAGGCTGGTCCATGATCTTCAGCGGGAGGTCCATGTCAATAATTGCCAGCGTTTGGGTCCAGGGGGGCTTTGATGCATATCGAACTTCTCCTCCAAATCCAAGGAGGGCTGTGGCTAGATAGAACGCTAATGCTGCCGAAGGGGCTCAATCTGCACATGCAATCTTTATTTTCCTCCAGTCCATAAGGGGAATTATATTCTCCTGCAGTCCCCCTTTGCTATGAGTGGGGGTGTTTTGGGTCCCGATTCCCGCCTCATTTTTATCTGAGTATAAGTCTGCCGTAAGCCACTCATCCCCGGAAGCGTCTGACTCGGGATTGGAACTCTACTGACTGGCTACTTCCGGGTTCCGATGTTTTTTCGTCCTGCTCAGGTCCCACCTACTTTCCTTTTTGGGGCTCCGACCCCTCCCTCCTCCTTTGTGGGCGGGCAGTTCCCTCCCCTTCGGCTTGCCCAATGGCCTGCCTGGGGAGGAGTTTTCCCTACAAGGACATATTTGTGGACGGACCTAACCGTCCTTTTCCTCCTCGCTCTCCTTATAAGGGCATAGAACCGGATAGATGCTCTGATTGGTTCCTGATGCCTGGTTCGCGTTTCCCGCTGCCCAGCTTGAGGTTCCTGCTGCCTGGCTCGCGGTTCCACCCCCTTCTTGATTATCCGCACCACCCCTCTTCTCCTTTTCGCTCGGCGCGGCGCAGGGAGCGGAACAGAGCGGGCTGAGGCTGAGCCGGTCCGGGCCACCTCCCACCTCCTTTTCGCTCTCCCCGCCTTCCCGTCCACGCACGCCCATCAGTTCCGGTGCTCCCCCCTCCTTTCTGGCAGGGCCATTCTTACCCCGCCCTCCCTCTTTTGGATCGGCGCCATCTTGAGGCGCATAGGGAGGCAGTCTTGGCCAAACGTCATTGGATTTTAATTTTTCCGCGGCAGCCCTGGCTTCCTCAGCTAGCCCGCCCCAGATGGATTCTGTTTGTTTTTGCTCTTCCATGAGCGGAATAGGGTTTGGAGGCTGGGCGGGGGTGTACCCCCCTTGTGCCGGTCCGCCTGGGGACCGTCATCGGTTGGGGGTGAGGTCTGCGTAGCTGCACCTACCCCGATTTTCGGGACGATTAATAAGCAGTCCCTTGCCTTCCTCCATGTCTCCTGCTCCTGTAGGGCTTTTTTTAAGGCGCCCACGACCTTCCCCCATGCCTTGAGGTGTTTTCCCGTGCCTGAGGACATGGTCTCCTCGGCTAACGCATTAGTGCATTTACTCCACACCTCTGGGTGGAGGATATCCACCGGCTGGTCAATGACCCCTATCTCTAACAGCCTCGAAACTGCGAGGGTAAAATCTTTGGGCTTACAATCAATCCCCCACTGTCTATGCACCTCAGATACGACCTTTAAAAGGGCTTCCATCCTCCTTGTCGGTCCGGGAGCGTCCTCCCCGCCGGGCTGGATCCTGCCGCTCCAGCCGCCGTTCACCCGAATCCAGGTGAATTTCCGGAACCCGAATCCGATTCCGACCTCAATTTTTTCCCGGGTTTCGGCACCAGTTTGTTGCCTCCAGCGAGGCGTGGCGACCTGGTTCAGAAATGACACGGCGACCACTCTCGGGTCGCTCGGGCCATCAGCTCACAGACATCAATATGATGGACGGCAAATGGCGTTTATTGTTTAGGTTACACCGCATTTTATAGCCTAGGTTTACATTGTCACTTCCGCCTGCTTGCGTCAGGGGCCTGTACCTGTTGGTTGTCAGGAGGGAGGCCCTATCTTATCTTTCCGTACAGCACGATATCTTCCGGCCGCCAAACCTTAACTACCACACCATTTAATCAGCAATTTTCCTCTTTACCTTAAAAAGTGCAAATGCCATGGAAGAAAGAAATTTCCACCGGTGTATATTAAATTGCTTTTGTGATAAAATTCTTCTCTCCAGGAGCTCCTATATTTGAGAGGATGTGTTATTTTGTGTTCAGACTTTTTTTTCAACTACTAAAGATGCACTCTAGGTCTAAATAAGTAGTATCATGTCATGTTTTCTATAAAAATCTTTCTTCCACTGTAGGTGAGCATTCAGGACATACCTCCCACATACCATCATTGGCTGAAAAAGAAGTTTTCAAGCATGGCATTGAAAACTCTGTGATGCAGGTATGTAAAGCCAAATATTTTTAATTAGAGTCTAAACTGTTAAATTGTATTAAAAACTATGGCAAAGAAACCAGGAAGTGGATAATGCTGAAGGGAGAGTCCTGTGGAGGAAGACTGTGTTAGAATCTGTAGTGAAGCTGGATACAGTCTTATTATGATGAGGTAAAATCCTTGTCATGACGTTGTTCTGCTGCTTTGTTTCCATCTGGTTTGCTTCAGTTTTTGCCAGTGTTGTTCTTGTTGTGGTATGCAGACAAACAATGCAGTCAAATGCATCTTTTCCCATGCAAAATGCATATTTGAGTGAAGGGGGAGATTTGTCTGTAATGTGCTGATCTGTTTGATGAAACATGCCTGGTCTTCCTCTTTGGAAGAGAAAGATCAGGCAAAAAAAATCTTGAATTTTGGTGAGCTTTCTGATGCTTTCCCTGCCTTAGCAAAACATGCATGTGTTTGGCCATGTTAAGAAATGTTTGAAAAGGTTTTTTTCGGTGGGTATTGATGATGGGATTAAGGCAGGCATCCTCTTGGTGTTGGGCATACAGAACAGGGCCAGACACAGAGGTCTGGAGTCTTCTGTAACAGCTCAAGGGAGAGTGGAGCAAATTACTCGCACTTAGTGGCATGGTGGTGTTGGTTTCCCAGTTGGACTTGAAGATCCTAGAGGTCTTTTCCAACCTTAATGCTTCTGTGGTTCTATGATTCTGTCCATGCAGGAACGATTGGCTCAGCTCCAGAGGCAAAACCTGTTACTCCAGCTGAAACTGGAAGACAGGAAGAAGCAGCAGCTCATCAAAGAAAGTGTAGTGACTGTTGCTCAGGACAGTTGCTTTACTGGCAATTTCAAGAAGCTCAGTGCTTATGCTGAGCAGAAAGTTATTCTGGTGCAAGAGAGAAACAAAGAGTTAAAGGACAGCTGCAGGCTGTTAAGAAAACAAGTCTTTAAATACGAGATTGACAAAGTAGAATTAGAGGTAAAGTATACACTATTGGCAGTGCTTAAGAATATTAGCAGTATTTTGGTGTTAATTTCTTTTCCGACCCTAATGATTCTATGGTTCTATGCCTCTGTCCATGCAGCAGCGATTGGCCCAGCTCCCGAGGGAAAACCTCTTACTCCGCCAGCAACTGGAAGATAGGAACCAGCAGCAGCTCATCAAAGAAAGTGTAGTGATTGTTGTTCAGGACTGCTTTATTGATATTTTCAAGAAGCTCAGTGCTGATGCTGAGCAGAAAGTTATTCTGGTGCAAGAGAGAAACAAGGAGTTATATGAAAACTGCAATCTGTTGAGAAAACAAGTCTTTAAATGTGAGATTGACAAAATAGAATTAGAGGTAAAGTATAGACTATTAGCCAATGCTTAAGACTGTTAGCAGTATTTTGGTGTTAATTTCTGAGGTTTGGGGCTTCTAAGGGGCCTGCCTGTTCCTCAGAAAGTCAACTTCAGACACTGACCTAAGCTTTCTCTTCTCTATTTTATGGTGTGTAGCAATATTTAAATTTGTTCTTTGTGGCTCTGTGAAAGACAAATAACTGCACAGAAGACTCCTTAGGACCTCAGCTAAAGTGTCTTTCTGCAAATGCACAGTGCACACGGGTAGGAAACGTGCTCCTCTGCAGAGCACTGGCCTAAGTTTCTGTTGCTCAAACATGCACAAACCAAGTCCCCTTTCTGCATGTAGATGGTTTTGATCATGAAAAGAGGTGGGAGAGAATAAGGACAGGGACCTGGAGTGAGGAATAGGAGGACAGTTTCAAAAGCTATAGGTAATGGCAGAATGCATTGCTACATGTGTGCCTAGGAGGAGGTGTGCTCTGCCCTACTGAGTCTTCTACCAGCCCCAGGCAGACCAATGATTTCATTTCTTTTAGAAGGAAGAGGGGAAAGAAGTCCAGCAGTGCTGTCAGTCATTTTACCCTGTGATTTGCTTTGTATTCTTAGTACCAAAATAACAGGTTTCTTCTGAAGATGGTAGTTGGGTGGGTGGGTGGCTGAATGAATGGACTATCCCTATTTTTGAAAGCCAACCTGTCAGTATGGAGGCAGTTGTTACTCTGAAATGAACTTGGTAAGAAAACTGCAGGGGGATATGTTTCAACATATGGAGAGAGTGATCCGGCATTGGAATGGGCTGCCCAGGGAAGTAGTGGATTCTCCGTCCCTGGAGATATTTAAAAAGAGACTGGATGTGGCACTCAGTGCCATAGTCTAGCAACCGCAACGGTGGTAAAAGGGTTGGACTCGATGATCTCTGAGGTCCCTTCCAACCCAGCCAGTTCTATGATTCTATGAACATATACTTAAAATGTTTCTCAAAAGAGCTTTCAGATCTACATTTTCATTTCATGATAGTTGTATAATGGAGAACTAGAACCAAGAAGGACCTTATACAATGTCCTGCCTCTAGTCACCAGAGTAATATCTGCAGTCAGACTGTGGCACTTAAATCCCAACTGGTTTCATTGAGTTTTGTTTAAAAAAATATATGATTCAGTGTATGCTGGTGAATTGTTCAAGAAGAGTAATACTTGAGGCTTTTTTTATTTATTAGACATCCTCCTGAAGAGCTGTTGGTAGTCTGGAGGTGCTCAGTGTTTGGCTGCTGATGGCAGGCAAAGTTTTCCTACCTTTTGAGTTCAGGACGGGTCTAATTGTATAATAAAATAAGTTAAGCTAAAGACAGAGTTCATGTTCTTATAACTCTCTTCATGCTCATGTTACCATTTCATTAGTGCAAGATCAGAGAGCTGCAACAGGAGCTTGCTGATGCTCTGAAAAAGCTGTCCATGGCAGAAGCTTCGCTTGACCTCACTGTGTGCTGCAGCAGGAACCTGGAGGAAGCCAAGCTGGGCTTGCAGAAGGAATTGGGAGAGGGTAAATGCAAGGTACACAAACTTGTCTTAGAATCCTAGAATAAGCTTCAACATGATATATGGGATGATGTGTGGAGGACTTGCACCGTTTTATAAACTTGCTATCTTTGTCTTTGACATGGTCAAAGGTTTGTATGTGGTTTTGCAAAAGAGACTGACGTGTCTATCACTTACTACATGTAGTTTGGCCCAGTAGTTTGTCTGATTTCTGAAGGACAGTAGGAATAATGGAGTGCTGCAGTTGGGCTTCTTTATGCTCACTGTGCTTCCCCTCACACCCCCCCACCGGTAACAGAGAATCATAGAACTGTTTTGGTTGGAAAAGACCTTTAAGATCAAGTCCAACTGTTACCTGAGCCCTACTAAGCCCACCACTTACTCCTGTCCCTCAGCACCACATCTCCATGTCTTTGAAGTCTCTGTAGAGACTGTGACTCAACCCCCTCCCTGGGCAGCTGGTTCCAGTGGCTGACAACACTTTTGGCGAAAACATTTTTCCTTGCACTTGGCCTTCTTGAATCTCGTATTGTTGGCCTCAGCACATCGATCCAGCCTGTCCAGGTCCCTCTGCAGAGCTTCCCTGGCTCATCAGATCAACCCTCTCACCAATCTGGTGTCATTTGTAAACTGACTGAGGGTGCACCTGATCCCCTCGTTCAGATCATTGTTCATAGGCATTGTTCAGAGATCATCATTATTCAGAGGCAGTCCCTGAGCTCTTCAGCAGCAGTGCACTCCTCTCCATAAAAGCTCAGCTGACTGCTGTGGAATCTTCCTGTGCTTTCACAGCTGCAGCAGTTGGAAGAACAACATCTTCAGTGTGAGCATTGTATTTGTGACTTGACTGCTCTGGAGAATAAGGAAAGGGAAGTAAGAGATTCTTTCCAGAGACTGGAAGACCTCCTGTTGGCATCTTCTGGGAGGATTACTGCAATGAAACACCTGGAGGAGCATGTGCAGTAGTAAGAGAATAGCACAGTGAACCAAGGTGTCTGTTGCTGTCTGGGGTTGTGTGAAAACCACAAGACAGCTTTGTTGCATCACAGGAAGTTAACAGGTGGTTTTGCAGATGCTTTTGTTTGTCCTTTCCCTGTTGTTCTTTAAGAATTGGTGCTCTGGTAGATTTCTGTAATAAGACCTTTATTTCTTTTTAAGCCTTGAAACTGAAAATGCCAGACTGGAAGGCACAGTCCAGCAGCAAAGTAGGAGAATTGAAGCCCTTCTGCAAGGCTCATCCCTGGTAAGCTGCTCATAAACTGCTCTTGTAGTGAGCTCCTCAGCCTGTAACCTGATTGCTGTGGGGCCTTCGAACCTTTAAATTTTTTTCTGGGTTAATGTTTGGACTTGATGATCTTAGAGGTCTTTTCCAAATGTGAGAATTGTGTGATTCTGTAATCCTGGCCATGAGCCAGGAGAGGGGCTTCTGAAAGTCTTCTCTGTGTTCTTCTTTCCCTAGAGCAAAGTGGCAGGGTGGGAGATTCCTTCTTGTAGGAACCCTTTTCTCTATGCCCTGTCCTACAAAGACAGTGTTTCTTCATTAGCAGCTTTGATGAATAACAGTGCTGAGAGGGAGGGATTCTTTCTGAACGGAAAGAATTCTTGCCTGTGGTAGCTCCTGGGTTCTGCTTTGGCGGTTAAGGGGAGTGAGGAGGCACATGTGCCTCAGGGAGCAGATCAGCCTCGTTAGTGTTGCAAGCTTCTCAGCCTCGTTACGGAGTGCTGTGGGGCACAGGAGAATGGAAGGGAAAAGGCAGGGACAGGGCGAGGAAGGAGACAGGCTGGGAAGAGGTGAACTCAAGGAGAAAGGGAGGGACGAGATGGGAGAAAGGAGCAAACCAACGTCAAGGACCGGGAGCAGCCAGAGAGACGCAGCCCAGCGCAGCTCAGCCAGGAGCCAGTGGAGGAGGCTCAACCCCAGCCCTGGAAACCCCAACTGATCCCGGGGGTTGGGGGCTCTGGTTGGGGACATCAAAAATATTCTGGTGGTGTTGGGCTTCAGTTGGCAACCCACAAACCATCCTGGGGGCCAGGGGACATGATGGGTTAGCCCCAAATCATTCCAGGATTACCTAAATTACCCTGGAGTGTGGACTCCCAAAGTATTTCAAGAGAGTCCAACTCATCACGGGGTGGAGGCTGAAAGGGGGGACACCAACCAATCCTGCTGAAGCCCAGCTCATCCCCCATGTGGGTGTGATGGGTGCCCCCCCAGCTCACCCTGAGGAGTGTGCAGCATGGCTGTGGACTCCACAACATCCTAGAGGTGGCCAGTTCTTTCTCACAATTTTAGGTCTAAAAGTCTCACTTGTGATTCAGGAAATGCAGCTTGCTTTGTGGAATAGCACCCTGCTCCCCTTTCCGTGCAGAAATGGGGATTAAGTCAAAGATCTGGACCCTGTGTGTGCTTATGGCACACCAGGTAATGGACCCACTTTGGGGACAACACTGTGACAGCATCAGAAACTGCAGGAGATGTATTGAAGAATGGGAGTGCTGTCAGTAAGGCAGAGTAGTGCACAGATTCCCCCAAATCTGTGAAGAAAATGAAATTCAGTTTCTTAGCTCAGTTTGAAGGCAGCTTTTACAAGCTTGTGACTGCTGTCAGTATTGCCAGGTAGACATGAGTGGTTTCAGCAGGGGAGGGAATGCAAGCCATTGCTTGTGTCATTTCTCCATGGATCTGCCTGATATATTTGTGGTTTTAAACAATGTTCTCTTCTTCTAGACCTGTCCCTGGTCACTGTCCTGGAGAGTGTACTTTTGAAAAAGATGAGTGTGTGTTTACCCAGAAGAGGAGAGGACCCAGGGATGAAGGGGTCCAACTCCCACTTCTTACACCAGACCCAAAGGAGACGACACTGCTGGGGTAGGTTGTAGAGAAACAAGATAAACCAGGTGCCTCGAGTTGCCAAAGAGTGGGTATGAGTCCACCTGTGCCTGGTTAGGGCAGGACCCTATTACCAGGGGGCCAATAAAGGTGGGACACACACCCACAGAGCCCAGCTTAGCTCACTCTGGTACAAGGCATGGAGAGGCCAGCATCTCCTTGAGTCTCAGGAGATAGAAAGGCTCCTTCTGGCTACATTTGGTGGAGAATGCCGGCAACATACAGATGTCTAAAGAGGCAGCAGTGTGAGGAACTGGCAACAGGAACATTCTCCCTGATTTGAAAAAGTGCCTGGGCTAACACTATCCCTGAAAGGTATGACCAGCAAGCTCTTTGGACTGGAAACCCCTGAGCAGAGGGAAGCTAGGAGGATGGAATCCCATGAGGAAGGGTTAAAACCTGTCTATGGAATCCCATGAGGAAGGGTTAAATCCCGTAATCCCATGAGGAACCAGCAAGCTCTTTGGAAACCCCTGAGCAGAGGGAAGCTAAGATAAGGATTCTCTCTTTGGAAACCCCTGAGCAGAGGGAAGCCAAGAGAAGAGCAGATACAGGAGGGAGAAGAACAACTCAAGTCGGAAAGGCAGAGACTTTGTGAAAAGTATTTGTAAGCTAGGGTTAAATCACGTAAGCTGTAAGTGTATGTTTGTGTCAATTGAAAAAAAAAATTATGTCAAAATCCTATAATCAATGTTGTGTCATAAATCCTGTAATCAGTGTTGTGTCGTGAGAAGCTAGGGTTAATTCCCTTAAGCTTTAAGTGGATGTTTGTGTCAGTTGAAAAAAAAATGTGTTAAAAATGTGTAAAAATACTGTGTATGTTTGTAAGCTAGGGTTAAATCCTGTAAGCTATAAGTGTAAGGAAAAAAAAAAGGGGGGGGGGGAAAAGTAGAGAAACAAGATAAACCAGGTGCCTCGAGTTGCCAAAGAGTGGGTATGAGTCCACCTGTGCCTGGTTAGGGCAGGCCCCTATTACCGGGGGGCCAATAAAGGTGGGACACACACCCACAGAGCCCAGCTCAGCTCACTCTGGTGTGAGGCATGGAGAGGCCAGTATCTCATCGAGCCTCAGGAGCAAGAAAGGCTCCTCCCGCTACAGTAGGTGAGTTAATCTCCAGCCTGAACTTTCAGAAGGGAGACTGCCAGTTACCCAGCAGTACTTTGGAATGATGGGCTAGACCCAGGAGAGAGTTTGTACTGTTCTGTTCAGAACAGTTCTTACTCAATTGGAGTGAACGCTGAGCACCATGTTTACTCTGCACAACTGTTGCAATCTCACAAGTATAACAGTCTACGCCATAAAAATCTTTCTGAAAGATGTTCCAATCGTAATTTTTAAACTAATGAGCATGTCCGGCATAATGAGGATGCTGAGAGAATGCATTCTACTTGGCTCATACTTGTTTGTGTATCTTTGTAGGGCTCCCATGAGTACAGAGGCATCCAGCATGGGCTGTGGACAGAGAGCACCCCTTGTTTCAAGGTCACCAAGAGGAACCTCTGGAAAACAGTGCTTGACATTTTTCTACTCCATGTATGGAGCTGGGACTGGATTATGAAGTGTTGATCTACAAAAGGAAGGTGATGATGAGGAGATTCCTTTGCAGAGAAGGAGAGGGGAAGGAAGGATCTCATGGCCATGGGGATTGATGGAATTAGGAAAGTGACAGGAACTACAAGGTAAGAAAAACAAGCAATAAAGCAGCCAAAATGGAATAGTGAAGTGAAGTATGTGCTAGAATCCAAGTTTGGGGTTGTATAAAAAAATGTAAATTGTGCAGATGTAGACAGCTTGGCATGGAGACCTGGACAAACTGAAGTAACATCATTTCTTACAGATGAAGGAAGGGAAGGAATTATTGAAGGCATCTAAAGGCTGCAAGTATGAAAATAATTCATTAATTCAATTTGGATTTTGTCATGTGTTTAAATGCTGTTTCCCCACCATTTTTGGTAGTTTTTTCTTTAGATCATTTGTGTCCTTTTCCCTGTCTAAAGCCCTGTCTGAATGTGACACCAACACTGAGCTGTGATAAACCAGCTGCTTCCTGCAGCGTGGCCTTTCTGAGGTGGCACCAAAGGCAAGGGGGGATGCAAAGCCAGAGCTCTGCCTTTGCTTTCAGCAGTGCCATCATTTCAGTGTTGCCAGAGACAAAGCCTGTTTCAGTTTTTAGTTAATAGACATCAAAAAAACCCTTATTTTAATTGTAGTTTTTCAACAAAATACCTGATGAAAATAACTCTGTTACGTAAATAGATATTTATGTGTGGTGTGTTTAGCTTTGGATTCCATTCAAGGTCCAGCTGATTCAGGTGCAGTCATTACAATCCAGTTTTGAAATAGTGCTCTTGGCCTGGCTTTGATCAGAGGTTTGCTTGCAGATGTCACTGGACTGAAGAAGTTGCCTAAGATGGAGCTGAAGCAGTTCCTGCCTGTTTAGGAAAGGCAGCAATATGGGCTAAGAGCAGTGCTCCTTTTTTTCCTTGCAGACACAACTGGCTTAACTTAAGCTGTGCCCAGCCAGTTCCACTTGCTCTTCCTCCAGCTCTACCTTTTTTAGGATGTTTTGTTTCTCACAGATTGTCCCTTTTGCTAAATTTAGTTTATTAATTGAGGTTGAAATCAAGGGTCATCAACATCATTGGTTTACTGGGTGGAAGGTAGCTGAACTACAGGCTGCATGGAAATTTCAGATTGTGATCTTCATCTTCATTGTACAAGACTGTTGCTGATTTGTGGCTTGTTAAATCCTTCTGGTAGATCTCTTGATGTTCTTCTCTGCTGCAAAATAGCAACTTCTCCCTAAAAAGAGTTGTGCACTCTTGCAAGAGTGTATTTCACAGTCACAGAATCATCTGGGTTGGAAAAGATCTCTGAGATCATCAAGTCCAACCCTTGATCCACGACCACTGTGGTTACCAGACCATGGCACTGAGTGCCACATCCAGCCTTTTTTTTAAAAACCTCCAGGGATGGAGAATCCACCACCTCCCTGGACAGCCCATTCCAATGTCTGGTCACCCTCCCCATAAAGAATTTTTTCCTAATATCCAACCTAAACCTCCCCTGGCAGAGCTTGAGTTCATCCCCTGTTGTCTTACTGGCAGCTGCTTTGGAGAAGAGCCCGACCCCCAGAGCAGCCCTGATGTGTCAGCTCTTAAATGGCAGAAATCTTCATGTGGGTGTTTGTTATTGGTGACTTTGAAACAAACACCATTACAGACGTTCCTTTTTGTTGTGTTGGCTCAAGCCTGTGCTTTGTTTAAAAAAAAAAAAAAACACCTTTTTTTTGGAAAGGAAAAGGGAAAAGCTTTTTCTTGGCTTGCTGGCTGAAGGGTAACCTTTGTTATCAGTACTTGTTTGATTGCTTGGTCAGGGAGGCTGGAGAAAATAATTTTCCTGAAGAGGGCCCAATGAAGCACAAAAGAAAGTAACTGTCCTTTCACTATTAGGAAATCTAGGAATAAATTAAGCTATCTGGCCACAGCAAGACTATTATTTTCTTGTTTCTTCGTTAAAACCCCCTCAGGATTTGGTGTAACTAAGAAAATCTATCAAAGTTCTGTGCTTTGAGTGTGTAGAACATGTAGATTCTGAAAAAAACCCCACAGCAAAATTATCCCATTGTGATAAATGGCTGAGTCTCTGGTAGTAGCAAATGAGACTTAGTTTTATTCCGGCGAATAAAGGCAAAGCAAACGGCGCTGGCTGCGTGGGGAGTCTCCGCATGAAATTAAAATTAAAAGTTTAAGCTTTTGGCTTATATTCCATACTTTAATACATATTCATAATTATTCTAATACATATTTGTGACTATTCTAGGAATAGGCTGGGTTATGTTTATTAGTTCTTGGGAGAGGCAGGCCTTCAAAGGCACATGCCCACTTTATCTCTGAGGGTCTTTTTGACCCCCCTCTGGTGGTCATTGGATGAAGTCAGTGTTTGCCTCAGTTTGCCCTCTCATTACCCTTCGATTCCACACATGAGCTCCTTCTCTCTTCCCTGTGCAACACTGCAGTCAGCAGCAAAACCAGCTTAGATTAGCACAACAGGATGTACACTGGAGCCTTTTTTAGGGTACAGGAACTGTGCATGTGTTGTTTCCTGTTCCCCTAAGCCTTGTGGTTATACAAGGAAAGGTTACATCTCATTCCCTGATTCAACATTGTGCCATATCCAGGTGTCAGGTGTTACCTGGGTGCCACATCATGACCTCTTTGCCACCCAGGCCCACTGCCCATGTTCCAGAACCCTCCAGGTCCGTGGCAGCCACCAGAGTCTCTGGTGGTCTGTAGCACTGGGCAACAGCCATGGGTCACCATGGTCACCATCTCTGTAGGCATCCAACCCATGGTGGTGAGTCATGGAATGGCTGGAGTTGGAGAATCCTAGAATGGTTTGTGACAGCTGGGTGTCCTTGGGGGGACATGTTGGGATCCATCCCATCTCTCTGCCTTTGCAGCCTATCTCCAGGAGAGCATTTTTGGGAGGCCCTGATCCAGGTCTCACCCAGTTCCTGGGGGTTGCCCACTCTCCTGGTCGTTGCTGGAGGGATGAGCAGGACTTTTCCACTGTTGTCTTGGCAGGAGGTGGCTGTGGGGATGCTCCACAAAAAACCACATCCCTGTGGGCTGCACACCAAGCAGGGAGAAACGAGGAGTGGATTTCCTGGCTGTGGGGATGCTCCACAAGAGGGGAAGAGGGGTTAGAGCAGATCCTTCCAGCTGGGCACTGATCTCCACTGGGACTGCAGGGAAGAGGAGGAGCAGGAATTCAGTGGACATTCTCCCTGGACAGCCCATTCCAATGTCTGATCACCCTCCCCGTAAAGAATTTTTTCTGAATATCCAACCTAAACCTCCCCGGCAGAGGGACACTCCCCCCCCCCCCCAGCTCCAACCTCCTTTCAGGGAGTTGTAGAGAGTGATGAGGTCTCCCCTGAGCCTCCCGTTCTCCAGCCTCAACACCCCCAGCTCCCTCAGCCCTTCCTCACAGGACTTGTGCTGGATCCCTTCACAGCCTCCTTGCTCTTCTCTGGACCTGCTCCAGCACCTCAATCTCCTTCCTGAGCTGAGGGGCCCAGAACTGGACACAGGACTCGAGGTGTGGCCTCACCAGAGCTGAGCACAGGGGCAGAATCCCTTCCCTGGACCTGTTTTCTTTTCAACATTTCAAGTGTTTTCTTCTGGTCAGTGCCAGCCATTTCTGTATGGGAGGGGTTTTAGTCCATTTTTATGTCTCTCCATGTCTAATGGGCTTCTGAGCATCTGCTTTAAATTCCCTGCGCTGGACTCTAGAAGTACAGTGTTAAAGATGTGGTCTCAAAGAATTCAGGGGACGTTTTCTGTTCCTCTGTGCACCTTGATGGGGCTTCCATCAAATGATTGTGTCATCTGTAATCAGTAAGCAGACTGAAGCAGCTACAGTGGTTTTTGTTGTGGTTTTTTGGTTTTGTTTTGTTTGTTTGTTTTTTACGTAGCTGGTCCTCTTTTTGTGGGGTCTCAAAAAAAAGGGTTTTTTTTACCCCTTTAAGACTTAGGTAATATGGTCTGCCCTAAGGTATACTGTTGTAAGAGGGTAAAGCAGCAGGAGGTGAAAATGTGTTTTGACCAAGCCGTGTCCTTCTTCTTGTTCTCCTCTTCCATTCACAAGGGAGAAGAGCTTGTGATGATGCATTTTTCTGCTGTGATGCTTGAAATTTAGGGATACTGCAGAGGCTGATTTATGCAGTGAGTCTGGTGATGCTGAGAGTTCCTTGCAAGTAAAAATTCTGAAACTTTGAGAGCTGAATTTTACTGTAGCTGAATTTTACTGTGACTGAAATGAAGCTGGGCTGAAGCAGGGAAGGGCTTCTCAGGGACTGTGCAGGAGCAGGGCTGAGACTGAGGACAGGAGGAATTCCTTTCTGCTCCTCCAGATTTCCATGGAAAAGCTGAAGACCTTGTAAATCAAAGCTCAACAAATTTTCCATTTTTCTTTTCAATAAAAAAAGCTTTTTTCAAGTAGTCAGTGAAAGGCAATGAAGATGCTTCCTTCTTCCCCGTTTATATCTTCTTTTTCTTGATCTCTTTTAGGAAGAGTCACCTGTAGAGGAAGTAAAGCAGGAGAAGGGAGGCAAAAGTGAAGAGAAAAAAGCTCCAGCTGCCTGGATTGTGAAGCACCATGTTTGTAATGGTGACTCTAAAATGCCCAAGGCAGCTTTAAGAGACATCACTGGTGAGAGAAAGGAGCTGGGAAACAGTGATGCAATTCTTTCTCTATGGATATTAAATGATGTTTTATAATAAAAAAGGTGTTGATCTCCAAGTGGTGGAGGTTCCTTGTATAGGAGTTCAGTGTTTGCTTCCCCAAGCATCTTGATACTGATAATTTATGCCAGTCTCTGTAGTGCCTTCAGTGGTGTTATCTGAAGGCACTACCGGCAGCGTGCTGCATACCCTTTCTACTGAAGGGTCTGCGGGGAGGCCAATCAGCTGGTAAGGGGGCGGCACCCAGACCGGCAGGAGGGATTTAAGCGGCTTCTGGGAGCGCCAGCGACCCTGAGCGTGGCAAACAGGAGCAGGCAAACAGGAAGGTGACACGGCAGTTAGCGAGGCAGTTGGCGCAGGCAGAGCAAGCAGAAGGGTCACAACAACCTCCCGCTTCTCTTGAAGGAGCCATGGTATCCAAAAGAGGAAAAACTGTTACAACAAAACGTGTGTCCACACAGACAGAACCCCTTAAGATGGATGCAGCTGTTCAAGCCTCTGGCTGCGCAGAGTGTTTGAGCCTAGTGCTAGCATCTGAGGACAGTGTCTGCGTGAGATGCGAGCAGGTGAATGACCTCCTGTGCATGGTGGCAGAGCTTAAGGAGGAAGTAGAGAGATTAAGAAGTATTAGAGACAGTGAAAGGGAAATTGACTGGTGGAGTCACACCCTTTCGACTGCGAAAGAAATCCAAAAAGAGTCAGTGAAACCCTGCCCCTCCTCCGATCAAACAGTAGTTGCAGACCAGGTGGATAGGGGGGAATGGAAACAGGTACCCCATCGGAAAGGTAAAAGAATCCCCTCCCAACCCCCGCCATCCCCCCAGGTGCCCTTAAAGAACACATATGAGGCCCTGGACTCAGAAAATGAGGCGGAGGCCAGACAAGAGGAAGATCTCTCGGGAAGGTCTCCTGCTTGCCCCCTCTCTACCAGACGGGTTACAACTACAGCTACGAAGAAAAGAAGAAGGGTAGTTGTAGTTGGTGACTCCCTTCTGAGAGGAACTAAGGGCCCTATATGTTGACCGGACCCATCCCACAGAGAGGTCTGCTGCCTTCCCGGTGCCCGGGTGAGGGGTATTAGTAGGAGACTCCCCCAACTAATTCAGCCCTCAGATTATTATCCACTGTTGGTAGTCCAGGCTGTCAGTGATGACATTGCTGGACAAAGTACAAAGGTGATTAAAAAGGACTTCAAGGCACTGGGTCGTTTAGTTGATGGGTCAGGAGCACAGGTGGTGTTCGCCTCGGTTCCAGCAATAGAAGACCTGAATGAGGAGAGAACTAGGAAAACTAATCTGATCAATAGGTGGCTAAGGGATTGGTGCCACCGGTGGAACTTTGGGTTTTTCGACCACGGGACAACTTCCGTACTACCTAGTGTACTCAAAACAGATGGGCTTCACCTAACTAACAGGGGGAAAAGGACTCTAGTGTATAAGTGGGAGAGGCTGATAAGGAGGGCTTTAAACTAGGTTTGAAGGGGGATGGGGTTGAAACTGGATTCTCCAGAAAGGAGCCTAAGGGTGGTCTACCCAAGGTACGAGACAAACCAGCAGCCCAGCTAAAGTGCATGTACACCAATGCACGCAGCATGGGCAACAAACAAGAGGAGCTGGAAGCCATCGTGCATCAGGAAAGCTATGATGTAGTCGCTGTCATGGGAATGTGGTGGGATGACTCCCATGACTGGAGTGCTACCATGGATGGCTATAGGCTCTTCAGAAGGGACCAGCAGGGTAGGAGAGGCGGAGGGGTAGCCCTATATGTTAGGGAGTCTCTTGACAGTGTAGAAATTGAAGTCTGTAATAATAAGGTGGAGTGCCTGTGGATCAGAATCAAGGGGAAGGTCAACAAGTCTGATATCGTGATGGGAGTCTGTTACAGACCACCCAATCAAGATGATGAGGATGATGAATTATTCTACAGGCAGCTGGCGGATGTCTCCAAATCATCATCCCTTGTTCTTGTGGGCGACTTTAATCTACCAGACATCTACTGGGAACTCCACACCACAAAGAGGAAGCAGTCTAGGAGATTCCTGGAGTGTATAGAGGATAATTTCCTGCTCCAGCTAGTAAATGAGCCCACCAGGGATGGAGCCTTGCTTGACCTTCTTTTCACAGAGAGGAGCTGGTGGGAGATGTGGTAGTCGGTGGACGCCTGGGACTTAGCGACCATGAAATAATAAAGTTTTCAATATTCAGGGATACAAGGAGGGTCGTCAATAAGACCTCTACGCTGGACTTCCGGAGGGCAGATTTTGGCCTATTCAGAAGACTTGTTCAGAGTATACCCTGGGAAACAGACCTTGAAAACAGAGGGGTACAGGAGGGATGGTCGTACTTCAAGGAACAAGTTTTGAAAGCACAGGAGCAGACTGTCCCAGTGTGCCGAAAGGCGAGCCGGCGGGGAAAACGACCGGCCTGGCTGAATTGAGAGACTCTGAAAGAAATTAGGGTTAAGAGGAGGGCCTATCAATTATGGAAAAAAGGGCTAACTTCTCAAGAGGAATTTAGGAATATTAAGTCATGTCGGAAGAAAATCAGAGAGACAAAGGCACAATGTGAACGGAATCTCGCCACCTCTGTGAAGGATAACAAAAAGTCCTTCTACAGATACATCAGTAGCAAAAGAAGGGGCAAGGAAAACATCCATCCTTTACTGGACACAGGTGGGAATATAGTTGTCAAAGATGAAGAAAAGGCTGAGGTATTTAATACCTTCTTTACCTCAGTTTTCAGCAGAAAGACAGGTTACCCTGAAGACGGATGGCTTCTGGAGCTCATAGAAAGTGACATGAATCTAAACAGCCCCCCTGTAATCCTGAAGGACACAGTCAGTGTAAGTGACTTACTGAGATGCTTGGATCCCCACAAGTCTATGGGACCAGATGGGATCCACCCAAGGGTAATGAAGGAGCTGGCAGAAGAGCTTGCCAAGCCTCTCTCTATCATCTACCAACAGTCCTGGCTCACTGGGGACATCCCAGATGATTGGAAGTTGGCGAATGTCACGCCAATCCACAAAAAGGGCCGGAAAGAGGACCCAGGAAACTACAGGCCCGTCAGCCTGACCTCAATGCCTGGCAGGGTCATGGAACAGATTATCCTCAGTGCAATCACACAGCACCTGCAGGATGGGCAAGGGATCAGACCCAGCAAGCATGGGTTTAGGAAGGGCAGGTCATGCCTGACCAATTTGATCTCCTTTTATGATCAGGTGACCCGACTGGTGGATGAGGGGAAGGCTGTGGATGTGGTCTATCTGGACTTCAGCAAGGCCTTTGACACCGTCTCCCACAGCATCCTCCTGAAAAAACTATCAGCCCGTGGCTTGGACAGGAGCACCCTGTGCTGGGTTAAGAACTGGCTGGAGGGCCGGGCCCAGAGAGTGGTGCTGAACGGGGCTGCATCCAGTTGGCAGCCGGTCACTAGTGGTGTCCCCCAGGGATCAGTGTTGGACCTGGTTCTGTTCAATATCTTCATTGATGATCTAGATGAAGGGATTGAGTCCATCATCAGCAAATTCGCAGACGACACTAAGCTGGGGGGGAGTTTCGATCAGCTGGAAGGCAGGAGGGCTCTACAGAGGGACCTGGACAGACTGGAGAGTTGGGCTGATTCCAACGGGATGAGGTTTAACACGGTCAAGTGCCAGGTCCTGCACTTTGGCCACAACAACCCCATGCAGCGCTACAGGCTGGGGACAGAGTGGCTGGAGAGCAGCCAGGCAGAAAGGGACCTGGGAGTTTGGATTGACAGGAAGCTGAACAGGAGCCAGCAGTGTGCCCAGGTGGCCAAGAAAGCCAATGGCATCATGGCCTGTATCCGGAACAGCGTCGCCAGCAGGTCCAAGGAAGTGATTCTGCCCCTATACTCAGCCCTGGTGAGGCCACACCTCGAGTCCTGTGTCCAGTTCTGGACCCCTCAGTTCAGGAAGGATATCAAGGTTCTGGAGCGGGTCCAGAGGAGGGCAACCAGGCTGGTGAAGGGACTCGAGCACAGACCCTATGAGGAGAGGCTGAGAGAGCTGGGGCTGTTCAGCCTGGAGAAGAGGAGGCTCAGGGGAGACCTCATCGCTCTCTACAACTACCTGAAAGGAGGGTGTAGCCAGGTGGACGTTGGTCTCTTTTGCCAGACGACTTTCAACAAGACAAGAGGTCATGATCTTAAGTTGTGCCAGGGGAAATTTAGGTTAGATATTAGAAAGAATTTCTTTATGGAGAGAGTGATCCGGCATTGGAATGGGCTGCCCAGGGAAGTAGTGGATTCTCCGTCCCTGGAGCTATTTAAAAAGAGACTGGATGTGGCATTCAGTGCCATAGTCTAGCAACGGCAACGGTGTTGGACTCGATGATCTCTGAGGTCCCTTCCAACCCAGCCAATTCTATGATTCTATGATTCTATCTACAAATGTTCCTCGGCCACCAGGAAAAGCTGAAGTCCCATTTTCCACAGGCTGAGTGAGAGATCATTCACCTTGGAATAACAGGAGTGGTGTCTTTGTGGCCCTTAATTCAGAATCTTTCCTTTTTCTAAAAACTATGGTGAAAAAACCAGTAAATGGATAATGAAGGGAGAGTCCTGGAGAGGAAGAGTGAGTCTGAAGTGAAGCTGGATCCAGTCTTCTTATGGTGTAAAATCCTTGTCATGATGTTGGATATTTTTTCTTTTGCTGCTTTGTTTCCAGCTGGTTTCCTTCAGTTTTTTTGCCGTTGTTCTTCCTGTTGCGCTGTGCAGACAAACAATGCAGTCAAAAGCACCTTTTCCCCTGCAAAATGCATATTCAAGTGAAAAGGGAGATTTTTCAGTAACGTGCTGATCTGTTGGATGAAACGTGGCTTTTTCTTTTTAAGAGAAAAAGCCTTGAATTTTGGTCACCTTTCTGATGCTTTCTCTGCCTCTGCAAAACATGTGGGGGTTTGGCCATGTTAAGAAGTGTCTGAAAAAGGTTTTCTTTGCAGTGGGATTAAGGCAGGCATCCTCTGGAGTTTTCTGTTCCTCAGAGCTTAGCAGTGGCCTTGGTTCTGCTGTAACTATAAAAATCAAGTTTTAACAGTCCCAGAAGCAGACACTGTCTGAGAAACTTGCTGTTAATTTCAGCAAGTGCAATGACTTCCAAGAGACTGAGCTGAAAGCAAAAGTACAAGACAAGAAATCCCCTTTATCCTGGCCCAAACCAGGACACTTGGTATCTTTTTCTTTGACACAGCCCAAGGTTTATATGTGGTCAAGTGCCCTGCAAAAGAGACTGAGGTGTCTGTCACTTATTCCATGTGGTTTGGCCCAGGAAGTTTTATCTGATTTCTGAAGGACAGTAGAAATAATGGACTGTGTTTATATAGAAACTATGTCTGCATTTATATCGAAATAATGTCTGCATTTATATAGAAAGAATGTCTGCAATAATGCTTCATTTGGGCTTCTTTCTGCTCACCGTGCTTCCCCCACTTGTAACAGAGAATCATAGAACTCTTTTGGTTAGAAAAGATCTTTCAAATGAAGTCCAAGTGTTCCCTCAGCCCTGCTAAGCCCAATCCTGTCCCTCAGCACCACATCCCCACATCTTTGAAGTCTCTGTAGAGATTGTGACTCAGCCCCTGGTTCCGATGCCTGACAACCCTTTTGGGGAAAATATTTTTCCTGGCCCTTGTTGAATCTCCTACAGCCCAGGTCCCTCTAGCAGAGCTTTCCTGCCCTCATCAGGTCAAGCCTCCCACCCACTTTAGTGTCATTTGCACCCAATCCCCTCGTCCAGATCACTGATAAAGATGTTGAAGAGCCCTGGGGACCACCCTGGGACCACCACTGGGTTTAACTCCATCCATCAGCATGCTGCCATTTCTGATTGCTTCTGGAACTTCCCCTTCATGAATATAGATATATCTATAGATATACAAGGGGGCTGTGACGTCCCTTCAGGAGAAGGATGGACTTTTTAATTCCTATTTTCAAGGGGGGGAGCAAACGAAGGGATCCAGAGAGTGTCTGAAAGGAGTGGGAGGGTGAGTGTTAGTGCTTAGAGTGGAGAAGATTTGGTAAAGTAGCATGTTTTGTGTTCATTTCCTAGGAAGAGGGAAGGTTTGGAATGTACTGACAGCTCTTTGGGTAGTGGGTATGTGCAGACAGAGGCCTTCCCTGAGCTCTTCAGCATAAAAACTCAGCTTAGTGCTGTGGAATCTGTCCTTTTACAGCTGCAGGAGTTGGAAGAACATCTTCAGCATGAGCATTCAATTTGTGACTTGACGAGTGCTCTGGAGAATAAGGAAAGAGAAAGAAGAGATTGTTTCCAGAGACTGGAGGACCTCCTGTTGGCATCTTCTGGGAGTACTATTGCAATGCAATCCCTGGAGAAAGGGATGCAGTGGTAAGAGAGTGGCACAGGGGACCAAGGTGTCTGCTGCTGCTGTCTGGGGTGGTGAAGATGCTTCTGTTTGTCCTTTCCCTGCTGTTCTTTAAGAATTGGTGCTCTGGTGGTTCCCTGTAATAAAAGCTGTGTTTCTGTTTAAGCCTTGAAGCTAAAAATGCCAGACTGCCAGCCACAGTTGTGCAGCAAAACAGTAGAACTGAAACCCTTCTGCAAGGCTCACCCCTGGTAAGCTGCTCATAAACTGCTGCCTTTTTCCCAATTGCTGTGGGGCCTTTGGAATATTTTTGTTTTTTTCTGGGTTGATGTTTGGACTTGGTGATCCCAGAGCTCTGTTCCAAATTGTGGGATTCTGAAATCCTGGCCAGGAGCAGAGGGGCTTCTGAAAGTGTTCTCTGGGTTATTCTTTCCCTAGAGCAAAGTGGCAGGGTGGGTGGGGGAATTCCTTCTTTGAGGAATATTTTCTCTATCCTTTTCTTTCCCATAGTGTTCCTTCATTAGCAGCTTGGATAAATAAGTGCTGAGAGGGAGGGATTCTTTCTAAAGAAGAAGAATTCTTGCCCGTGGTAGCTCTGGGGTTCTGCCTTGGTTGCTGGAGGATGCACAGGTGCCTCAAGGAGTAAATCTGTGCCCCTGACACTGGGCAGGTTGCAAAAAAAAAAGGTTCCCTTTTTAGTTTGTGGTTGGTAAAAGTGTGTTACCTGCTTCAGGAGCAGGCAGCTTCCCAGGACAGAGTGGAAGAAATCAGAGCCCATGACCACGAAGCAGAGAGAAAGCTGCTGCTCAGCAGAATGGGAGACCTGAAACGGGAATTGGAGAGTGAGAAATACACCCTGAGAGAGAGCATTGTCCTAAAAGAAAAATAGGAAAAGCTGTATCTGGAGGAAGTGAAAAAGAGAAGATGGTTACAAAATGAACTGGAAAGGTAGGTACAGGCTTTTTGGAGTGGTAATAAGAGTTTCCTTTTTTCTTCCTGTGTTTTCCTGCTGGGGTTTCTCTTCTGCATCTGGTCAGCATTACATCTGTAAGCCTGTGATGGCATATTTGTGAGGAAGGTTCCTTTAACCCTCCCTCTGTCTTAATATCTCTTGAGCATTCCAAGACTAACACCACTAATTGTGGAATTAATGTTTGTTTTTTTTAATTAATTGTACTTTACCAGTCAGCCTTTTTGCCAGTCTCTAATAATCTCCTCCTTATATTCATTGGGTGGCAAAACCAAAACCAAAACAAATCATGAATTTTATGTCTTGTACTCTTTGAATAAGGAGGTGCCCTACAGAGAACAGAATTTAATTCTATGAAGGAAGAAAGTGACTATTTATTTTTGGCTTCCATTTGAGGGTTATGGTTTGAACTTCCCATGGGAAAGGGTGTTGTTGTGCAGGTGTTCTCTGCCTTTTGGAAAAAGCTGTGTAAGCACAGAGCATTCACAGATTTGAAGCTCTCATGCTGAGAAGTCTCAAGTGTTGGTTGCTGCTCCTTGTGGGAAATGTGACTGTTGAGAAATCCTCCAAAAAATCTCAGCTCTAATGCTGTTCAGGATTTGGTGACTCCTACTCCCTTCAACTTTCACAAGTTGAATAATAATCAAAGACCTGGAGGCAGGGAGGGGGGTGTAACTGGGCCAAAGTGACTCCCAAAGATAACTCTTGGTACGTGTCTGAATTTTTTCAGAGCTGAGGAAAACCAAGGAAAAGCTAAGAGAAGGCTTTGTGGGAAGCTTGTTCTTTCCCCTTCCATCAGTGAAGGTCTGGATGTCAGTGCTGAGCAGTATCTGGTTGAACTGGGACATTCTGGGAACACTCTTTCTCTAAGTTCAAGTTTAGGAGGAAGCTTCCCAAGTTCACTCACAGGAGCAGAATCCTTGAGGAACAACATTTGCACCTATTATGCAGCTCAGGTAGAAAATGTGAAATACCATCCTCAGCATCTGTAAGCCAAGTTGTACTTTTTAACCTTTAAGTTGGGTCCCTTGGCTTTCTGTGGAAGTTGGCTGAGGGGTGGAGGTGTGAAGCAGCTGCTGTGGGGAGAAGGTGAGGTGCAGGTCCTGTGCCCTGTGTGCCATCTGCTTTTTCTGAGAGTGTGAGAGTGATAGAAAGAGAAGAAAGAGCTGAGCTGCCCTCTCCCAGTACATCTGGACAGAAAGTTGGAAATAAACATGGAAGTGGAGGAAGAGTCTGAGAGGTGGGGCTTGTTTGTGGTAGTTAAGGTTTGGCGGCCACACTGATGGCATGTTATAAATGTGGCCAAGCAGGCCATGTCGTGGCAAACTGCCCCCAACTGGTGAACCAGCCACCAGCATCTAATCCGCGCCAGAAGCAATGTAGGGGACCGTGCTGGGTCTGTGGAAAGAAAGGGCATTTCGCTAAAGACTGCAGATCTATAAAGCAGGGAAACGGGACGGGGAGAGGGTGCCCGGGCTGCACACAGCCCTCTCCCACTTGGGATATGAGGCGGCCCAACTACGTCAACCCTGGATGGGACAAGGCACTCTCGAACCTGCCGACCCCCGAGCAACAACCAACTATATGGCCCAACCAGCAGTCCAACCCAATCTGCCCACGCTTCTAGGACAGCTGGAACCACCCCTTGGGAACGAGACCCCAGGGTGGCCCTGGCAGTAAGGTGCGATAAACCACCAGTGGTGTACGGGATGTGCTCCCTCTATAATACCTCAAATAGCACCACCATTAGCGTCCCCTTTTTAAATGACACAGGAACAGATGTTACAGTTTTTCCTGAGGCAATTTGGCCCCCACGCTGGAAACTGGAAGACGCACCTATGGTGGGTGGAGTTGGGGGAGTAACCCGAGCTCGGAAGAGTGCTCAATTGGTAGCGATCACGCTTAACACTGAAAAGGGACCAGAGAAAACCATCACCCTCTTCCCGTATGTCATGTCAGGAGTTCCACCCTTGCTGGGAAGGGATGCCCTAGCCCTATTAAAAGTCAGGGTGATAAATTTACCCTAAGGGCCACTACCGCACACCCGCTTCCTACCAATCAAACTGACATGGAAATCATCCAACCCAGTGTGGGTCGAGCAATGGCCCCTATCAAAGCCTCGAATGGATGCTCTTCTTGAGCTAGTTGACCGCGAACTGCAGCGAGGTCACATAGAGCCTTCCACTAGTCCATGGAACACCCCAGTTTTTGTAATACCCAAACGAACTGGTGAGGGATTTCGTCTCCTTCATGACCTGCATGAAGTAAACAAAATAATTCAACGAATGGGTCCCGTCCAAACGCTGCTACCTATGAACTCTATGATACCAGAAGGTCAACCTTGTGCTGTCCTTGATATCAAAGACTGTTTCTTTTAAATACCCCTGCATGAGGAGGACAAGGAGCGGTTTGCTTTTTCTGTCGTATTTCCAAACAGCCAACGCCCCAACCTACGCTTCCAGTGGAAAGTGCTGCCCCAAGGAATGATCAACTCACCCACCATCTACCAAATCACAGTGGATCGAGCATTAGCGCCTATCTAACTCACAGACCCGTCTGCGACTATCATCCAATACATGGATGATATCTTGATCGCTGCACCATCAGGAAGCCAAGTAGACCAGCTGGTGTCAACAATTTCAAAAACTTTGAAAGCACATGGGTTCAAAATCGCGAGTGCAAAAATTAAAAGAGGACCGTGTGTAAGCTTCTTGGGAGTGGAAATCACAAACACCTACGTTACCCTCCCGCAGATGAAGATCCGTCGGAACGTCAAGACACTCCACGATATGCAGCAATTAGTGGGGTCCCTGCAATGGCTCCGTAACATAGTCCTGATCCCTCCTGAAATCATGGCCCCCCTGTACGATCTTTTAAAAGGAAAGAACCGTGGGAGCAAAAAACTTGGACACCAGAAGCAATGAGCTCTCTCAATTTCATCGAGCAACAGATGTCCTCAAGCACGCTCACCAGGTGGAACCCGAACATACCACTTGATCTGTATGTGCACTTCACAAAAGGAGGGGGAGTAGGAGCCCTGGCCCAGGGCTCTCCCGAAACAGCCAAACCAGTACAATGGATAGTCCTAGGAAAACCATCACGTGCGTTCTCTCCAGGACTTGAATGCCTTGGTAGCCTCATCATGAAAGGCAGGAAATTCGCCCTAAGACACCTAGGCATCGAACCTGCCAGAATATACCTGCCCTTCCGCAAACAGCTGCCAGCACAATCAGTGGCGATGTCAGAGCATCTAGCCATAGCCCTCCTTGGATTTGGAGGAGAAGTTCGATATGCATCAAAGCCCCCTTGGACCCAAATGCTGGCAATTGTCGACGTGGACCTCCCGCTGAAGATCATGGACCGGCCTCAACCGGGACCAACGGTCTTCACAGACGCGTCCTCAATGACCTCAACCGCGGCGGCAGTATGGCAATCGGGAGGAGAATGGCACTGCGTTAAAATGACCGATCCTGCTCTCTCAGTCCAACAGCTAGAAGCGTCGGCCGTAGCGCTAGCGTGCGGAGTGTTCCCAACAGAAGATCTATCATAGTAACTGATTCGATGTTTGTGGCCAAACTATGCCTGGCCATGTCTGGGCCCGGCGTCTCAACATCTACAGTAGCTCTAATGCTAGAAGAAGCACTTCTTTCCCGAGAAGGCACTATATCGGTCATTCATGTCAACAGCCACAGCCCAATTAAAGGATTCTTCCAGATCGGCAATGACAAAGCAGACGCTGCTGCAAAAGGACTGTGGACATTGAGAGACGCCCGTCAGCTACACGCGTCTCTCCACATTGGAGCTAAAGCGTTGGCGAAGAAACGCAGGATTCCAGTCACTGATGCGAAACACATCGTAGCTACATGTCCCTACTGTCAGAAAGCACCACTATCGTCCAGCGGAGTAAACCCAAGAGGTCTCAAAGCCTCCGAAGTGTGGCAGACAGATTTTACACTCTGCCAATTGCTGAAACCTAGAGCATGGCTAGCGGTAACCGTAGACACATATAGTGGAATGATTGTAGCCACTCAGCACCTTAAGACTGACTCCAAAGCGACTATCCAACATTGGCTGACAGCTATGGCATGGCTCGGCATTCCTAATCAGATCAAAACGGACAATGGCCCAAACTTCGTGTCCAAATCTGTACAAGCTTTCATCCAGAAATGGGGCATCACTCTACTACATGGTATCCCATATAATAGCACAGGCCAGGTGTCACGGTTTAACACTGACCCAGCAATTAAACCGAATAACAGACGCTCTCTATTAATCTCTCTCTCCCCTTGATGAAGAAAGGAGAGAGAATAAGGGAGAGAGACTTATGAGTTGGAAACTAAACTACACAACTTTAATGAAACAGTAATGGTAAATAGGGAAAAATTACTAAATATATACAAATATACAGGAAAATGGAAACCACATTCCTCCCCCCTCTCCCCCAATAACTCCCACGTCACCACCGAGGCTGTAGGGCAGCCCTGGGAAAGTCCAGGCTGGACTCCTGGAGTCGGCAGCAGTCGGGAACCGGAGGCAGGAACACACAGATATGGGCTGGCACGGATCAGGAGCACAGGCAGACGAATGGACAGGATCCTTCCAGGATGCCGGGAGGAAGGGAAGCAGGAAAAGATCTGGCTCGGCCCACGTGATGCCTCAAATTATACTGAGTGTGACGTATATGGGATGGAATACTCTGTTTGGTCAATTCTGGCATCTATCTTGTCCGTTCCTCCCTAAAGGAGGGTTCAGGTGGGACCTCTGTATCCTCCTGGACGGTAAAATGTTTTCATGCAGAGCTGAGTGTCCTTGGTTCTGCATACCAGTCTCTAGCAGTAACTATAAACATCAAGTGTTATCAATCCTAGAAACAGACACTGAGAAACTTGCTGTTAGTTTCAGCAAGTGCAGCTACTTACAAGGGACTTAGCTAAAAGCAAAAGTACAGAAACAGAAAACCACCTTTATCCTGGTCCAAACCAGGACATTCCACCCCTTATTCCATACCATTTGCGTCATGCTCCAATCATTACTATCTTTTATCCTTAAACATATTATACACAAATTATTATTATCTCTGTGCTAAAATTCACTAAGTAATTCAGTCTACAATTGCAGAATGTTCATCTATTGTAGCAGATTCTCAAAAGAAGGACCAGTCTTCACAGTTCATGTCCATGGTCCACAAGTTATAGGTTGCAGATGCTAATTTCAAGGAAGTCACTGGATGTCAGCCGATGAACCTAGTTCTGGTTTCATCACCACAAAATCATCCTGAAAAACACTCATAGAACACTGTTAGTTTATGCAACAGTTCACATAACAGTAGTTATGGTGGGATACAAGTTCATGACTCCCAAAGAGTCTATGCATTTCTGATTAAGCTAGACAAGCAGAAATTAGGAATTCTCACCTAGTGTTAGATTCCCTTGTGGTACACATTGTACTTCTCCATCTTTCATCATCACCCACCAAGTGTGTTCAGGCCCTTGAGCGAAAGCAACCCCACGAATGGGTTTACCTTTGCCCGAGGCAGGATAAACCCAAACTGTTTTCCCTAGCAGATTCTTTTCATGCACCACAGGCACTTTGTCCCCATCTACTGTGTGTAGAAGATCTGACTGAGCAGGACCAGCTCGATTGATGGAACCCCTGGTATTAACTAACCAGGTAGCTTTTGCCAAGTGCTTGTCCCAGTTTTTGAAAGTTCCACCACCCATTGCTTTTAAGGTAGTTTTTAACAGACCATTGTACCTTTCAATTTTACCTGAGGCTGGTGCATGATAAGGGATATGGTATATCCACTCAATACCATGTTCTTTGGCCCAGTTATTTATGAGACTATTTTTGAAATGAGTTCCATTATCTGACTCAATTCTCTCTGGTGTACCATGTCTCCACAAGACCTGTTTCTCTAAGCCCAGGATAGTGTTCCGGGCTGTGGCATGAGGCACAGGATATGTTTCCAGCCATCCTGTACTTGCCTCCACCATTGTAAGCACATAGCGCTTACCCTGGCGGGTTTGAGGCAGTGTGATGTAGTCGATTTGCCAGGCCTCCCCATACCTATATTTTGACCATCTCCCTTCATACCATAGAGGTTTCAACCTTTTAGCTTGCTTAATTGCAGCACATATATCACAATCGTGGATAACCTGCGCAATAGAGTCCAAAGATAAATCCACCCCTCGGTCACGAGCCCATCGATATGTTCCATCCCTGCCTTGATGACCTGAAGCATTGTGGGCCCATTTGGCCAAAAACAGTTCACCTTTATGGTCCCAGTCCAGATCTATTTGGAACACTTGAGCAGCCTCATCTGCTCGCTGGTTGTTTCGATGTTCCTCAGTAGCTCGATATGAAGGTACGTGGGCATCTACGTGACGCACTTTTACATCAAGTTTCTCTAACCTAGTAGCAATGTCTTTCCAGAGTTCAGCAGCCCAGATAGGTTTATCTCTACGTTGCCAGTTGTTTTGCTTCCACTGCTTTAACCAACCCCATAAGGCATTTGCTACCATCCATGAGTCAGTATAGAGATAAAGTCTCGGCCACTTTTCTTGTTCAGCAATGTCCAAAGCCAATTGGATAGCTTTTACCTCTGCAAATTGACTTGATTCACCATCTCCTTCATCTGTTTTTGCAACTAGTCGTGTAGGATTCCATACGGCAGATTTCCACCTTTGATGGCCTCCTACCAGACGACAGGATCCATCAGTGAAAAGAGCATATTGTTTCTCATTCTCTGGTAACTGGTCATATGGTGGGGCTTCTTCAGCCCGTTTCACCACTTTTCCTGGTGGCATTCCAAAGTGTTTGCCTTCTGGCCAATGTGTTATTGCTTCTACAATTCCTGGACGATTAAGTCTTCCTATTCTAGCCCTCTGTGAGAGTAAAGCAATCCATTCACTCCAGGTAGCATCGGTAGCATGATGGGAAGATTCTCTACCTGTGTACATAAAACCCAGTACAGGTAATCGTGGCACTAGGAGGAGCTGTGCTTCAGTACCAATCACTTCCGAAGCAGCTCTAACTCCTTCGTATGCGGCCAATATCTCTTTTTCAGCAGCTGTGTAGTTGGCTTCGGAGCCTTTGTAGTTTCGACCCCAAAATCCTAGAGGTCGGCCTCGAGTCTCTCCTGGAGCTTTCTGCCAGAGGCTCCATGAAGGACCATCACCTCCATCTCCAGTGTAAAGAATATTTTTGATGTCTGGCCCTGTTCGAATTGGTCCAAGGGCCATTGCCTGCACAATCTCCTGTTTAATATTCTCAAAAGCAGCTTGTTGTTCTGAGCCCCATTTAAAGTCTTTCTTCTTCCGAGTAACCTCATAGAGAGGTTTCACAATCTGATTATAAAGAGGAATATGCATTCTCCAGAAACCAACAGTTCCTAAAAAGGACTATGTTTCCTTTTTGGTAGTTGGTGGGGCCATAGCTGTTATTTTGTTAATCACGTCCATTGGGATGTGGCGACGTCCATCTTGCCACTTAACCCACAGAAACTGTATCTCTTGTGCTGATCCCTTGACCTTGCTCCTTTTAATAGCAAAACCAGCTTCTAGGAGGATTTCAATTATCTTCTTACCTTTCTCGTAGACTTCCTTTGCTGTGTCACCCCACACAATGATGTCATCGATGTATTGTAGATGTTCTGGAGCTCCACCCTTTTCCAAGGTATCATGGATCAGTCCATGGCAGATGGTAGGACTGTGTTTCCACCCCTGGGGCAGTCGATTCCAGGTGTACTGGACACCTCTCCAGGTGAAGGCAAATTGTGCTCTGCATTCTGGTGCTATAGGAATAGCAAAAAATGCATTAGCAATATCAATAGTAGCATACCACCTGGCTGCCTTTGACTCCAGCTCGTACTGAAGTTCTAATATGTCCGGCACAGCAGCACTTAGTGGTGGTGTAACCTCATTCAGGGCACGATAGTCCACTGTCAGCCTCCACTCTCCATTAGGCTTTTTCACTGGCCATACAGGACTGTTGAAGGGTGAATGAGTCTTGCTGATCACTCCTTGGCTCTCTAATTGCCGGATCAGCATGTGAATGGGGACCACAGCATCTCTGTTGACACGATATTGTCTACGATGCACTACTGAAGTAGCAGTTGGCAGACGCTGGTTTGTACTCCTAAGCAACCCCACTACAAAGGATTTATCTGAAAGGCCAAACAAAGTATGCAGCCATTCTGCATTCTCAGTCTTAATAGCTGCAGTACCAAAGGACCAGCGGTACCCTTTCGGGTCCTCGAAATCACCTCCCTTGAGGTAGTCTATGCCAAGGATGCACGGAGCATCTGGACCAGTCACTATTGGGTGTTTATGCCACTTTATTCCAGTGAGGCTCACATCAGCCTTCACAATAGTCAGTTCTTTAGATCCCCCCGTCACTCCAGAAATAGTGACAGAGTCTGTGCCTTTTTGATTCGATGGCATTAGGGTGCACTGTGCACCAGTGTCCACCAGGGCTTTATACTTTTGTGGCTCTAATGTGCCAGGCCATCAAATCCACACAATCCAATAGATTCGGTTGTTCCTCTCCTCCACCTGGCTGGAGGCAGGGCACCTCTAAGCTTGAGCACATACAGCATTGTCAGTATGTGCATTACTGGAGCTTGCATCCCCAGTACTCACACCTGATGTGCAGGGATCTTGAGTCACCAGCATTTTTGGATTGGGTAACTCTACACTGGAGACTTGAGCAGCCATCTTTTTAGAAGGACCTCCTTTTGCCTTCGGCTTACTTATCAACTCAAACACTCGGTCCTGTAGGGCAGCAGTAGGTTTCTTGTCCCACTTTTTCATGTCCTCTCCACACTCACACAGGATCGCCCATAGGGTCCCTCTTGCTGATTTCTGTTTCTCTCGATTCTGTCTCATAGGAGGGCATCTCCTCTTAATGGCTGCAATGCGGTGTCCTCCATCTGTCTGAGGAGAAAGGGGTGAATGCCATTCCTCAGATGCTCCCTTGATAGCTGAGACCCAGGCCCGACAAGGGGCTATGACAGCATCTTCACACTCTCGTACAGTTTTAATCACTTCACCCACAGTTGCATCTACCTCTGCAGGAACCCATAGCATTACTGACAGTGTATGATTAAAAGGTGGTGGTGCAGCATGCACAAACCTTTGCATCATAGGTTTAGGGCATGGTACGTGATAGGGATCTTCAATGTCATCATTATTATAGATCACGTCTCGCACAGCCAATTCTTCGAGATACCTGATAGCTTTTCCAAGTCTAGCTGCTTTGATCTGTGGGCAGTCTATTTCCTCTTTATAGGGATATCTCTCCCTTACAGCTGACTAGAGTCGTTTCCACAGGCTGGTAGTTCCAGCCTTTTCCCCAAATGCCCGATCAATACCTGCATCTTTGGCCAGGGATCCCAACTGCCTGGCTTCCTTCTGAGTTAATGTTATGGTAGCAGCCCCCTCATTCCAGCATCGGAGTAACCAAGAGAGAAGTGGTTCACCTGAAAAACGGCTGTAGTCTTTTCTCAGAGTACGCAAGTCTCTCATGGAATAGGGCTGAGCAGATTCTGAGTCTGAGTCCTCATCTGACTCTGCTCTAGCTGCTCTACGAGGAGAGGCAGTATCCTCTATTTCCTCTATCACCGGGTCATCTTGTTCAGACTTGGAAGGGTTATGGCTCGTTTCTGATTTCCCTTGTTTTCCTTTCCTCCTAGTTACAGGGTCAACAAGTAACTGTGTGGGCTGAGGGGGAGAGGCTGTAGTATCTGCAGCAGTAGCAGCAGCAGGGCTTGCTTTCTGAGCAGCAGCAGTGTCTGTGGGAGTAGAGACAGCAACTGGAGCTGTAGCAGATATGCTGGCAATGCTTGCCGGCCTTATCTGAGTTTTGCCCTTGCGTGAGGGGGGGCGAGAAGCGGCTGCAGAGGCAGGAGTGGGGGTGCTCTCTTTACAAGGTGTGCTCGTTCCCCTAGTTGTAATTGTCTTATTCTTCACCAATATATGATAGCACATGAAAATATTCACAGACACCTGAACAACAATGCCTACAAGAATCAGGAGGTTCAAAACTATAACAATCATAATGCCATTTTGACTAGAATCCATTGACCTCAGCCCAAGAGTGCTGTATTTCCTCAAAAGCAGACTGAAAATGTAATTACCAACAAAGTTCTTAATCCTTCTATGAAACACCACTATACCATGCACCATGATATACATCAATATGGAGGACCATATTGCAACGATGGTTCTTAAGCATTTCTTACGGAAGAAAAACCACAAAGCAACAGCAATCGCAGCTGTGAAAAGACAGATCGCATACCCTAAATACCAGAGGTACGGCATGATTGGTTTAATCTCCAACCCTGTGAAATTTCCAAAGAACAAGGTCTGATTCCAGCTCAGGAAAGCCATTCTTTCACTGTAGTTGGAATTCAAACTGTTCAGGCAAATTAGTCAAAATTTAAACTGGACTCGAGCCAATTAGCTCGAGCCCCACGTTGGGCGCCAATAAATCTGTCACGGTTTAACACTGACCCGGCAATTAAACCGAATCACAGACGCTCTCTTTAATCTCTCTCTCCCCTCGATGAAGAAAGGAGAGAGAATAAGGGAGAGAGACTTATGGGTTGGAAACTAAACTACACAACTTTAATGAAACAGTAATGATAAATAGGAAAAATTACTGAATATTTACAAATATACAGGAAAATGGATACCACGTTCCTCCCCCCTCTCCCCCAATAACTCTCACGTCACCACCGAGGCTGTAGGGCAGCCCTGGGAAAGTCCAGGCTGGACTCCTGGAGTCGGCAGCAGTCGGGAACCGGAGGCAGGAACACACAGATATGGGCTGGGATGGATCAGGAGCACAGGCAGACGAACGGACGGGATCCTTCCAGGATGCCAGGTGAAGGAAGGGAAGCAGGAAATCAGGAAATCCAGAAGTCTGGAAATCTGGAAATCCGGAAAAGATCTGGCTCGGCCCTCGTGATGCCTCAAATTTATACTGAGTGTGACGTATATGGGATGGAATACTCTGTTTGGTCAATTCTGGCATCTATCTTGTCTGTTCCTTCCCAAAGGAGGGCTCAGGTGGGACCTCTGTATCCTCCTGGACGGTAAAATGTTTTTCTCAGAGCTGAGCAGTGTCCTTGGCTCTGCATACCAGTCTCTAGCAGTAACTATAAACATCAAGTGTTATCAATCCTAGAAACACACACTGTCTGAGAAACTTGCTGTTAATTTCAGCAAGTGCAACTACTTACAAGAGACTTAGCTAAAAGTAAAAGTACAAAACAGAAAATCACCTTTATCCTGGCCCAAACCAGGACACTTTGTTACTACAGGAGAGGTAAATTACAATCACCACCAGCTATTCAGGTGGATCCTGTGGAACCCAAAAAAAGGCCGAGTGATAAAGGAAAACATAACGGCAGGAGCCCCGACTTTTACTATTACATTTGGTGTTCTATTCCCCAGGGTTTCACAGCCTGAGGCGACAGAACCTAGTATTCAGGAACTCGGTCAGTCATATAGGGAATTATATTGGTGCCCCAGCTAACACCCAGGGAAAAGTTACTGTAACAATCCAGATATTTGTGCACATTGGGGATGCGAGACCATTGTGACAGGCAGGAGCTGGATACCAGAGATAAAGGATAAATTTTTACAAGTAAGTTGGGGACCAAATCATTCCCATTTGGTCCTGGAAATTTTAAAACCAGGTTTAAAAGGAAAAAAGAAAAAGAGACAGTGAAGTCCAGCAAGGATGGTTTGAGTCATGGTTTCACCACACACCATGGCAAACCAGCCTCATTTCCACACTAATGGCACCGTTTATACAGCTCATCATAGCGCTGGTCTTCGGACCCTGTATGTTGAGTAAGCTTGTGTTGTTTGTTAAAGACCGATTAGAAAAAGATAATATAATGTTAGTAGAACGTAGACAGCTGCTTTAAGAACACACCTTCAGTTATATAATCCTAACGTTAGCTACTTCCCTTGTAGATAGCTATACCCCATTATTAACGGTTACCCTCTACCAACACACTTGTTTGATGTGCCTTATGTTTTATACAAGCTTTTTATACAAGCCTTCAGTATTTTAACACCTTATGTTGGCCATAGTTTTACTAATTTAGTTGCATGGACCTTTAGATTTGCCTTATAACCCGGTGTGCCTTATACTTTTAATATTTTTAATGTTTTAAGTTTTCTATACTTCTGCCCATTTAGTTAAGCATAGGGAGGGGGGGAAATGTGGTAGTTAAGGTTTGAAATGTGGTAGTTAAGGTTTGGCAGCCGGAAGATATCGTGCTGTACGGACAGTTAAGATAGGGCTTCCCTCCTGACAACCAATAGGTACGGGTCCCTGACGCAAGCAGGTGGAAGTGACAATGTAAACCTAGGCTATAAAATTCGGTGTAACATAAACAATATACGCCATTTGCCGTCCATCATATTGATGTCTGTGAGCTGATGGCCCAGGCAACCTGGGGTTGGTTGCCGTGTCGTTCTTGAACCAGGTCGCCACGCCTCGCTGGAGGCAACAGCTTAGCTGGGAAAATCCTATGGCATCATCTTCTGTCTCAGTTTCTTTTGTAAAAGAAAGCAGTTTCACAGTACATGATCCAGAGTTCAGTATTTTCTTTGGTCTCTGAGCACTCTTGAAAAACAGTACAACCCTCAAAACCAAACCTCTGTACCCCTACCACACGTAGCTGCCGACCATTTGGATGAAGAGGAGTTGTTTTGGTGTATTACACCATGAGGTCTGGAACTACAAATGAGTTATAACTTTAAACTAAAAAGCCTTGCTTACAGATGCTCTTCAGCAGTAGCTGAGGACAGGATTTCAAAATGTTTACCTTAACTGCATAACAGGAGCAAATCTCTGTTCCCCAATGACTCTGCTCCTATGGATGAACTTGGGAAGCTTTCTGCTGAACTCAGACCTCTGTTCAGAGCCAGACTCGTGCCAGGATGTCCCAGGTGAGTTGAATGGTGAAATGGACTGACAGCCAGACCTCCACTGATGGGAAGTGTGTTCTTCCACTTTCCATGAAGCTTTCTGTTGGCGTTTCCTTTTTTTTTTTTTCATCAATTCTGAAACATTCAGACACAGACAAAGAATTATCTCTGGCAGGAACAGTAGAGGGGATAAGGAGTGACCAAACCCAGAACAGCATTTTCCGTGCGGGGTTTTGGAGAGCCTGTATCTTAGCAGTCAAACCACCCGCAAGGAGCAGAGAGTTACCAACACTTGGGACTACTCAGCACTAAAGCTTCAAAGCAATCTGTGAATGGAGTTTGTTCTGGAATTTTGGAAAAAATTTATGCACCTTGGATTTAGCCTCTCCCAATTCCTTTTCCAAGCCCAGGTTGGCTTCCTCCAGGTTCCTGCAGTGCCTCGTAGCAACTTCCAGTGGAGCTTCTGCCCCAGACAGCTTCTTAAGAGCTTCAGCAAGCTCCTGCTGCAGCTCTCTGGCACTGCCCTGATGAAATAGTTACATGAGCATGAAAAAAGTTATAATAACATGAATTCTTTCCTTAATTTAACTTATTTGATTATACAGTTAGATCTGTCTTGAACTCAGTAGGTAGGAAAATTTTGCCTGCCACCAGCAGTCAGGAGCTGAGCACCTCCAAATTATCAGCAGCTGCACATGAGGATTTCTGTTTTCTAATACATAAGAAAAGATTCAAATATTATACTTCTTGAACAATACACCAGCATACACTGAATCATGTGTTTTTTTAACAAAACTCAAAGAAAACTCTTGTGATGCAAGAGACACAGTTTGACTGCAGATATTGCTCTGGTAACTAAAGGCAGGACTTTGTATGAGATGGTTCTTGGGTCTTTTTCTCTATTAAACAAACAGAATTAAATGAATACATCTATCTGAAAGCTCTTTTGAAAAACACTTGAAGTTTATGTTGAAAGACATCCCTGTCTGTTTTCTTACCAAGTTCATTTCAGAGTAACAACTGCCTCCCTGCTGACACATTTGCTTTCACAAATCTGGACAGGCCCTCCATTCATCCAGCCACCCACCCAACTACCATCTTCCAAAGGAACCTGGTATTTTTGCACTAGGAATACAAAGTTTTTCCCAGGGGAAAACCATTGACAGCACTGCTGGAGTTCTTCCCCCTCTTCCCTCTTCAAGAAACTGAAAAATGAAGAATAAGGTGGTTTTCTGACACATGCAGGTATTCACCTCACTCAAGCACTCCAGGGTTGAGAGGAAGAAAGAAATGGAATTTGAAAGCACTGTTCACATCACTCAGGAAGACAAACAGCACACCAGTGCCTAATTACTCAACAGGACTAGTTCCTGTTTTCCAGAAAGTAAAGATTAACAAAATGGGTATGGCAACTTTTAAACCTTTGCTCTGCCTAGGACTGGTGGAATTTGCAGAACAACAGTTTAACTGAGATTCAAACCAGTCTTCTCACCAGTTAATTAGCCTAAACACAGCCAAAGAAGAACAAATTTAAATATTACTTCACATCAGAAACTATACAACAGAAAGCTTAGGTCAGTGGCTGCAATTGATTGTTTGAGGAACAGGCAGGTCCCTTGGAATGTTAACAGCATTCTGTTAGAAATTAACAGCAGAACACTGCTAAGAGCCTTCATCACTGCAAACAGTGTACACTTTACCTCTCTTTTTACTTCGTCAGCCTCATAGTTAGAGATTTGTTCTCTTAAACCAGCACACGTGGCCTTTAATTCCTTGTTCCTCTCTTCCAGCATATAAACTTGCTTCTCAGCAGCAGCTCTGAGTTTGTGGAAAATGTCATTAAACCATCCCTGTGCAACAGTCACTGCCCTTCCTTGGATGAGCTGCTGCTCCTGCAGGTTTTTCAGCAGCTGATGGAATAAATGCCTGGGCCAATGGAGCTGGGCCAATGCCTCCTGCATGGACAGAGTCATAGCATAGAACAACAGAATCAGTAAGGCTGGAAAAGACCTCTGGATCCTCCAGCCCAACTGGGAAACCAACACCACCATGCCCACTAAACCATGTCCCAAAAGTGGGAATAATGTGCTCCACTCTCCCCTGAGGTGTTACACAGGGACTCCAGACCCCTCTGCCCAGCCCTGCCCCAGATGCCCAACATCAACAGGATGCCTGCCCTATTCCTCTCATGAATGCCCTCAGAAAAAATCCTTTTCAAACACTTCCTGACATGGCCCAACACACACATGTTTTGCAGAGGCAGGGAAAGCATCAAAGGTCACCAAATTTCAAGGTTTCTTGCATGAGCTTTCTCTTACAAAGGGGAAGACCAGGCATGTTTAATCACACACATCTGTCTGTTACAGACAAATCTCCCTCTTCCCTTCAATATGCATTTTGCATGGGGAAAAAAAAAGCATTTGACTGCATTGTTTGCCTGCACAGCACAGCAGGAACAACACTGGTCAAAACTGAAGGAAACCAGCTGGAAACAAAGCAGCAGTACAGTAAATACCGAGCATCATGGAAAGGATTTTTCCCCATCCTAAGAAGACTGTACCCAACTTCAGACAGTAACACAACCTTCCTCTGCAGGACTCTGCCATCACCATTAGTCACTTTCTGGTTACTCTTCTTTACCTTACTGTATAATGCAATTTACTCTATAATGCCACTTGCCAGTCCAGACTCTAATGCAAAATATTTGTCTTCACATACCTGCATCCCAGAGTTGTCACTGGCTTCCTTTAGGCCTCTTTTTTTCACAATGGCATGACATTTGGAAAGCAGATCCTGAGTGTTCACCAACAAGGAAAACCAGAGCATTCTTCCAAGGATTTTTCCAGCAATGGAGAGCAGAGTTACACCTCAGTAGTGTGAGCAGTTTGACTTTTCTCCTTTCTTCTTGTACAGGGTGATGATGACTGCACCACAGAGATCTGGTGGTAGCACCCCTTCTTCCCAACAACTCACAAGGAGCTTGTGAAATTGACCATGGAGTTCTCTGCCTCCATGTTTCCAGACTTCAGGGGGGATTCCATCAACTTCAGCTGCCTTGCCAGTTTTCAGCTGCTGTATGAGTCTCTCCCAAAGAAGGGGCTGTGTCCAATTGGGTTTTCACCAGCTGGTGTGTAATGTGCTGAATTGCTGAGCCTTGGACTACATGGCTGGCACTGAAGAGAGTCTGAAAATGTTCAGACCATGGGGTCAAGATGGAGGTTTTTTCTGTGAGAAGCATTTGGCCATCTGCACTGAGCAGGGGGCTTTGGACCTGGTGTGTGGGTCCATACCCTGCTTTCAGGGCTTCATAGAGCCCTCTGTGATCACCCATAACTGCGCACAGTTCAGTCTTTTCTGCCAGGCTGATCCACCACTTGTTGTGGCTGTCTCCAAGTTTCTGTTGGAGCTCACTGCATTCAGAGGAAAGGCTGCTTTTCTGACATGGCAAGATGGCTGAGCAAGGTGTGCTTGGTGAGCAGTTCTCTTCTTTGTCAACAAACCTTGGATCTCTTGGGTGTTTTCATCAAAGCAATCTTTGTTTTTGAGGAGAACCCTGGGCATTCTTCAGAGGACTGCAGGATGCTCTTGTTAATGTGCTGCCAAAGCGCTTCAGGAGAGGGATCTATGGGATGATCTAAAAGCCCAGCTTGGAGCTTCACCTGGAAGCTGTTTCTCACTACCTTTTGGAAGATGGTTCACTTTGAGCCTCCTCCCTGGGATGCCACCCCTCTTAGGTTTGGGCTTCAAGCAGAGGCTAAGTTTGCATGGCACAAGGCAGTGGTCTGTAGGACATTCTGCACCAGGCATCGCTCGGCTAGGACGGACGTCGCCAACATTTCTCTGGCATGCTAAGACACAGTCAGTGAGGTGCCAGTGCTTGGATCCAGGATGCTTCCAGGTTGTCTTCAGGCTGTATTTCTGCTGGAAGAGAGTGCTGGTGATGGTGAGCTGCTGCTCAGCACAAAACTCCAGCAGGAGACATCCGTTGTCATTACAGTTTCCAACACCATGCTTGCCCAGGACTCCTTTCCAGGCTTCATAGTTCTTTCCTACTCTGGTGTTGAAGTCACCAAGGATTATGATCTGAGCATCTGCAGGAACCTTTTGGGTGAGGCAGTGCAGGTGGGTGTAGAATTTGACTTTTTCTGCATGGTCAGCTTGGAGGCTCGGGGCACACATACTGAGGAGAACAACATGGTGCTTGTTGTGGAGTGTGAGGCGTAAGGAAATGATGAGATCCCAATGAGCGGTCAGCAAAGTTTCAAGTTTGGAGGCCTGGAATAGCCATGAATAAAAGCATAATCCTCAGCTGTCAGCCCAGCAGTGTCTTCATGGGAAACATCAGCACTGTAATGAAGGAGAACTTTGATTAAACTAAGATTCCCACCACCAGCAGCAATTATGAGTAGGGTTCTGAAAGATTCAAAACATCCTATGAAATGGATCATTTGACACAGACACTGTCATTAGTTTCATTCCTGCTTGCTCTCAGAAAAATTCTTTTCCCCATTACTTTACGATGAACAAAAGAAAAAGCAGGTTCCATTAAAAGCAACAATAACATGGCAGAGGGAGTCAAAACAACTGCGTGGTTAGACAAAGATGCCACATATACAACACCTCAGTGCACACGAGGCTGCTGTGCAGGAGCTGGTTTCTCAAACTGAGGCACTGCTGCCTGGCTCATGACACATCTCCTGCCAGACAATGCCTCCTGGACAGCCCCAATGCAGAAAGCAGCCTCTGAGGTACCACAGCAGCCAAACTCAGACTGCTTTCACAAGACATAAAGAAACAGCTCCTTCCCAGTGCCCCCCTGCTTTTGGTCAGAGCACATTCCCAAGATTCTCAGCAATACAACAGAAAGAATACTCAAAGGACCCATGTGGATAAACCCCTTACCTTTGATGCTGGTCTTGAGCATGCACGTTCTCTCCTCTTTCAGGAGGATTTCTACTGTTTCTTCCTGACCTTCAGAGACAGCAAGAGCTAGTGGGGTAAAGCCATCCTGAAAAGTCAGAGAAATACATCATGTTAATCATCAGAGTAAAAAAAAATCTGTAAAAGAAATACTGACACCATTTTCTGAAAGGACTTGCTGAAGACATATAGACATTTATGTAGAGTAACAAGGCAACCAGGTGCCTCTAATTGCCAAGGAGTGGGTGTGAGCATGTATCAAGTCCACCTGTGCCTGGTTAGGGCAGGCCCCCTACTGAGCATGAGCAGGACCAGGGGGCCAATAAAAGGTGAGGCTCACACCTACAGAGTAGTTCACTCTTGGGCTAGGTGTCAGACAGGCCAGTATCTCTTTGAGCCACAGGACTGGTCTGGGATAGTTCGACTGTGAGCTATAGACTTAGAGCACTGCTCACAAGTCTTTATTACGACACCTGGTTTGACCTCGAAGAGCCGATCCCTAAGAATGGTTCGTCTCGCTACACATTTACCTTATTCTTGGCACGATGATCGATGTAATGCCTGAGTAACAGCCCCACAAGGTTTTTATTATGAGCCTGGGTGGCCAGCTGGAGGGCAGTGTGGCCATCGGTGTCGGTGAGATTTGGGTCGGCACCGTGCTCTAGCGGGAAAGCCACACAGTCTTCTTGATGAAACTCTACTGCCTGGGAACAACACACAAAAAAAGGAAAGACTTACAAAATCCCATTTCACTCCATCACAGCTCGGCCAGCTTCTGACCACTGGGAAAGAAGAGCACCTGCAAAGATGATCTGACAGGTGCCTGTTCCACTCCAAACCCAACAGGCGTGTTTCCGCACAGCTCTGCCTACAGAGTCCTGCCAGACACCTCTCCTTTCATGCACAGTCAAGAAGCCCCTCTTCCAAGAGCAGAACTTTTCTCGCTTGCTGTCATCAGGGGTGTTCTCCTGAGACTGTCAGCAGCATCCAACTGGCAGTGGTGCCTTACTAGAAATGTGACGACCTCAGTGTGGCCATTTGCACACGCCAGATGGAGAGGTGTCCTGAGAATCAAACGTGGGAGCTTAACACTGACAGGCAATGAAAGAACCAAAGCTGTGGCACCACCCAGCCCGGGGGACCCTGCCCAGACCCTGCTGCTCTTGCTGCCTGCTGCTGCAACCCTGCACACATCACCCACAGGGCAGGAGAGACCTGGGGAGGCCTCAGCAGCTGCAAGAGAACCCTGCAGGGAGAGCAGGGCCAAGCAGCAGCCCAGCACCTCCAGGAGCACTGGCACCCACCCAGCAGCTCCCAGCACTGGAAAGCTCTCGAGTTCCCCCTCCCAGCTGACAGGGCACATCTTGCTTTGCAAGCAATCAGCTCCAAGAGGATCCCATACAAACCCTGCAGGGGGGATGCTCCCGCACGCCACCCGAGGTGTCCCAGCAGCAGCCCACAGCCCCTCACTGATTCTCCCTGTCGCGGCAGTCGATGCCCCAAATCTCGATCTGCCAGAGCCTCAGCCAGGCCAGGTGGCCGCGGGCAGCCGCGCGGTGCAGTCTGCCCAGACCTTGGTACTGAGGCTCAGGGGCACTGGTGCTGGCAGCAGCAGCAGTACAGGGCTGCCCAGGAGTGCTGCCAGAGTGGGGAAGCTTCTGCTTCTTGGCGAGAAGCCCCATCCCAGGAGCTCTGTGAGCTGCGGCACGGGCACAGCCCCGCTGGAGCAGTGGGAGGCAGCCGGCCGAGCTGTGGGGGGTTAGGGAAGGGGGTTAGGACAAGGGAAGGGCAAAGGCAGGGACAGGGGATGTAGAAGAAAGGCAGGGATGAGGCGGGAACAACACGCAGGAGGTGCCACTACGAGAGCGTCGCCACCAGCGGCAGTGCCGCTCGGGAGCATCTCGGGGATACGGCATGAGCCGGGCTGAACCACCTCGGGGGAGGGGGGGAGGTTCAGGAGCAGAACCACTTCAGGGGGAAGGGAGGCAGGGGCCGAAGGAAAGGAAAAGGCTCCTTTAACCCTTAAACCTTGCATTGCTGTAAGCCTCAGTATTCATTCATTGCCACTACAGGGTGACAATGGTCCTTTAAGTACCTGAGAGAAGATGAGAAACACTCCCCCACCTCTGTGAGTCATACAAAGTGGAAATTTCTCCTGGCTTTTTCATATTCAACTACAATGAGCAGCTAGAGAGGGTAAAAAATAACCCTTCCTATGTGGATGGTGCCCAGCTGGGTGTACTTCGGATTCTCAGAGCTAGGCAGTGACCCTCTTTATTGGTGTCTGGTGGCTTTTGGTATCAAATACTGTGCTGAATACAGTGAGCTCTTTGCCACCAGCTTATCCCATCTTTGCAGTCTGCACAACCACTTCTTGTCTCTCACCACATCTTTAAATGGCAAACTAGCTTGCTCTGACTGCACAGAGCTCACTGCAAAAGTTCCACTGCCATTGTACAAGTACAGGGTGTTTCCCTAGACAAGTCTAACCCATAACTAGAGGGAAATGGACATCTAGAATTCTCCTGGCCTACCAGGAATTACTGGCAGGACAACTATCTTGTCCCTAACTCTGGGGAAAATCTCAACACAACTGTTAACTGTCACCATGCCACATGTGTCACACCCAGCTACACAGACAATCACCTCAAAGTTCCCTGCTGCAAACACATCCTCTGCAGGCCCCAGCACCAGCCTTACCTTCCACAGGCAGTCCAGCTTTTGAAATGAGACACTAATGGTTGTAATTAGCCACCAACCACACCCCACTGCAGGGCATCAGCCAGGAGAGAATTTAAAAGCAGCAACTTGCCTCAGGCACTGAGTCTCACTGCTGTCTGCTGAGCTGCCCATAACAAAACCCAAGCTTTTTCAGATATTGCAGAGAAGTCAGGACACAGCTCCTTAGAAGGTAGAGAATCATAGAATGGCTTGGGTTGGAAGGGACCTTCAAGATTATGAAGATCCAAACCACCCCTGCATGGGCAGGGACCTCTCCCACTAGACCAGGTGTCACAAAGCCTCATCCAACCTGACCTTAAACAGTTCCCAGGAAGGGCATCAGCAACTTCTCTAGGCAACCTCTTCCAGTATCCTGCCACTCTCATGAGGAAGAATGTTTTCCTAATATCTAACCTAAATCTACCCCCTTTCAGTTTACCCCTTGTCCTGTCACTACTCTCTCTGGTGAAAAGCCCCTCCCCAGCTTTCCTGTAGCCCCTTCATGGACTGGAAGGTTCTCGAAGGCCCCCCCAGAGCCTTCTCTTCTCCAGGCTGAACAGCCCCAACTCTCTCAGCCCATCTTGGTAGCAGAGGTGCTCCAGCCCTCTGGTCATCTTTGTGGTCCTTCCCTGGACCCTCTCCCACAGGTCTGGACCTTTCCTGGGCTGGGGGCTCCAAAGCTCTACGCAGTATTCCAGGTGCAACTCCTGACTTTGCTGTGAGCTGCACAGATCCAGGGTTCCCCCCAGTGCTGGGAGTCAGGCACGGTGAGCACTGACCTCAGAGCACCCAGCAATTCCCATCTCCGCCCAGTGGATATTGAAGCTTAGCAATCAGAACCCCCAAAGTTTCTGCAGGAAACTAGCAGGAGGGGAATGCCCGTCCCGAGGTGCAGGCAGTGGGCACCCTCCAGCTTTCTCCAGGGAAACCCTGCCCAGCCCCTGGCACAGGGCACCCCCGGCCCAGCCCTTACCTGTCCTGGTTTGGGCCAGGATAAAGGTGATTTTCTGTTTTGTACTTTTACTTTTAGCTAAGTCTCTTGTAAGTAGATGCACTTGCTGAAATTAACAGCAAGTTTCTCAGACAGTGTGTGCTTCTAGGATTGATAACACTTGATGTTTATAGTTACCGCTAGAGACTGGTATGCAGAGCCAATGACACTGCTCAGCTCTGAGGAAAACATTTTACCGTCCAGGAGGATACAGAGGTCCCACCTGAGCCCTCCTTTGGGGAGGAACAGACAAGATAGATGCCAGAACTGACCAAACAGAGTATTCCATCCCATATACGTCACACTCAGTATAAATTTGAGGCATCATGAGGGCCGAGCCGGATTTCCTGATTTTCGGATTTCCATTTTCCTTCTTCTCTTCCTTCACCCGGCATCCTGGAAGGATTCCGTCCGTTCGTCTGCCTGTGGTCCTGATCCATGCCAGCCCATATCTGTGTGTTCCTGCCTCCAGTTCCTGACTGTTGCTGACTCCAGGAGTCCAGCCTGGACTTTCCCAGGGCTGCCCTACAGCCTCGGTGGTGACGTGAGAGTTACTGGGGAAGAGGGGGGAGGAATGTGGTATCCATTTTCCTGTATATTTGTATATATTTAGTAATTTTTCCTATTTATCATTACTGTTTCAATAAAGTTGTGTAGTTTAGTTTCCAACCCATAAGTCTCTCTCCCTTATTCTCTCTCCTTTCTTTATCAAGGAGAGATAGATTAATAGAGAGCGTCTGTTATTCAGTTTAATTGTCGGGACAGTGTTAAACTGTGACACCTGCCCACGGGCTCCTGGAGGGCTTGCCAGAAGGGGCTTCCATCCACGTCGAGTAGGCAAACATCTCCTGCTCTGAAGGCTCCAGGATTGCCTTGGAAAAACATACATTTTGCTCACTGAGTATATGGTGGGGTACAAAAAAAAAAACCACCAAAAAAAAAACCAAAAAAAACCCCCAAAATCCAACAAAAATATTATCAGCTGAAGATAAGTGACTGTCACGGTTTAACACTTTATCCTTTATCCTGGCCCAAACCAGGACAGTGACAAAATGTGTTTTTGACCCCTTTTATTTTTTCCCCTCAGGGACACCCAGGCCAGCAGCAGCTTGCAGGGAAGCTGCTGGGCTGCCAGCAAACACTGTGTGACTGTGGAGAGGTTCTGCACAGCCCTTCCCTGCTCCCTTGCAACTCATCCCTGGGGCTGGAGCTGCTTTTAACCCCCATAGCCCCAAAATTTTTTTCAAAAGTCCCTCACCATCTTTCTTGCAGGCCCCCTTCAGATACTGAAAGGCTACAATAAGGTCTCCTCAGAGCCTTCTCCTCTCCAGACTGAGTGACATCTCCAGAATGAATGACATCTCAAAGGCCTCAGTGCCAGTGCACCAAGCCTGGGAAGAAACAAGAGGAGCTGCAGAGGTTGGGATGGGCTGGGATGTGGTTGGAATCACCCAGAGGTGGTGGGATGGCTCCTCTGACTGGAGCCTGGGGATGGAGGGATATCAACTCTTTAAGAAGGACAGGAGGGGGTGACACCCTCTGCATCACTGACCAGCTGGGCTCCATGGAGCTAGAAATAGATAAACAGATAAAACTAAGACACCATTCTCTCCGGCTGAGAGAAAGCAGCTTGGCCATTTGAGATGACTTAACTGAAAAAATTCAAAATTGTTGTAAAATAAGAGCAAGGACTTTCCCCATCATCATTTGTTTGGCCTTATGCAGTGAAGCCTTGTGTAAGGAGATGTAGACTCTTCCATTTCACCTTTTTACAGATAGACTTTTCTCACAAGCAGTTTATGTAAAACTCATCATGTTACCTGGGGGAAGCACTTGTTGGCAACTGGAGCATCAGGAGAAACCACTGCTGACAGGCTGGGCAGGTATGTTCCTCAGACTCCAATAATGCTGTTCAAATACCTGTGTAGAATTAGAATCATCAAAATGTTTTTTAAAGAAAGGAGGGAAATTTCCAAGTTCTAATCAATCATAAAAAACACGTATATGGTCAAAGTGTGAATAGGATCTTGAGTGGAGAGCGTGAAGATATAAATGTTCAATAGTGTTAAAAAAATGTCTTGTATGTACCAAATAACCACAGTTTTGGTTTTGGTATTTCACTGTTGTAACATCTGAAGGTGGGATTAGGCTGTGCCTTATGTTTCATCTAGTCTTTTTCTCACTAGTAGAGTTGAAGTCACAAACCTCAAGGTTAGGGAATAAAACAGTGATCAGGAAAACACCCTAAGTTCTGAAGGATTAAATATTTAACTATTTATATATTAAATAGTGGTGGTTTTGTTTTTGGGTTTTTTTTAATCATCAGTAAGACACCAGAGTAATGACAGGGTTTTAAAATACCTGTTTTCAAGAAATAAAACCCCATCTGAATTAGAGCAAATGTTATGAATATGGTTTGGAAAAATGCACTGTGGGAACTCCCAGGGTCCCTGGGCCAGCTACGCTGACTCACACTCACAGAGAGAGACATTCATGTGCAGAAAGGAATTCAAACTGATCCGTTTCAGACCTACAGACAAGAAGTTTTCCAGGTGAAATATGACACACCACTCCATGACCAGCAGAGGCTGTTACAGTTATTCCTGAGGCAATTTGGCCCCCATGCTGGAAACTGGAAAACGCCCCCATCATGGGTGAAGTTGGGGGAGTAACCCGAGCTCAGAAGAGTGCTCAATTCGTAGTGATCACGCATCACACTGAAAAGGGACCAGAGAAAACCATCACCCTCTTCCCGTATGTCATGTCAGGAGTTCCACCCTTGCTGGGAAGAGACGCCCTAGCCCTGTTAAAAGCCAGGGTGACAAATTTACTCTAAGGGCCACTGCCACACACCCGCTCCTACCAATCAAACTGATATGGAAATCATCCAACCCAGTATGGGTCGAGCAGTGGCCCCTATCAAAGCCTCGAATGGATGCTCTTCTTGAGCTAGTTGACCGCGAACTGCAGCGAGGTCACATAGAGCCTTCCACTAGTCCATGGAACACCCCAGTTTTTGTAATACCCAAACGAACTGGTGAGGGATTTCGTCTCCTTCATGACCTGCATGAAGTAAACAAAATAATTCAACGAATGGGTCCCGTCCAAACGCTGCTACCTATGAACTCTATGATACCAGAAGGTCAACCTTGTGCTGTCCTTGATATCAAAGACTGTTTCTTTTAAATACCCCTGCATGAGGAGGACAAGGAGCGGTTTGCTTTTTCTGTCGTATTTCCAAACAGCCAACGCCCCAACCTACGCTTCCAGTGGAAAGTGCTGCCCCAAGGAATGATCAACTCACCCACCATCTACCAAATCACAGTGGATCGAGCATTAGCGCCTATCTAACTCACAGACCCGTCTGCGACTATCATCCAATACATGGATGATATCTTGATCGCTGCACCATCAGGAAGCCAAGTAGACCAGCTGGTGTCAACAATTTCAAAAACTTTGAAAGCACATGGGTTCAAAATCGCGAGTGCAAAAATTAAAAGAGGACCGTGTGTAAGCTTCTTGGGAGTGGAAATCACAAACACCTACGTTACCCTCCCGCAGATGAAGATCCGTCGGAACGTCAAGACACTCCACGATATGCAGCAATTAGTGGGGTCCCTGCAATGGCTCCGTAACATAGTCCTGATCCCTCCTGAAATCATGGCCCCCCTGTACGATCTTTTAAAAGGAAAGAACCGTGGGAGCAAAAAACTTGGACACCAGAAGCAATGAGCTCTCTCAATTTCATCGAGCAACAGATGTCCTCAAGCACGCTCACCAGGTGGAACCCGAACATACCACTTGATCTGTATGTGCACTTCACAAAAGGAGGGGGAGTAGGAGCCCTGGCCCAGGGCTCTCCCGAAACAGCCAAACCAGTACAATGGATAGTCCTAGGAAAACCATCACATGCGTTCTCTCCAGGACTTGAATGCCTTGGTAGCCTCTTCATGAAAGGCAGGAAATTCGCCCTAAGACACCTAGGCATCGAACCTGCCAGGATATACCTACCTATACAGTGTCACGGTTTAACACTGGCCCGGCGATTAAACCGAATAACAGACGCTCTCTATTAATCTCTCTCTCTCCTTGATAGAGAAAGGAGAGAGAATAAGGGAGAGAGACTTATGGGTTGGAAACTAAACTACACAACTTTAATGAAAACAGTAATGATAAATAGGTAAAATTACTAAATATATACAAATATACAGGAAAATGGAAACCACATTCCTCCCCCTTTCCCCCAATAACTCTCACGTCACCACCAAGGCTGTAGGGCAGCCCTGGGAAAGTCCAGGCTGGACTCCTGGAGTCGGCAGCAGTCGGGAACCGGAGGCAGGAACACACAGATATGGGCTGGCACGGATCAGGACCACAGGCAGATGAACAGACAGGATCCTTCCAGGATGCCGGGTGAAGGAAGGGAAGCAGGAAAAGATCTGGCTCGGCCCACGTGATGCCTCAAATTTATACTGAGTGTGACGTATATGGGATGGAATACTCTGTTTGGTCAATTCTGGCATCTATCTTGTCTGTTCCTTCCCAAAGGAGGGCTCAGGTGGGACCTCTGTATCCTCCTGGACGGTAAAATGTTTTCCTCAGAGCTGAGCAGTGTCCTTGGCTCTGCATACCAGTCTCTAGCAGTAACTATAAACATCAAGTGTTATCAATCCTAGAAACACACACTGTCTGAGAAACTTGCTGTTAATTTCAGCAAGTGCAACTACTAACAAGAGACTTAGCTAAAAGTAAAAGTACAAGACAGAAAATCACCTTTATCCTGGCCCAAACCATGACAGGTAGCACAGCCTGAGGCGACAGAACCTAGCATTCAGGAACTCGGTCAGTCATATAGGGAATTATATTGGTGCCCCAGCTCACACCCAGGGAAAAGTTATTGTAACCATCCAGAAGTTTGTGAAGATTGGGGATGTGAGACCACTGTGACAGGCAGGATCTGCATACCAGAAATAAAGGATAAATTTTTACAAGTAAGTTGTGGACCAAATCGTTCCCACTTGGTCCTGGAAATTTTAAACCCAGGTGATGCAGAATGGCTCAAAGGTAAGATGTGGTACCCATTTCTTCAGGGAAATTACAAAGATAGAGGAGTGCCTGTGCAAATTCTTAAGTCCATACCACAAGCACCCAAAGCTGTCGAATCTAACCCAGCCCTTAATCCTCTGACAGCTAAGTCTTTAGCATACGAGACCGAAGCTCGTACTATAATTCCCACCAGCACCACAACTACTGCCAGACACTTGACCCCCCACCGGTGCCAAAATAGCCTCAGTGACTGAGCAAAATCAAAAGTTTCATTCCCTCAAAATAACAGTGGATGAGGATCTAGCTTGAATTGAGAAATCAGTCAGTGCCTTAGAACAATCCCTGAGTTCATTAGCTAAAGTTGTCCTCCATAATTGTAGGGGACTAGATCTCTTGTTTTTACAACAAAGAGGACATCGTGCTGAACTAGGAGAACAGTGTTGTGTATATGCAGACAACACCGGCGTTGTCCGCGATACCATGGCCAAGCTCAGAGAAGGTTTGGAAAAAAGAAAAAGAGAAAGTGAAGTCCAGCAAGGATGGTTTGAGTCCTGGTTTAACCACACACCATGGCTAACCACCCTCATTTCCACACTAATGGGACCGTTTATACTGCTCATCGTAGCGCTGGTCTTCGGACTCTGTATATTGAGTAAGCTTGTGTTGTTTGTTAAAGACCGATTAGAAAAAGATAATATGTTAGTAGAACCTAGACAGCTGCTTTGTGGGCGGACCCAACCGTCCTTTAGCTCCTTGCTTTCCTTATAAGGGCATAGAACCGGATAGATGCTCTGATTGGTTCCTGCTGCCTGGTTCGCGTTTCCCGCTGCCCAACTCACGGTTCCCGCTGCCCGGCTCACGGTTCCACCCCCTTCTTCATTATCCGCACCACCCCCCTTCTCCTTTTCGCTTGGCGCGCTTGGCGTGGCACAGGGAGCGGAGCAGAGTGGGCTGAGGCTGAGCGGGTCTGGGCCACCTCCCACCTCCTTTTTGCTCTCCCCGCCTTCCCGTCCGCGCACGCCCATCACTTTCAGTGCTCCCCCCTCGTTTCCAGCAGGGGCGTTTTTGCCCCGCCCTCCCTCTTTTAGATCGGCGCTATCTTGAGGTGCATTGGGAGGTGGTCTCGGCCAAACGTCATCGGATTTTGATTTTTCCGTGGCAGCCCTGGCTTCCTCAGCTAGCCCGCCCCAGATGGATTCTGTTTGTTTTTGCTCTTCCGTGAGCAAAATAGGGTTTGGAGGTTGGGGGGGGGTGTCCCCCTCGTGCCGGTCCGCCTGGGGACCCTCATCGGTTAGGGGTGCGGTTTGCGTGGCTGCACCAACCCTGATTTTCGGGACGATTATTAAAACAGTCCCTTGCCTTCCTCCATGTCTCCTGCTCCTGTGGGGCTTTTTTTAAGGCGCCCACGACCTTCCCCCATGCCTTGAGGGATTTTCCGGTGCCTGAGGACATGGTCTCCTCGGCTAACGCATTAGTGCATTTACTCCACACCTCTGGGTGGAGAGTATCTACTGGCTGGTCAATCTTTGGGCTTACAATCAATCCCCCACTGTCTATGCACCTCAGATACGACCTTTACAAGGGCTTCCATCCTCTTTGTCGGTCCGGAATCGTCCTCCCTGCCGGGCTGGATCCTGCCGCTCCGGCCGCCGTTCACCCGAATCCAGGCGAATTTCCAGAACCCGAATCCGATTCTGACCTCAATTTTTTCCCGGGGTCCGGCACCAGTTTGTTGCCTCCAGCAAGGCGTGGCTACCTGGTTCAAGAACGACACGACGACCACTCTCGGGTCGCTTGGGCCATCAGCTCACAGACATCAATATGACGGACGGCAAATGGCGTTTATTGTTTATGTTACACCGCATTTTATAGCCTAGGTTCACATCGTCACTTCTGCCTGCTTGCGTCAGGGACTCGTACCTATTGGTTGTCAGGAGGAAAGCCCTATCTTATCTTTCCGTGCAGCACGATATCTTCCGGCCGCAAAACCTTAACTACCACATTTCAAACCTAAACTACCACAAGAGGCTGTATTCTTCACAGAACACAGAGACACACTTGATGAATTTCTACATTCAGCTCTCCTAACAGCTTCTCAAGTGCTCAGACCCCACAACTCTGGGTTAGTGTAATGCCTCACCCCATTCTAGTGAAGAAAATGCAGTATACCTAAAATCAGGAAAAAAAAAAAAAAAAAAAAACCAAACATCCCACAACTTCGTGATTTTTATACTGGAAGGACTATTTTGAAATGCAGAGTTACACATCACATTCCACCCCAGGAGGCAAATCAACATCTAGAGCATTACCAGTCAGGTATTTCCTTGTGTTCCTTATTTGTATTTTAGCAGCAGCAGGACAGTGTTTGCAAAGCTGTAGAAAAATGCTGCCCCTTTTCCCAGGATCAGTTCCAAGTGGTGGTATCCTGAAGCAAGGCTGAACCTTTGGGAAATGGAAGCAGCATCCAAACCTGAAGTCTCCCAGATCCAAACATGTCCTGCAGGCAGAAGGGAAGAAAAATGACAGAGCTTTTACCCACAAAGGCACTGGGCTCCAATCTTGTGCCAAGATGTGTACACTGGGCTGCTGGTATTTTCATGTGCAGACAAACTATTCAACTGAACTGCTTCATCAGATCAAGTCCAAAGATCAAATGCAGAACTGCAGAATACCAACTGGGGGAGCAACAATACTTTAACTGATGGCAATCTACTGAAGACATTTAGGTACTCAGAGGGGCCCAAACAATTTCACCTCAATTATACAGCTTCAGGAAGAAATGCCCAGGTATTTACAGACACAAAAAGGAATTGTTAAGCTGCACAGAGATGTCCTCAAAATGTTTGGGATATCTTGGTTTCAGTATTTGTTTGAGTCAAAAGTAAGAAACAGTACCAAGTTTAACAATAACAGATTCTCAGTTGGTTTTGGTAACATTTTCAAAAATTAGGGAAAAAAAAAAACCAACTGTACAAATGATGGTATTACACATTTTTGCTATGATGAATCAAATACATTGTATTTACAACAAAGACTGTGTTTTATTGGAAAATACTTTAAGTTAATGCTTGGGAAATAATACAAGGGTACATTGTTTGGATGTAAATGCAGGCTGCAATAGAAAGTTGAGATTGTGATTTTACATACAGCTTTTGATGTTCCACTCACTGGCTCTGATTGGCTTCTAGAAAACCAAAAATGGTGATCAGAACTCCAAATAAAGTGCCTGTGTCCAACCTTAAACAGTAAAAGCAGTGTATAAACAAGCTCTCTGATGCACAGAGTAAAACATATTGAAGTCAAAATTCAGTCCCCAGACCTATCTTTTTTTCTTCAAGATGCTGCTGTCCCTGCTGTCCCCAGCCTGTCACTTCCCAGTGTCCCATCACCCCCAGCCCTTCACTACCCAGTGCCAACCCCCAGCAGCCCCCTGGCTCTGCCATGGCTCCCCCAGCAGCCCTGGGCCCATCACTGCCCAATGTCCTTTCACTCTCCCAGACCCTCACCATCCCATGTCCCCCCTGTCACCCCCAGGCTGCCATCTCCCCGTGTTCCCTCCTGTCAGCAACCAGCCATGTCAGGACAGCCTGGGGGAGATGCAGTGGGCTTGGTGGTCACAGGGCCAGTGAAGGGAGGGGATGGCTCAGGGTGTCTGAGTGTCTCCTGGGCTGAGAGAATATAGAAAGAAACAGACTTGGGAACAAGTCCCCCATGATCACCTGGTTTTTCCTTTTTCCCTTCCAGGTGATGATGGTCAAGCCCCAGGCCCATGCAGCCATTCTCTGCACCCAAGTCCCCTGGGGCTGGATATCTGACACACGATTAATAAAAGAACACAGCCCCAGAGATTTGGGCTGTTCGTCTTCAGATGGGGTGAAGGTGTGTGTGTGTGTGAGGAAGATCTGCTCTCCCATTTCATTATTGCACCTCAGCAAAAACAGTGCAAGATTTACACTCAAGAAATCAAAGGTAAGTGATGCAGAAGGCTCCAACCACACATTTCCACTGACTTCCTAGAAATATGCAAGACCACACAATCAGTCACACTGCCCTACCTGCTGTAGAGGTGTCAGACCAGAAATGATGGTTTCAAGACAGAAAACACAACACAATCCAGCACAAAAAAACAAACAAAAAAAAACAACCTGAAGAAACCAGGAACACAAACCAAGGGTCCCTAATTATGAACCTAAATATAAACCATTTCCCTAAAAATGAAAACAAGCTTTCATCCTTTAGAGGATGCTGGGGCCTGGCCCAGCTGCTCATCACTACTCTTCTGGGGCTCTGCCCAGCTCCCTGTCCCCAGCTCTTCATCCCTTCCTCTCTGTCATTTGCCCATCACAAGTTTGGGCTTTCACTGTCTGTCTCCCTCTCAACACTTCCCAATTCCTCCCTGCCTTTTCTCAGAATCATTGCTGTTTCTCTCTCTCTCCACATCTTTCTCTCCTTCTCCTCTCCTAGCCTTATTGTTCCTCTCTCTCCTGCAGCCTCTCCCCTTTCCTGCCTCTCCCTTCCTCTCCCCTTACCCTTTTCCCTCTCTCCTGCTCCCTCTCCAACCCCTCTGTCACTCCCCTCTCCTGGAGCCTTTTCTCCCTCTCAGGCCCCTGGCCCGCCCCTGGCCTGCTCTCTGTCCATCCCCCTTCTCTCCTCCTTCCTGCCCTTCGCCTCTCTCTCTCTCTCTCTCTCTCTCTCTCTCTCTCTCTCTCTCTCTCTCTCTCTCTCCCTCCCTCTCCCTCTCTCTCTCCCTCTCTCCCTCTCTCCCTCTCCCTCTCTCTCTCCCTCCCTCCCTCCCTCCCTCTTTGCCCCCTTCCCCTCCATCTCTTTCCCCCTCCTCATCACTCTTTTTCCTGCCTTCTCTCCGGGCCCAGATCCCCTTCCTCCTGCTCCCCCTCCCAGCTGGGCCAGGGCCGAGGCAGCCCCGAGGTTGGGCAGGCTCAGGCAGCAGGAGAGGAGGAGCGCCCCGGGGCATGCTGGGAGCTGTAGTCCTGGGACATGAAGGGGGCTGCCCGGTGGCCATCTTGGTTCCCGGGCCATGCTGGCAGCTGCCATTTCCCCACACTCCCCATCCCACAGCTGGGGAAAAACTCCAGGAGGGCAGCAGGGATGAGCCAGCAGCTCCTAAAAGACCTCATACTGAAGGAGGAAGGTTTGGAATGTACTGACAGCTCTTTGGGTAGTGGGTATGTGCAGACAGAGGCCTTCCCTGAGCTCTTTAGCATAAAAGCTCAGCTGAGTGCTGTGGAATCTTGCTGTTCTTTTACAGCTGCAGGAGTTGGAAGAACATCTTCAGCATGAGCATTCAATTTGTGACTTGAAGAGTGCTCTGGAGAATAAGGAAAGAGAAAGAAGAGATTGTTTCCAGAGACTGGAGGACCTCCTGTTGGCATCTTCTGGGAGTACTATTGCAGTGCAACCCCTGGAGAAAGGGATGCAGTGGTAAGAGAGTGGCACAGGGGACCAAGGTGTCTGCTGCTGCTGTCTGGGGTGGTGAAGGTGCTTCTGTTTGTCCTTTCCCTGCTGTTCTTTAAGAATTGGTGGTCTGGTGGTTCCCTGTAATAAAAGCTGTGTTTCTGTTTAAGCCTTGAAGCTAAAAATGCCAGACTGCCAGCCACAGTTGTGCAGCAAAACAGTAGAACTGAAACCCTTCTGCAAGGCTCACCCCTGGTAAGCTGCTCATAAACTGCTGCCTTTTTCCCAATTGCTGTGGGGCCTTTGGAATATTTTTGTTTTTTTCTGGGTTGCTGTTTGGACTCGGTGATCCCAGAGCTCTGTTCCAAATTGTGGGATTCTGAAATCCTGGCCAGGAGCAGAGGGGCTTCTGAAAGTGTTCTCTGTGTTATTCTTTCCCTAGAGCAAAGTGGCAGGGTGGGTGGGGGAATTCCTTCTTTGAGGAATCTTTTTCTCTATCCTTTTCTTTCCCATAATGTTCCTTCATTAGCAGCTTGGATAAATAAGTGCTGAGAGGGAGGGATTCTTTCTAAAGAAAAAGAATTCTTGACCGTGGTAGCTCTGGGGTTCTTCCTTGGTTGCTGGAGGATGCACAGGTGCCTCAAGGAGTAAATCTGGGCCTCTGACACTGGGCAGGTTGCAAAAAAAAGGTTGGTTCCCTTTTTAATTTGTGGTGGGTAAAAGTGTGTTACCTGCTTCAGGAGCAGGCAGCTTCCTAGGACAGAGTGGAAGAAATCAGAGCCCATGACCACGAAGCAGAGAGAAAGCTGCTGCTCAGCAGAATGAGAGACCTGAAACAGGAATTGGAGAGTGAGAAATACACCCTGAGAGAGAGCATTGTCCTAAAAGAAAAATAGGAAAAGCTGTATCTGGAGGAAGTGAAAAAGAGAAGATGGTTACAAAATGAACTGGAAAGGTAGGTACAGGCTTTTTGGAGTGGTAATAAGAGTTTCCTTTTTTCTTCCTGTGTTTTCCTGCTGGGGTTTCTCTTCTACATCTGGTCAGCATTACATCTGTAAGCCTGAGATGGCATATTTGTGAGGAAGGTTCCTTTAACCCTCCCTCTGTCTTAATATCTCTTGAGCATTCCAAGACTAACGCCACTAATCGTGGAATTAATGTTTGGTTTTTTTAATTAATTGTACTTTACCAGTCAGCCTTTTTGCCAGTCTCTAATAATCTCCTCCTTATATTCATTGGGTGGGAAAATAAAAAAACCAAAAACAAAACAAATCATGAATTTTATGTCTTGTACTGTTTGAATAAGGAGGTGCCCTACAGAGAACAGAATTTAATTCTATGAAGGAAGAAAGTGACTATTTATTTTTGGCTTCCATTTGAGGGTTATGGTTTGAACTTCCCATGGGAAAGGGTGTTGTTGTGCAGGTGTTCTCTGCCTTTTGGAAAAAGCTGTGTAAGCACAGAGCATTCACAGATTTGAAGCTCTCATGCTGAGAAGTCTCAATGTGTTGGTTGCTGCTCCTTGTGGGAAATGTGACTGCTGAGAAATCCTCCAAAAAATCTCAGCTCTAATGCTGTTCAGGATTTGGTGACTCCTACTCCCTTCAACTTTCACAAGTTGAATAATAATCAAAGACCTGGAGGCAGGGGGGGGGTGGGTGTAACTGGGCCAAAGTGACTCCCAAAGATAACTCTTGGTACGTGTCTGAATTTTTTCAGAGCTGAGGAAAACCAAGGAAAAGCCAAAAGAAAGCTTTGTGGGAAGCTTGTTCTTTCCCCTTCCATCAGTGAAGGTCTGGATGTCAGTGCTGAGCAGTATCTGGTTGAACTGGGACATTCTGGGAACACTCTTTCTCTAAGTTCAAATTTAGGAGGAAGCTTCCCAAGTTCACCCACAGGAGCAGAATCCTTGGGGAACAACATTTGCACCCATTATGCAGCTCAGGTAAAAATATCAAATCCCATCCTCAGCATCTGTAAGCCAAGTTGTGCTTTTTAACCTTAAAGTTACAACTCGTTTGTAGTGATTACTCATGGTGTAACTCCTCCTCGTCACAACACTCCCCATCTAGGTGTGGTAGGAGTGAAGAGTTTTGGTTTTGAGGGTTGTTCTCTTTTCCAAGAGCACTCAGGGTGTTGAGGAGGTTTTGAGGGCAGTGGGAGATTCAAAAGCTTGCAGAAAACGGGGGCAAGTGAATGAATGCCTGGGAAAAAGGAAAGAGCTGCCAGTTTCTAAGGGGAAGTCTTTCCCTTTTCTCCTTTTCTGCATCAGGAAAAAATATAAGTAGAAATTTAGAGCAGTTTGGCTGAGAGAAGAGCAAGAGGGAGAAGAAGATGTGAATGAAAATCACCTCTTTGCCTTTGCTTGGGTGGGGGCATCTCTTTCCATTGTTAGCTATTGGCTTGTTGGGTGGGAAATATGATGAAATATTCTCAGGAATTGGGTACCTTGGCTTTCTGTGGAAGTTGGCTGAGGGGTGGAGGTGTAGAGCAGCTGCTGTGGGGAGAAGGTGAGGTGCAGGTCCTGTGCCCTGTGTGCCATCTGCTTTTTCTGTTTTGAAAGTCTGAGAGTGACAGAAAGAAAGAGAAGGAAGAGCTGAGCTGCCCTCTCCAAATGCATCTGGACAGAGCTGGAAATAAACATGGAAGTGGAGGAAGAGTCTGAGAGGTGGGGCTTGTTCATATCCCTGGGTACAATTCAAGCTGGATTCAATCTGAATGTAGAACTGGGTGTGCAGGAGAGTAGGTGAGGAAATTCCATCCTCATCTTAGCCCTAGCAAGACTGCTCTCTATGAGATGAGAGCTGCCAGAGGAGGTTTCCCTGCAGGGAAAATCTGAATTCTTCCACAGGTGAAATTTGGAGCCTCCAGGTGTGGCATAGGAATGCTAGATTTTTTGTCTCAGTAATTTCTGTGAAAGACAAACTTTCTGTGATGTTTACACAAGGAGATGTGAAAAAGGCTGCTTGTTGTTCCTGTGCTTCATTTTTTTCTTCTCAAATGTGCTTTGTAGCTCGGAGAGCTTCTCAGGCATTAAACATAAAGGACTATGGGGAGCGAATGTCCCTGCATGAGTTGAAGAAAGAAATAAAGGATGGTTCTTCTAAAATGGCCAAGGAAGCTGCTAAAACGCACACAAAGGTGAGCTCTGATTTGTGTGAGGCTTTTTGGTAGTGGATGTGGTGGTTTTTCTCCTGGAAAAACTCTTACCCTTTCCCAAGGCTTCTTTTCACATTTTTAATTGCTTTTTGTTTTTATCTGGGCTGCAGTTTGGAATGGATTTGGTTTACCATGGTGCTGCAGCAATAGAGGAGTGTGACCAAAGGTTTTTCTCCTGGAAAAACTGTCCTACTCTTTCCCAAGGCTTATTTTCACATTGTTCTTTTTGTTTGTTTTTTTGTTTGTTTGGTTGGTTGGTTTGGGTTTTTTTTGTGTTGTTTTTTTTTGTTTTTTTCTGGGTGTTGCCTCCAGCGAGGCGTGGCGACCTGGTTCAAGAATGACACGGCGACCCCTCCCGGGTCGCTCGGGCCATCAGCTCACAGACATCAATATGATGGACGGCAAATGGCGTTTATTGTTTATGTTACACCGCGTTTTATAGCCTAGATTTACATCGTCACTTCCGCCTGCTTGCGTTAGGGACCCGTACCTATTGGTTGTCAGGAGGGAAGCCCTATCTTATCTTTCCGTACAGCACGATATGTTCCGACCGCCAAACCTTTACCACATTTCATGCCTTAACAACCACATTTCCCCTCCTCCCTATGCTTAACTAAATGGACAGATGTATAGAAAACTTAAAACATTAAAAAAATTAAAAGTATAAGGCACACCGGGTTATAAGGCACATCTAAAGGTCCATGGTACCTGGGGTAACTAATAATTCCTCAGTACATGCAACTAAATTAGTAAAAATATGAAAACTTAAGGTGTTACAATAGTAAAGGCTTGTATAAAAGGCTTGTATAAAACATAAGGCACATCAAACAAGTGTGTTAGTAGAGGGTAACCGTTAATCATGGGGTATACCTATCTACAAGGGAGGAAACTAACGTTAGGATTATATAACTGAAGATGTGTTCTTAAAGCAGCTATCTACGTTCTACTAACATTATATTATCTTTTTCTAATCGGTCTTTAACAAACAACACAAGCTTACTCGATATATAGGGTCCGAAGACCAGCGCTATGATGAGCAGTATAAACGGTCCCATTAGTGTGGAAATGAGGGTGGTTATCCGTGGTGTGTGGTTAAACCAGGACTCAAACCATCCTTGCTGGACTTCACTGTCTCTTTTTCTTTTTTCCAAACCTTCTCTGAGCTTGGCCATGGTATCACGGACAACGCCGGTGTTGTCTGCATATACACAACACTCTTCTCCTAGCGCAGCAAAATGTCCTCTTTGTTGAAAAACAAGAGATCTAGTCCCCTATGATTTTGGAGGACAACTTCAGACAATGAACTCGGGGATTATTCTAAGGCGCTGATTGATTTCTCAGTTCAAGCTAGATCCTCATCCACTGTTATTTTGAGGGAATGAAACTTTTGATTTTGCCTAGTCACTGAGGCTATTTTGGCACCGGTGGGGGGTCAAGTGTCTGGCAGTAGTTGTGGTGCTGGTGGGAATTATAGTACGAGCTTCGGTCTCGTATGCTAAAGACTTAGCTGTCAGAGGGTTAAGGGCTGGGTTAGATTCGACAGCTTTGAGTGCTTGTGTTATGGACTTAATAATTTGCACAGGCACTCCTCTATCTTTGTAATTTCCCTGAAGGAATGGGTACCACATCTTACATTTGAGCCATTCTGCATCACCTGGGTTTAAAATTTCCAGGACCAAGTGGGAACGATTTGGTCCCCAACTTACTTGTAAAAATTTATCCTTTATTTCTGGTATCCAGCTCCTGCCTATCACAATGATCTCACATCCCCAATGTTCACAAACTTCTGGATGGTTACAATAACTTTTTCCCTGGGTGTGAGCTGGGGCACCAATATAATTCCCTATATGACTGACCGAGTTCTTGAATGCTAGGTCCTGTCGCCTCAGGCTGTGCTACCCCGGGGAATAGAACACCAAATGTAATCTTAAAAGTCGGGTCTCCTGCGGTTGTTTTCCTTTATCACTCGGCCGTTTTTTGGGTTCCACAGGATCCACCTGAATAGCTGGTGGTGATTGTAATTTGCCTCTCCTGTAGTAACAAAGCCTAAAATCAGGATCACAGAAAGGTATAGTAGATCCCTTCTGCACGGGTTTTTCTGCCGGTGTCTGGGTTCTGTTGATGCGGGGTTCTCTGGTTGTGTCAGGACGTTCGCTGCTCCGTCATCCTTGCTGCCCACCGGGGTATGTAGGTTAGGAGGGTGCCCGACAAGCTGCTCCTGTGAACAGAAACTTACAGTTTTTGTTAGTTTAACTCCACTACTATTATTGTTATTATTATTACTGTTGCTATCATCACTAATCTGGAGGTCTGGTTTAATGGACTTAAGTGGACACCACTTAACTCTACCATCTTTTTTGATAGCTGCATACCCTCGCCCCATGAGAACTAGTCTCCATCCCTGTTCCCATTCACCCAACTCATTCCTAACTCTGACTAATGGGCCTTCCTCCATAGCTCTAGTGGCCCAATGTTTTTGGGCCGGGCTGTTTGCCTTTTCTCCTCTGGGATACTGATTCAGGGCTAATAGAGTGGTTGCTAGAAGGCATGCTTGGTCTCTTGAGGGAATGGAGTTGTCGAAGCCTTCTGCTTTCGCTAATACCTCTAATTTAGATTTCAGAGTCTGATTCGCGAGTTCAGCTATTGCCTGGCCTGTGCTATTATATGGGATACCATGTAGCAGAGTGATGCCCCGCTTCTGGATGAAAGTCTGTACAGATTTGGACACGAAGTTTGGGCAATTGTCCGTTTTGATCTGGTTAGGAATGCCAAGCCATGCCATAGCTGTCAGCCAATGCTGGCTAGTCGCTTTGGAGTCAGTCTTAAGGTGCTGAGTGGCCACGATCATTCCGCTATATGTATCCACGGTTACCGCTAGCCATGCTCTAGGTTTTAGCAACTGGCAGAGTGTAAAATCTGTTGGCCACAGTTCGGAGGCTTTGAGACCTCTGGGGTTTACTCCACTGGACCACAGTGGTGCTTTCTAACAGTAGGGACATGTAGCTACGATGTGTTTTGCGTCTGTGACTGAAATCCCGCATTTCTTTGCCAACGCTTTGGCTCCAATGTGGAGAGACTCGTGTAGCTGACGGGCGTCTCTCAATGACCACAGTCCTTTTGCAGCGGCGTCTGCTTTGTCATTGCCGATCTGGAAGAACCCTTTAATTGGGCTGTGGCTGTTGACGTGAATGACCGATATAGTGCCTTCTCGGGAAAGAAGCGCTTCTTCTAGCATTAGAGCTACTGTAGATGTTGACACGCCGGGCCCAGACATGGCCAGGCCAAGTTTGGCCACAAACATGGAGTCAGTTTCTATGTTGAGATGTTCTGTTGGGAACAGTCCGCACGCTAGTGCTACGGCCGACGCTTCTAGCTGTTGGACTGAGAGAGCAGGATCGGTCATTTTAACGCAGTGCCATTCTCCTCCCGACTGCCATACTGCCGCCGCGGTTGAGATCACTGAGGACGCGTCTGTGAAGACCGTTGGTCCCGGCTGAGGCCGGTCCATGATCTTCAGCAGGAGGTCCATGTCGACAATTGCCAGCATTTGGGTCCAGGGGGGCTTTTTGGCATATCGAACTTCTCCTCCACATCCAAGGAGGGCTGTGACTAGGTGCTCTGACATTGCCACTGATATTGCTGGGAGCTGTTTGCGGAAGGGTAGGTATATCCTGGCAGGTTCGATGCCTAGGTGTCTTAGGGCGAATTTCCTGCCTTTCATGATGAGGCTACCAAGGCATTCAAGTCCTGGAGAGAGCGCATGTGATGGTTTTCCTAGGACTATCCATTGTACTGGTTTGGCTGTTTCGGGAGAGCCCTGGGCCAGGGCTGCTACTCCCCCTCCTTTTGTGAAGTGCACATACAGATCAAGTGGTATGTTCGGGTTCCATCTGGCATGTGTGCTTGAGGACATCTGTTGCTCGATGAAATTGAGAGAGCTCATTGCTTCTGGTGTCCAAGTTTTTTGCTCCCACAGGTTCTTTCCTTTAAAAAGATCGTACAGGGCGGCCATGATTTCAGGAGGGATCAGGATTAAGTTACGGAGCCATTGCAGGGACCCCACTAATTGCTGCATATCGTGGAGTGTCTTGACGTTCCGACGGATCTTCATCTGCGGGAGGGTAACGTAGGTGTTTGTGATTTCCACTCCCAAGAAGCTTACACACGGTCCTCTTTTAATTTTTGCACTCGCGATTTTGAACCCATGTGCTTTCAAAGTTTTTGAAATTGTTGACACCAGCTGGTCTACTTGGCTTCCTGATGGTGCAGCGATCAAGATATCATCCATGTATTGGATGATAGTCGCAGACGGGTCTGTGAGTTAGATAGGCGCTAATGCTCGATCCACTGTGATTTGGTAGATGGTGGGTGAGTTGATCATTCCTTGGGGCAGCACTTTCCACTGGAAGCGTAGGTTGGGGCGTTGGCTGTTTGGAAATACGACAGAAAAAGCAAACCGCTCCTTGTCCTCCTCATGCAGGGGTATTTAAAAGAAACAGTCTTTGATATCAAGGACAGCACAAGGTTCTCCTTCTGGTATCATAGAGTTCATAGGTAGCAGCGTTTGGACGGGACCCATTGGTTGAATTATTTTGTTTGCTTCACGCAGGTTATGAAGGAGACGAAATCCCTCACCAGTTCGTTTGGGTATTACAAAAACTGGGGTGTTCCATGGACTAGTGGAAGGCTCTATGTGACCTCGCTGCAGTTCGCGGTCAACTAGCTCAAGAAGAGCATCCATTCGAGGCTTTGATAGGGGCCACTGCTCGACCCACACTGGGTTGGATGATTTCCATGTCAGTTTGATTGGTAGGAGCGGGTGTGTGGCAGTGGCCCTTAGGGTACATTTGTCACCCTGGCTTTTAATAGGGCTAGGGCATCCCTTCCCAGCAAGGGTGGAACTCCTGACATGACATACGGGAAGAGGGTGATGGTTTTCTCTGGTCCCTTTTCAGTGTTAAGCGTGATCGCTACCAATTGAGCACTCTTCCGAGCTTGGGTTACTCCCCCAACTCCACCCACCATAGGTGCATCTTCCAGTTTCCAGCATGGGGGCCAAATTGCCTCAGGAATAATTGTAACATATGCTCCTGTGTCAATTAAAAAGGGGACGCTAATGGTGGGGCTATTTGAGGTATTATAGTGGGTGCACATCCCGTACACCACTGGTGGCTTATCGCACCTTACTGCCAGGGCCACCCTAGGGTTTTGTCCCCAAGGGATGGTTCCGGTTGTCCCTGAAGCGTGGGCAAATTCGGTTGGACCGCTGGTTGGGCCATATAGTTGGTTGTTGCTCGGGGGGGCGGCAGGTTCAAGAGTGCCTTGTCCCATCCAGGGTTGACGTAGTTGGGCCGCCTCATATCCCAAGTGGGAGAGGGCTGTGTGCGGCCCGGGCGCCCTCTCCCCGTCCCTTTTCCCTGCTTTTTAAATCTGCAGTCCTTAGCGAAATGCCCTTTCTTTCCACAGACCCAGCACAGTCCCCTGCATTGCTTCTGGCGGGGATTAGATGCTGGTGGCTGGTTCACCAGTTGGGGGCAGTTTGCCATCACATGGCCCGCTTGGCCACATTTATAACATGCCATCACATCAGCTATTGCAGTGCGAACAGCTACCTGAATCGGGGCTAGATGCTCTTCATTCATGACGTGTTTAATCATGTCAGCAATACTTGACACCGCTGGCAGTGATCAAAGGACTTCCTTGGTTTTTGAGTTACACTGCTGACGTAATCAGACTGCAAGGACCGGGCCTCTTGCATCCGCAGGCAGGGACGAAGTGTCCATGGCCGCCTGCAGACGGTCCACAACTGTGTAAAGCTCTCACTTTCATTCTCTTTTATTGTGGTCCATGGTGATGACTTGTCTTCAACCCTACAGGTAGCACGAATGGCCTCTCTAGCTGCACGGGTGGTTGTCATAACTTAATGGGCTCGCATGCCTTGGGCTTGTGCCTGGGGGGTAATCATTGATGGGTCTCTGCCCATCAGTCACTGCAGGTTGGAGCCATGCAGGGGGTGATCTGCCCCGACTGCTCGGGCTAGTTGCTTTGCACAGTTATCTTCCCATTCTTGCCTGAAAACGATCATGCCTGCCCCATCAAAAATTAGTCTGCTAACTTGTCTTACATCAAATAGGATCATATCATCTCCCCCAAAAAGCCCACCTATGAGGGTGGTAACCATGGCAGAATTAAGTCCCTTATCCGCAATTGCTTTAACAATCGTCTGTATATCCTTAGGATTTACAGGGGTGTACATTCTTCGTGTCTCATCAGCTTCTCCTGTCACCCTGACCGGGAATGCTAATGCTGCCGATGGGACCCAATCTGCGCATGCGTTGTTTATTTTCCTCCAGTCCGTAATGGGAATATCCTCCAGCGATCCCCCTTTGCTACGACCGAGGGTGTGTTGGGTCCCGATCCCTACCTTACTATCATTTGAGTCTGAGTCTGCCCGGGGCAACTCGTCCCCGGAACTGTCCGACTCGGAATCTGAACTCGACTGACTGGCTACTTCCGGGCTCCGATGTTTTTTCTTCCAGCTCCAGTCCCGCCCATTTTCTTTTTTGGGGCTCCGACCGCTCCCACTTCCTTTGTGGACGGGCAGTTCCCTCCCTTTCGGCTCGCCCAATGGCCTGCCTGGGGAGGAGTTTGCCCTACAGTGACATATCTGTGGGCGGACCCAACCGTCCTTTTCCTCCTCACTCTTCTTATAAGGGCATAGAACCGGATAGATTCTCTGATTGTTTCCTGCTGCCTGGTTCGCATTTCCCGCTGCCCGGCTCGCGGTTCCCCCCCCTTCTTGATTATCCGCACCACCTCCCTTCTTCTTTTCGCTCGGCGCGCTCGGCGCGGCGCAGGGAGCGTAGCAGAACGGGCTGAGGCTGAGTGGGCCCGGGCCACCTCCCATCTCCTTTTCGCTCTCCTTGCCTTCCCGTCCGCGCACGCCCATCAGTTCTGGTGCTCCCCCCTCGTTTCCGGCAGGGGCGTTTTCGCCCCGCCCTCCCTCTTTTGGATCGGCGCCATCTTGAGGCGCATAGGGAGGCGGTCTCGGCCAAACATCATCGGATTTTGATTTTTCCGCGGCAGCCCTGGCTTCCTCAACTGGCTCGCCCCAGATAGATTCTGTTTGTTTTTGCTCTTCCGCGAGCGGAATAGGGCTTGGAGGCTGGAGGGGGGTGTCCCCCTTGTGCCGGTCCGCTTGGGGACCATCATCGGTTGGGGGTGGTGTTGCCCGTAATTAAGACACAAACCAACAAAGTCAGTTTATGCGGTGCTTTATTCGGGGCCCGGGAAACCTGAGGACTAGCATCCCAAGTCAGGATTCCACCGACCCTCATTTTTAGTTCCGCTTTTATACCTTTGACATTGTAGGCTACGTGTATGGTTCTGGTTACAAACAACCACACAAATCATGTAGATAACAATAGATTGTCATCTCTAAAGTTTACTGTTTAACTGCTCCCTCCACCTAGCCCACTACCTGGGTATATTGTTTCATTTCTTTTTCTGGTACAAAGTGTCAGTTTACTTTTCTTTCTGTTCTTCACGGCTGGCCGTTCCTTTTGATCATTGTTCTTCAGGGATCAGCACATTTTTGGCTAGTTCCTGTTAACCTCCCCAGGCCTACCTAACTGTTCTAATCCTTAGCCTAACTACGTTTAAAATTTTCTTTCTACCTCCACAAGTGTAACAATTCCCCCCTTTTGAGCATCCTTCGATTATCCTTTAGCAAGGATGCTCAAGCTTTAGTCTCTTGATAAGCAGGCGGAGGTAATACTTCTTCTGGTATTATTACCTCTTTCCGAGTCATAGCCTTCATTACTCTTCGCGTATGCTGAGTTTCTTTAATAATCATCTCTAGCAAGCACTTATATACTACTAATGCAACCACAACCACTATGACTATCATGACTCCATATTGTACAATTGATGATATCCAACCAGAAACCTGGATCCCTAAGGAGCTGAATAATGCTCCAACCCAATTGTGTTCTGCCTCTTTTTGAACATCGTGGACCTTGTCCTCAATTTGTTCCAATTGACTAATATCTTTTTCTACCTCCTGGGTGACATTTGGGATGTGTACACAATAATGTCCATTTCTATTATGCAGATACCCACAAACTCCATGTTCTTTTAGCAACATCATATCCAAAGCCATCCTATTTTGTATGGTCATTCTTGTGGTAGCCTGGAGTTGCAAATTTAGGTCCTTAAATCCTTTCTTAGTAACTGCAGCTAATCGCTTGGTTTGTCCTAATAATTTGTATAACATTTCCCTATTTCGATAAGTTGAGATGGGTGCAAATAGTGATTCTAATACCCATCCAAATTTAACTCCAGAAGAGGGTTCGTGCCATTCATCTTTTTCATCTAGCCCTATCTCATCCAAATCTTTACTAACATCCCTTCTTTCCCTTTTTTGTATTTCCTTTGGTGTCAATTTTGTCTGTTTCCAAAATGGACACAGAGTGGGTACCCCTAATGTAATTTGGGTGACTAATCCATCTAAGGGCAGATGGGATGTCCATTGTCCATGTCCCAATACCCACACTAAATTTCCTGGGCTATGAACAGTTGTGATTTTACAGTTTACGATAGGATTTCCTTGGCGTGTGCCAATGGTATGATGGTATCCCCTACATTCGCATCCCCACTTTAATGCCATTTTTACTGATACTAACCCGATTCAATTTTCTGGGGTATCACAAGTAAATATTTCCGTACAATTCCACTCTTCCCTTTGGGCATGTGATTGTCTGAAAGAAGTGGAAGTGGACGTAACTATGGTTTTTTTGATAAGAATGATTCTTATTCCCCAACCACTGAATACACCATTGTACCTTTCCAAGATAAGTATAATGTTCCAAAATACTAGGTCCCCATACTGTGGTCCAATCCTTCCAGGCATCAAAATTTTGAGTAACGTTTTGACAATTCATCTCATTCTTCTAAAACTTAGTTGTTATAGTACGGTTTCCACATGGCTCGTTTGTGGGGAGATTGATTAAACACTTCTTAGTATTTTGTATCCACCCATAATAGTTGGGTTTTCCCTTACAATCTGTTTCTTTCATGGCCTGGATTGTTTGACACACATCTTTCTTCACCGTTACTGTCTTAGGGACCAATTGGCAGGTCCAGGAAACGTTTTTTAAAGATTCCGGCATGCCAGTCACTGGTATTATTCCCCACGGTATAGGTTCACCCGCTGCCTGGGGTAGAGGTAAACAAGCTGTAATCTCCGTCACATTCTGCATGAGGCCAAAATCTCTAATCAAACCAATTACTAAATTCTCTTGCCCCTTACTTTTTGTCAAATTTTCATCATTAATTACTTGCCTAGTCATTCTCCCTTCTTGTTTCTTCGGTGGTCTGATCCTTACCTTCACATCTCCATACCCAAAACTTTCCCGAATTAGTATAATGCATGTATATTCTCCCTCATTTTCCCTAGCCATTCTGGGTATCTGCAAAATAGTTATTCCTGCTTGGTGTACTTTATCCCAATCTGTTTTTACCCCTTCCATAATCACTTTATCCCCCGTCACCCATTTCCATCTAGTTATCACTTCTGCGGGTCCAGCTCCCTGGTCATCAATAAACAAATAAGTTAAATTAACATCAGATCCTTCTCCCACTGTCAAGTCAGGCTCAGGTACATTTATCTTTACTACAGTTTCCACAGTTATAATTAAGCTATAAAAGATTAATATCTTCATGGCTTGCTTCTGAACAGCATCTTTGTTGGGGATACATGTTCTACCGACCACTGTGTGGGGACCTTCTTGACCCTGATATAATGGATCCAGTTGTCGATTCCGTCAACCTTGACGGCCGTGTAAGTGGTCATGATCACTTGGTGTGGACCGTCCCATGTTTCCTTCAGTGGTTCCACTGACCAGTTCCTTATGTAGACTTGGTCTCCTGGAAAGATGTCGTGGGCCGGGTTTTCCAGGGGTAGGGGCCGGTTCCACTGCAACGCTCCTCTGAGTGCTGTAAGAGTCCTATTCAGAGACAATACATCATTTAATATCACCTGATCCCCTACCAGATGAGGGTCCCCCTGGTAAGTAGCAGCATGGTATGGTTTGCCGTACAAAATTTCATATGGACTTACCCCTATCCTTTCCCTTGGTTTAATCCTAACTCTTAACAGAGCTAAAGGCAATGCCTGCGGCCACTGGATTTTTGCTTCTTGGCAAATTTTCTTAATTTGATTTTTCAATGTTTGATTCATCCGCTCTACCTTACCACTTGATTGGGGTCTCCAGGGCGTGTGCAGGTTCCAAGTTATTCCTAACGTTACAGAAATCTCCTGCACGATCCCTGCAGTGAAATGAGGACCTCTATCTGATGATAGCCCTAATGGCACCCCAAATCTAGGGATGATTTCTTTCAAAAGTGTTTTTACTACTTCCTTTGCCTGATTGGTCCTGCAAGGGAGAGCTTCTGGCCATCCCGAAAATGTGCACACATACACCAACAGATATTTATATGCTTGGGCTTTTGGTAACTCAGAGAAGTCTATTTGCCAATAATCTCCTGGTTGGGGACCTACCTGCAACTTACCCATTTGTATCTGCCTTCTTACCACTGGGTTGTTTTTGATACATACCGGACACGTTGCGTTTGCTCTTTTTGCCAATGTCAACATCTGGTTTGAGAATATTTCGTTTTTCAAAAATTTTACCATTGCCTCTGCACCCCAATGACACTTATTGTGTTCTGTTTCCAGTACTGTCTTCATGATCCTTACCGGCAGAATCACCTGTCCTGTTGGGGTCACATACCAACCCTTGATATTTTTCCGTGCCTGCAACATTCGAGCCAACTTCTCGTCCTCTGGCGAGTAATGTGGTTTGTCTTCCATGTGCGCAGCGGCAGGGTTGCCCCGAGCTGGTAGCAAAGCTAATTGAGTCTATACTTCTCTGGCCACCTGCTTTGCCACTTGATCCGCTTGTCGATTTCCCTGGATCGTTCCGATGTCCTTTGACGTGCATTACTGCAACTGCCAATGGCTTGTAAATTGCTTCCAATAACATGATTATTTCTTCTCTGTGTTTGATTGACGACCCCTGCGAATTAAGAAGTCCCCGTTCCTTCCACAAAGCCCCATGCACATGTACTACTCCGAATGCGTATTTGGAATCAGTCCATATGTTGACTTTCTTCCCTTGGCTCAGCACCAGGGCTCTTACCAGAGCTCAAATTTTTGCCTTCTGTGCTGACGTGCCCGGGGGCAATGCTTTTGCTTCCGCTATCTGTCGCAAGGTAACTACTGCATACCCTGCATACCTGGTACCTTTTTCCACAAAACTGGACCCGTCCGTAAACAGTTCCCAATCAGGGTCCGGCAGTGGCTCATCCTTCAGATCCTTCCGGCTGGTGTATACTTGTTCGATTACCTTCACGCAATCGTGTTCCAATTCTCCTTCTTCCTGGGAGGACCTGAGGAATTCTGCTGGATTAAGGTGATTTGTTATTTTCAGCTCCACATCATCCTGTTCCCTCAATTGGGCCTGGTACTGGAGCATCCTGCTCGACGAGAGCCAACGGCCCCCCTTTTGCTCCAATACTGTTATGACCATGTGAGGTACATAAACTGTCATATGCTTGCCCAATGTTAGCTTGCGCGCTTCTTGGATCAGGATTACTGTGGCTGCCACTGCTCTTAGACATCCTGGCCATCCTCCACTTACTGAGTCCAATTGTTTAGAAAAGTACCCAACCGGCCTTTTCCAAGACCCCAGTTTTTGAGTGAGCACCCCCAAGGCTAACTTTTGCCTTTCATGTACATACAGTTGAAAGTCCTTGGTTAGATCCGGTAGGCCCAGGGCAGATGCTTCCTTGAGAGCCTGTTTTAACTCCTGGAACGCTTTTTCTTCCGTGTGTCCCCACTTAAATCTTGGTTCCTTCACAACCTCATACAATGGTTTGGCTGTCAGCCCAAAGTCGGGGATCCACAGTCGACACCAGCCAATCATTCCTAGAAAAGATCTTAGTTCCTGATTATTACGGGGTACTGGAATTGCACATATAGCTTGTATGCGATTTACTCCCAAACGACGGACTCCCTGTAAAATTTCACATCCTAAATAGATGACCTTTTGTTTAACCAGCTGTGCCTTTTCTCTGGATACCCGGTATCCAGCCTGTCCCAGCATATTTAGTAATGCAATGGTTAATTTGAGGCAGAGACCTTGTTCTGTGGTACCCAGGAAAATATCATCCACGTATTGCAATACCACATACGAAAAAGGCGAATCTTTTACCTGGGTAATCTTCCATTCCTCAAGTTCCTTGGCCAGCTGGTTACCAAATATGGTGGGCGAAGATTTAAATCCTTGGGGAAGCCTGGTCCATGTGAGCTGGCGCTTCCGTCCCGTGTCGGGGTTTTCCCACTCGAATGCAAAGATATTTCTGCTTTCAGGTGCCAGGGGTATGCAGAAGAAGACATCCTTTAAATCAATTACTGTAAACCATTGAAATTTCTCAGAAACAGATGTTAACAATGTGTACGGATTTGCCACTACGGGATTTATATCTTTGGTGATAGAATTAATTGCCCTTAAGTCCTGTACTAACCTGTAACCGCCGTTAGGCTTTTTGACCGGGAAGATAGGAGTGTTGAATTCAGATTCACACTCCTGCAAAATTCCTAAATTTAAGAATTGAGTTATCATGGGGGCTATTCCTTTCCTAGCTTCCAGACTAATGGGGTACTGCCGTACCCTCACCGGTTGGGCCCCTTCTTTTAATTCCGCTAGCACTGGTACTGCCGCTTTTGATTTACCTGGGGTCCCTGTTTCCCAAAGCCCCCGAAGCCTTTCCCCAATCCAGCGCCACCTCTCCTTCAGGGACCTCCCCGGCCGCCGCGCCGGGCCCCGCCGGCCTCGGCGTGCAGACAGCCGCCCGCCCGTGCGGGGTGGCCGGGGAAGAGGCCCGCGCCTCCCCCCCCCCGATGCCGCCGGCGCCCTTTCTCCTTTTCTGTAGAATCCATAATAGTGTCCAGCAACATCTGCAAATCATTCCAATCAGGATTCTGAGTTTTTATTACCATTTTCACAACCCGAGCCACTTTCTCAGAATTTTCCCTGTACGCCACCGCCAATTGTTTTCATATTATTAAATAATTCGGTGAAAAAGGAACCTTTATCATCGCCTTCCCTCCATCCGCTCCCACTGCCTCTCGCAGCGGAGCCATCAACTGAGGCTGCGAAAAACCGCCTCCTTTCTCCAGCCTCCCTCTCCGAGTCCGCTCCGCACGCGGCGTTCTCTGCTGATCAACCCAATCCTCCTGCTCTATCCCCTCCTCAGATGAGGAAGGAAGAGGGACCCTAGCCGTATTTACCGGGGGAGCCTCAGGAGGTGGGAGACGCGGCGCGCTCGGGGAGACCAACAAAGACACATCCTCCTCCTCCTCCGAGAACCGTATTTTACGCTCTTTACAACCAGGGCATTTATCACATTCTACTTTCATGGTTTTTAACACCAACAATCCACAAGCCTTTTGCCACTCAGGTTTTCCTTTCAGATAAGAGAACAAATCCAAGTACTGTATCTCATCCCACTTCTCAGTTTCCCGCAAGAAACTCATCATAGGACTTAATATTTCAGGGGTTATTGTACCATTCCGTGGCCACTGCATTCCCCCCGTTTCATATTCAGGCCACACATGATTACAATAATCAATCAAGGTTTTCCTCCGCAATTCCTGCCCAAAATTACCTTCTTTACAATGTGTTTTTTTTGTTGTTGTTGTTGTTGTTGTTTTTGGTTTGTTTTTTTTTTTTAACAGACAGCCGAGAGGCGAATCCTCAGGAACATCATTGTCATTACAAGACAGAGCTCTGAAAGTTTTAAACGGCAGCATGCTGACACTTATACTTGCGCGCGCTCACACACACACAAAACCAATATACGGCCGATTACCAAATTCCTATACCAAATACCAAAGTTGCCTATACTCGTCGCCGCGAGTGGCAAGTGCTGGATCTGCACAGCTTTCTACTTGCTGTGTCTTATGACCAGCGCCTAGGCTTCCAAACAACCAACCCTTTATACCAACCGTCCTATAAGGAATAAAGCACCTTCGGGCTTACCTTATGGTCGTCCGTCAGGCGCGGGGTCGGGCACGGGTTGATGTCTCCCCCAGGAATCACCTGGTGCCGGCTTGGAGTGGATCAGCACGTGAACCGCCCCAGCCACCTCCGGAGTCCCATCTGGGTCGCCAGAAAACTGTTGCCCGTAATTAAGACACAAACCAGCAAAGTCAGTTTATGTGGTGCTTTATTCGGGGCCCGGGAAACCTGAGGACTAGCGTCCCAAGTCAGGATTCCGCCGACCCTCATTTTTAGTTCCGCTTTTATACCTTTGACATTGTAGGGTACGTGTAGGGTTCTGGTTACAAACAACCACAAAAATCATGTAGATAACAATAGATTGTCATCTCTAAAGTTTACTGTTTAACTGCTCCCTCCACCTAGCCCACTACCTGGGTATATTGTTTCATTTCTTTTTCTGGCGCAAAGTGTCAGTTTACTTTTCTTTCTGTTCTTCACGGCTGGCCGTTCCTTTTGATCATTGTTCTGCAGGGATCAGCACATTCTTGGCTAGTTCCTGTTAACCTCCCCAGGCCTACCTAACTGTTCTAATCCTTAGCCTAACTACGTTTAAAATTTTCTTTCTACCTCCACAAGTGTAACAGTGGGGTCTGCGTGGCTGCACCGACCTCGATTTTTGGGACGATTAATAAACAGTCCCTTGCCTTCCTCCATGTCTCCTGCTCCTCTAGGGCTTTTTTTAAGGCACTCTTTACCTTCCCCCATGCCTTGAGGTGTTTTCCCGTGCCTGAGGACATGGTCTCCTCGGCTAATGCATTAGTGCATTTACTCCACACCTTTGGGTGGAGGATATCCACCACCTGGTCAATGACCCCTATCTCTAACAGCCTTGCAACTGCGAGAGTAAAATCTTTGGGCTTACAATCAATCCCCCACTGTCTATGCAACTCAGATACGACCTTTACAAGGGCTTCCATCCTCCTTGTTGGTCCGGGAGCATCCTCCCAGCCGGTCTGGATCCTGCCGCTCTGGCTGCCGTTCACCCGAATCCAGGCAAATTTCCCGATCCCAACTCCGATTCCGACCTCAATTTTTTCCCGGGTTTCGGCACCAGTTTGTTGCCTCCAGCGAGGCGTGGCGACCTGGTTCAAGAACGACACGGCGACCACTCCCGGGTTGCTTGGGCCATCAGCTCACAGACATCAATATGATGGACAGCAAATGGCGTTTATTGTTTATGTTACACCGCATTTTATAGCCTAGGTTTACATCGTCACTTCCACCTGCTTGCGTCAGGGACCCGTACCTATTGGTTGTCAGGAGGGAAGCCCTATCTTATCTTTCCGTACAGCACGATAACTTCCGGCCGCCAAGCCTAAACTACCACATTTAAAACCTTAACTACCACCTCTGGGCTTTTTTTTGGAATGGATTTGATTTTCCATGCTGCTCGTTCCACTGCTGCAGCAGTAGATGAGTGTACCCAGAGTTTATTCTCCTGGATCCTGTCTTACTCTTTCCCAAGGCTTTCCAATTGCTTCCCTGGGCAGGATGCAGTCAGGTGATGCAGAAAATGTTGTGGAATTTGTTTCTCACTAGTGAGAAACCCTGGTTTCAGCCCAGCCTTTCCCTTCTCCCTGGCACCCAAAAAGTGCTTTTTGAGGTGGTTATTGCTGTTTGAGTAGCATGAAAGAAAAGTCCCCTTCCCTGGCAGGGGCTCATGATTAGTCCAAAAGTTTCTTGAGTTTTTCTCTTTCTCTTGGCAGAGTTATTTTGGATGACAGGGAAGGTGATTCCATTGAGGCAGAGTTAAATAGAATAAAAAAAAATAAGGGTTAGAAGGGACCAGCCTGTTCCAGTGCTCTGTCACCCTCACAGGGAAAAAAAATTCTCCTTTTTATTTATATGGGACCTCCTATTCTCAAGCATTCATTGTCTCTTTTCCTGTCAAATAAGTGAAGTTTCTTCCTTCTGTTAGAGCCTCTTTCAAGTGCTCACCATGCCAGTTTCCTCCCCTTTTAATGACCGACAGGATATCAGGTTGTATATGGAATGGATACGGAAAATATTGCTTCTGGAAAGGGGAAAGAAGGACAGAGCTGTAGGTGACCATTGGGACCTAACAAAAGGCTGATATTTCTTGCATATTTTTTTAAAATAAACTGCAGCTTTCAATTAAGGTGGAATACATCTTCCTCCTTCAGGAAAAGCCATGTTCTGAACCAATACTTAAAAATTTCTCAGTGTAGAGGGAAAAAAAGATGGTGTGTTTGTCAGTGCCATAATGAAGCTTGAGTGTGCTGTAAAAATTCCTCTAAAGCATGAGAGGTGGTTTTTGTGCTGAAACCAGGAGGTTTGAGTGTGTTTGACTTCCCATGAGCTTTTCCAGTGCTTTTCCAGGAAATGGGAAAATGGGGAAAAAACTGCCAGTTTGGCGCCTACTGCAGAAAAAGGGCTGGGAACCTGAGGAATCCTATCAGAAATGATGTTATAGCTGTTCTTGATTAAAATGAAGCCCCTGGTTTCACTCTGATTTTAATACTGAGTCAGCAGATGATAAATCCAGTCCTGGTGCCTAGCCCTTTACCAATTTTTTTTTTCTTTTAGCTCCTGCTGAGTTTCTTTTTGTGTGTGTGTTTTTTTCTGTCTACAGGTCGACAAACTTTCTTGCCAGGTGAAAGAAGAGCCTAAGGCAGGCATGATGGGAGGAGAAACACAAAAGAGGACCAGCAAGTGGAGATGAACACCCTGAAAAATACAAATATACCCTGAGACAAAGCATTGTTCTAAAGGAAAAATATGAAAAGCTGTATCTGGAGGAAGTGAAAAAGAGAAGATAGTTACAAAATGAACTGGAAAGGTAGGTACAGGCTTTTTGGAGTGGTAATAAGAGTTTCCTTTTTTCCTCCTGTCTTTTCCTGCTGGGGTTCCTCTTCTACACCTGGTCAGCATTATGTTTGTAAGCCTGAGATGGCATATTTGTGGGGAAAGTTCTTTAAGACACTTTGCCTTCATTAGAACTGCCTTAATTTCTCTTGAGTGTTCCCAGAGTAGCAGCATTGATCATGGAGTTAATAGGATTTTCTTCATGGATTCTGTTTCCAAAGGGAATGTATGGCAAAAAAGATGAATTTCATGTCCCTTATGGAATAAAGGGAGGCCCTGCAGAGCAGAGAATTTGATTCTGTGAAGTAAAAAAAAAAAAAAAATGTCTTTTTTTAGCTGCTATTTTATCAGCTAGTCTGAGGTTTGAGCTCTCCATGGAAAAGGAGGGTAGCTCAGCATTGGTTTTCTCTGCCTTTTGGAAGAAGCACAGAGCATTCAGAGGTGGCTTTGAAGCTCTGGTGCTGAGAAGTCCCAAGCCCTTGGTTTGATTGCTAATATATAAGCTCTCCAAAACCCCTCAGGTCAAATTCTGGGGTTGGTCACTCCTAATCCTCTCTATTTTCTGAAATCAACAAATAATCAGAGACTATGGGTAACTCTGCCAAAGTGTTCCTGCCAGAGATAATTCTTGGGATGTGTCTGAATTTTTTCAGAGCTGATGATGAAGTACCAAAAGCCAACACTGCACTCCAGGAAAAGGGCATCAGAAGAAGAACTTCAGTCACAAGCAGCTTGGAGAGCAGAATTCTGGCTCCAAGTCCAGCTCAGCTTTCAACTCACCTGGGACATCCTGGCAAAGAGTTTGGCACTGAACAGGAATCCAAGTCCAGTAGCTCAGTTGGTGGGAATCTTCATTTGATCAAAGTTCTCCTTCATTGCAGTGCTGACATTTCCCAGGAAGACTCTGATGGGCTGATAGATGAGGATTATGCTTTTATTCACAGCTATTCCAAGCCTCCAAACTTAAAAATTTGCTGTCAGGTCACTGATTGCGTTATTTCCTTACGCCTCCCACTCCACAACAAGCCCCATGTTCTTCTCCTCAGGATTTATGCCCCACCCCTCCAAGCTGACCAAAAGTCAAATTCTACACCTAATCTACACTGCCTCTCTCAAAAAGTTCCTGCAGAGAAGATCAGAACCCTTGATGACTTCAACACCAGAGTAGGAAAAAACTATGAAGCCAGGAAAGGTGTCCTGGGCAAGCATGGTGTTGGAAACTGTAATGAGAATGGACGTCTCCTGCTGGAGTTTTGTGCTGAGCAGCAGCTCACCATCACCAGCACTCTCTTCCAGCAGAAATACAGCCTGAAGACAACCTGGAAGCATCCTGGATCCAAGCACTGGCACCTCACTGACTATGTCTTAGCATGTCAGAGATATGTTGGCGATGTCTGTCCTCGCCGAGCGATGCCTGGTGCAGAATGTCCTACAGACCACTGCCTTGTGCCATGCAAACTTACCCTCTGCTTGAAGCCCAAACCTAAGAGGGGTGGCATCCCAGGGAGGAGGCTCAAAGTGAACCATCTTCCAGAAGGTGCAGTGAGAAACAGCTTCCAGGTAAACCTTCAAGTTGGGCTTTTAGATCATCCAATGGATCCCTCTCCCGAAGCGAATCCCCAGGGTTCTCCTCAAAGAAAACCAAAGATTGGGATCTCACCCAAGAGATCCCAGAATTGTTGACAAAGAAGAGAACCTCTGAAATTTCACTGTTATGGTATACATGTGGAACTGAAAATATAAAATATGTCTCTCGGACCAGTTTTTTTTCCTTTGGCAGGTAAATTACCATATGTTTATCTCAAGGAATGCCTGACAGACACCTGGTTGCCCAAACCTAGCAGGGTTCCAGGACACAAAGATAAGAAATGACTCATCCCAGGAAGCCTGGAGATTTGTATGTATCAGGGCCATCTTGAATGAAGTGACCCGCCCTTTCCTTTTGGGGGATAAATAACCCTAGGAAAAGACGGGAAAGCACGCGCTTTTTCGTCTCGACGTCTCCTCAGCTCGTCACCCCAATTTCCAGCTACGGAAAGACATCGCAGCGACGCAACAGCGAAAACCATGAGCAGCTCCCAGCCCGAAGAACCAGGATCAACACTCCAGCCCGAGGCCTGGCCCTGCGCGGACGGTGATATTTTCTCTCTTTTGTTTCTCCCTTTGTTACTCTTAACGACCATCGATTAAGGTGCTTACTGTATACAAAGTTCTTATTGCTAGTATAACCGGCTTTCCCTGTTTAGAAATAAACTTTGTAACTAATTTTAAATCCAGCAGTTGGGTTATTTGTCAATTCAAGCGTCGTCTCTGAGTCAGTGGCTGAATTTTCCTCGCAATCAAAATATAAATAATAACTTGGATCGTAACATTTTTATTGGCGTCACGAACAGGATACAATCGAGGAATAATTTCAGAGCCTGCTCTTAGATTGAGGCCTGAATTGCAAAACTAACTCTTAAAGAAATTTAAAATAACTTAAAGTCAAAATAAAACAAATGGAGGCTATCGCTTGTTCTGTTAAGCCTAGCGAAGGTAAAAGCCAGACTGTTACTCTCTATAAGGAGGAAGAATTCCGTGAATATGCTCTTGTTCGTCCTTTCTGGGACCACCTAACGGCTCATAATTATATCCCGAAGGATGGTCTCTGTGATTTAATTTACACTACTTATAAGAAGGGTGACTTTACCGCCCTTGCTAAACCTGTAAAATTGTTAGACATTCCTTCTGCTCTGGACAAAGACAGTAAAAAAAACGTGAAAAAATATGGGGTAGACCTTTTTAATGCACGTTACTTCTTTATCCTGGCTGGTATAATTTGGCAGGAGAAAGAAGAAATGCGCCAAAGATTGGAAAATCTTCAAAGTAGCATGTTTGTAGAATTCGGCGACCTCCTAAGGAATATTGAGGAAGCTGAGCCAAATTCTGAAGTGAGCACTGACCTTGGCCCAATGCTGGAAGGCACTACATCTGCATCTGAATATACATCGGACGATGGGGAACATATATCTCCTGAAAAACCCCGCAGAAAAACTGTGTGTTTTGCACCAAAAAAAAAAAAGAGGCAGACCTTCCATTTTAAAATCAAAGCCACAGCCGAAAGTTGCCAACACGCAAACAGCCACTCCTCCTCAGGCTGTTAATCCGCCCGAGGGAGAAATAGCTGAACTACGTCGATGGGTCAGCACATTTATAAGAACTGGAGCCCAAAAAATTGATAAATTGGAGGAAAAATTTCAGCAGCTCATGAGTGAAAAATCCTCTACTCGATCTTCTTCCTGTCCTGATTCTTCTGATTCTTCAGAAGAGGACAATATGCCTGTAACCCATAAGCTTCTCCGTCCTGTAATCAGGACAGACCATACACGAGAATTAGATTGAGGGCGAGAAATGGTAACCCATAAAGAATTCACATACTCTCCTCTGGAACTGAGCCAATTAAAAAGACAATTTTGCAGATTGCCTCTGGAAACTGATATAGACTATGTGGTAACAGTTTCATCTTCGGGTGGTGACCACATTTTATTATCAGAAAAGGAAGCCTCCGGTCACTGGGGTCCTAGAGTTATGTTAATTACTGGTAACTCCAGAGCACCCTGGTCCCTGACCCAACGAGCTGCCTATAATATGGGCTTCGATGATCCCATAACAAGAGGAGAACCCCATGTATTAAGAGGGGGCCTCACCCAGATGCTGGATAATGTGCATAAAGCCAGTGTAATTCAACTGATTTATGACCACGCTCTGGTGATTAACCAGGAAAGCCCACTGATGCTAAAGGTAAAGCCTGAGAAGATGGATGTTCTCATCAGAGGGCTACCTACGCAACTGCAAAATCTAGCCCTGCAGATCAAGGCTAGAATCGAAAATTCAAATAAAAATTCGCTACTAGGCTCAGACTATACATGGTCCGACCTACTAACTGAACTAACAGAATTTGGACGTAAATATGTGGCACCCGAAACTGAGTCTGCATCTCTAAGGATTCTTCAAACCCCAGAAAATCATAATTATAACCAAAAATTGACATATGCCACTGCGGCTGCCAGACCTCCCCGAATTCCTCCCCAGCAGCAGGAGGAATCACGGGGTGACTGGACAGTTGTAAATAGAGGAGGCAGATGACGAAATAACAATTACAGAAATAATAATAATAATTATAATAATAATAATAATAATAATACTCCACGTCCAAATAGGCCCGCTCGAGACAGAAATAATTCACCACCAAGTGAATTGAGACCTTTTGCAAAGCTTAAAGAGGAAGCTAAACGAAAAGGCATCCCTCCTTCACTTTTGAGTCACAATTTTACCTATGGCCATCTAAAAGCCTTGGTAGAAGAATGGCCTGCCAGGTCACATTCAGGGGAAAGGTCTGGAAACTCCCATAATCCGGGAAACTAAAAAGCCCTCTCTCTGCTACTAAAAAGAAAGCAAAAAGACAAGAGAGAGAGGAGACAGGCCCTGACCCCAGCTCAGTGAATTTTAACCCCCTGAATGAACCTGGGGAAATTCTCCCTACAAATCAAAATGACTGCTCTAAAAATTATGAACAATCAAATCCTAAAATATCAAGTCCTCCAAAAGACTGGCAAAATGTGCTAAGATTGGTCTTGAATAAAAATGGGGATTTGGAACTTTCATGTGCTGTTGGACCGAAGTGCTACCCTGTCACTTTTGTAGTGGACACAGGGGCACAGATCTCCACGTTAAAATCTGATGTAGCCAAAAAATGTGGTATTAATTCTTCTCTCAAACCAATATTTGTTAGTGGTGCTTTGGGCACCCCTGTGTTGCAGAAAACCGCTAAAGTTTCCCTTAAACTACCGGGAGACGAAGAGTTAATCCGAACCCAAATGATTGTGGACAATATTCCTTACAATTTGTTAGGAATGGATGTATTGATTGGCAGATTGTGGAGAGATGAAAACGGTCGTCTTTGGAATTTTGGCACCCCCAGTCTTAAAGTTAGACTGCTAACAGCTGCCCCTCGCCTCCCTCGAAGCAAAATCACGAATATTAAGCAATATCCTATTCCCTTAGCAGCTAGAGAAGGTATCAGGGATGTAATTTCTCATTTGAAACAGAAAAATATAATTGTGCCTTGCCATTCACCTTATAATTCCCCGATTTGGCCCATTAGAAAACCAAATGGAAAATGGAGAACGACAGTAGATTATAGGAAACTAAATTCTAACACTGAAAAATTAACTGCAGCCGTCCCAAACATTGCAGATCTGGTGCTAGAAATCCAGGAAGCAGCACACCCAGTGCTTGCATCTCTGGATGTAAAAGATATGTTTTTCCAAATTCCAATTGACCCTGAAGATCAAAAATACTTTGCTTTTACCTGGAATGGAATGCAATATACATTTACCAGGCTGCCTCAGGGCTATAAACATTCTCCCACGCTGGCTCACCATGCTCTTGCGCAGGAACTGGAAAATATCACCGAAATAAAAAATAACCCAGATGTGAAGATTTACCAATACATTGATGATGTACTGATAGGTGGTAAAACTGAGCAAGCTGTGAGAACAGTTTATGATGCCATAATTGGGCACTTAACAAACTTACAAATTGAAATACCTGAGGAAAAAAGGCAGCCTCCCTCCCAGGAAACGAAATTTCTAGGTATTACATGGAAGGGTGGGACATGGAATATTCCACGGGATACTCTGTCTCACTTGGGAGAAATAAAAGCACCCACAAATAAAAAGGAATTGCAGGAAATTATGGGGACTTTGCAATATTGGCGAAAGCACATACCAGACTTGTCAATAATTGCCAGGCCTCTATACGACCTGCTGAAAAAGCATCGCCTATGGGAGTGGAATCATTCCCATGAAGAGGCGTAAAAACTCCTCTTATTAGAAGCACAAACCTTTCAAACTCTGGGACCTCTTCACCCTTCAAACCCAATAGTAATTGAATGGGGCTTTTCCCCTAGCGCCTTCTCTTACCACTTTTGGCAACGAGGCCCGGCTGGAACCCCCAGACCTATATCGTTTTATTCACAGTCATTAAAAGCCTCTGAAAAGTGCTATTCAATTCTAGAAAAGGCTTTGCTTACCGTCAGCACGGTGCTGAAAGAGATAAGCAAGATTATTCGAAAACAACAGGTAATCCTGCAGGGACCCTTTAAAGTGCTTAAGCAGGTCTTATCTGGCAAACCGCCCCCTGATGGTATCTCTCAGAAAGGTACTATCAGGAAATGGTACAGTCAGATTGAATATTATGCTGAGCTGTTTCAAATTACAGAAGGCCCAGATAAACAGTTGAAAATTCAAGAACCCCTGAACTCCACAGATGAGAAAGATTTAATTATGAAAACTCCTAGCCCCAGTAAGGAAGCCCCGGAATTTGAAAGCAGTATGCATAATGCCTGGTTCACTGATGCTTCTTCCAGAAGACAGGGAAAAACATGTTTTTTTAAATCAGCTGCGATTAAACCCTCCACAGGCGAACAAATAATTAACCAAGATGAAGGAAGTGCACAAGTAGGTGAACTGGATGCTGTTTTGAATGTATTTGTAAAAGAAAAAGCAACTACAGAACCTGTATATATCTATACAGACTCTTTTGCTGTATTTAAAGGCTGTGTTGAATGGGTAACTTTCTGGGAGATTAATAACTAAGAAATTAATAGCGTACCAGTATGGCATACAGAAAAATGGAAGGAAATCCTAGAAATTGCTAAACGAAATCCCAGTTTTCATGTAGGATGGGTACCATCTCACAAATCCGATTTGAAAAATGAAGCAAGCAAATATAATAACCTAGTTGATGAATTGGCAAGAATTAATGTAATTGAAATCAGAGATGCTCTTAATCAAGGCGAAGTCCAAGAATGGGGAAAATTATTAGAATGGCTTCATTGCAAAAGGGGTCATTCTGGTATCTTTGATTTGTATAAAGAAGCACAATCGCATGGATGGTCTGTTACACGTGAGCAATGTAAAACAATTATTTCTGCTTGTGATTTGTGTAAAATTCAGTTGGGAGACCACCCTTAAACAGCTGACCATTTACATCTCAGAGATGGTAAAACATTATGGTCAACTTGGCAAATAGATTATATAGGACCCTTCCGGAGGTCGGGAAACAAACAATATGTTATTGTGATGGTGGAAGTGATATCTGGGTTGACATGTGCTGAAGCTTGTGCAAAAGCAAATGGGGAAAATACTGTTTCTTTCCTGAAGAAGGTTTTTGGAATTTTGCCTAAACCTACCAGTATTCAGTCTGATAATGGTACTCATTTCACTTCCCACTTGGTCCAGCAATGGGCAAAAAGTGAAAATATTAACTGGACTTTTCATATTCCTTACTATCCGCAGGCTAATGGAATTGTAGAACGGACAAATGGGTTGACAAAAAAACTCATTAGGCCTCAAGAAAGTAATTGGCATGACAGACTTAACTATGCCATTGCCACGGTCAATAATCGGTGGGGTGTAAACGGCTGCCCCCGCCTGACAGCATTCTTTCCCTTGTCGCCTACTCAAGACAACAGCGCTGAGAAGTCGCCTCCCAGGAACTTCAGGCGACGCCTCTTGCCTGGGCAAACTGCTTATGTGAATTTACCTAACATTGGTAATATTAAGTTACTCTTGCAGACTCCCCTGAATTCAAATACATGGATGGCAGCTGACATGAATGACAAACAACACAAGATTAGCACAAACTGGATAATCTGTGTGGAATAATGTTTAAACTATCTTTTACCCTGTATACTATAATCCAATGTTTGGTTTGGTTTTTTTTTTTTTTTTTTCCCCTTTTGGGTCCTTTATGTAATTAGGTTTTGTGTATTAGGACTGAATGCAGGTGAATTACTGTGACTGCAGATATCAGTAATCCCAGGACATCAAAATAAAATGACCCCGGTGTACAGCTTCAGAATTGGCTACTCTGAACCTGGCACTGGAAGAAATTACTTACTGCTGGCTGGGAGGCTAGCCACCTCTTTAGCCTAGGTAAAGTAATTTATACCATCATGGTTTCCTCCATGCTTGCTCCTGGATTGCAGTTATCTGTTGTACATTTTATTGGTGACATAATTTGTATGTGTCTGACATGTTCCTATGTTTTTGTATTTGTATGAAATGAACCTATGTTATGTACTTCTGCTTATTGCATTGTATTATATATTATGATTATTGTAATCCCTATATTTATTATTACTATTACTATTGTTATTATTAGCTCTCATATATAATCGACATTTTTATTTTCTGATTTACTTGCTGAGATTCTGTAACCGTCAATATTTTACCTTTCTTTCTATACATTTGTATGTGTCCCTACCTGATACAATTGGTTTGGACAAGCATATACTTCACTTGTATTAAGTTGTTTCTTTGTAACCTTAACTATGTGCCCTCTGCTACCTTTTAGCCGTAAAATGTCAGTAATAATTTTTTTTTATATATATACATGTATATATATCAATGTGTTTATCCCAAAACGCACTCCCCTAGCCTCAAAACCCACGGGGTGAGGTGACATAAGGTGGTGGAGTATGTATGTGTGGTTTCTCCTACAGTTTACTCCCCGCAAACACACGTTAACAAAATTCTGGCTTTTGAGCTAGATAAACGTGCGGTGGAAAAAGGAACTGTGCTAGGCATGGTGGGATTCTCGGTTGTCCACTAAAGGAAATCTCGGAGATAGAATCGGCCTGCTGTACAGCACAGATTATAAAAAAAAACCCACACGACATAACCACGCCAAATGGGATGTGCATATATAGGGATGTGTGTATATGTATATACATATAAAAAATCATATCTGGGAAAAATAACTGACCCAAGAGCCACAGGGTGAAATGTGGTATACATGTGGAACTGAAAATATAAAATATGTCTCTCGGACCAGTTTTTTTTTCCTTTGGCAGGTAAATTACCATATGTTTATCTCAAGGAATGCCTGACAGACACCTGGTTGCCCAAACCTAGCAGGGTTCCAGGACACAAAGATAAGAAATGACTCATCCCAGGAAGCCTGGAGATTTGTATGTATCAGGGCCATCTTGAATGAAGTGACCCGCCCTTTCTTTTTGGGGATAAATAACCCTAGGAAAAGACGGGAAAGCGCGCGCTTTTTCGTCTCGACGTCTCCTCAGCTCGTCACCCCAATTTCCAGCTATGGAAAGACATCGCAGCGACGCAACGGTGAAAACCATGAGCAGCTCCCAGCCCGAAGAACCAGGATCAACACTCCAGCCCGAGGCCTGGCCCTGCGCGGACGGTGATATTTTCTCTCTTTTGTTTCTCCCTTTGTTACTCTTAACGACCATCGATTAAGGTGGTTACTTTATACAAAAGGTCTTATTGCTAGTATAACCGGCTTTCCCTGTTTAGAAATAAACTTTGTAACTAATTTTAAATCCAGCAGTTGGGTTATTTGTCAATTCAAGCGTCGTCTCTGAGTCAGTGGCTGAATTTTCCTCGCAATCAAAATATAAATAATAACTCGGATCGTAACAACTGTCTTCCAAAAGATCCAGTGAGAAGCAGCTTCCAGGTAAACTGTCAAGACTTTTAGGTCATCCCATAGATCACTCTTCGGAAGTGATTTGACAACACATTAAAAAGAGCATCCTGCAATCTCTGAAGAATCCCTAGGGTTCTCCTCAAAGAAAACCAAAGATTTCTTTGAGGAAAACACCCGAGAGATCCCAGAATTGTTGACAAAGAGAAGAGAACCTCTAAAATTTCACTGTCTTCCAAAAGATCCAGTGAGAAACAGCTTTGATGAAAACACCACGGTGCAGTCATCATCACCCTGTAGAAGAAGAAAGGAGAAAAGTCAAACTGCTCACACTACTGAGCTATAACTGCTCTCCATTGATGGAAAAATCCTTGGAAGAATACTGTGGTTTTCCCTGGAGGTGAACATTCCATGTGTCATCACCAGAAAAAAAAAAAAAAAAAAAAGGCTTAAAGGAAACCACTGAACCACTGACAACTCTGGGGTGCAGGTATGTGAAGCCAAATATTTTGAATTAGAGTCCAGACTGCTAAGTAACATCATAGAGTTGATTGAGAGTAATTATAGAGTATAGAGTAAATATAGAGTAAATTATAGAGTAAAATATACAATAAGGTAAAGAAAATCAGCAGAAAGTGACTAATGGTGATGGCAGAGTCGTAAAGAGGAAGGTGGTGTTGCTATCTGAAGTTGGGTACAGTTTTCTTAGGATGGGGAAAAATCTTTTCCACGATGCTGGGTATTTCCTGTTCTGCTGCTTTATTTCCAGCTGAGCTGTGTTGTTCCTGCAAACAATGCAGTCAAATGCATTTTTTCCCTATACAGAATACATATTGAAGTGAAGAAGATTTGTCTGTAAAAGGCAGATGTGTGTGATTAGACATGCTTGGTCTTCCTCTTTGTAAGAGAAAGCTCATGCTAAAAAACCTTGGAATTTGGTGACCTTTGATGTTTCCCTGCCTCTGCAAAACGTGTGTGTGTTTGGCCATGCTAAGAAGTGTTTGAAAAGATTTTTTCCTGAGGGTATTTCTGAGGGGAATAGGGCAAGCATCCTGTTGGTGTTGGGCAACTGGGGCAGGGCTGGGAAGAGGGGTCTGGAGTTCTGAGTAACACCTCAGGGGAGAGTGGAGCACATTATTCCCTCTTTTGGGACATGGTTTAGTGGTGTTGGTTTCCCAGTTGGACTGGAGGATCCTAGAGGTTTTTTCCAGCCTTACTGATTCTGTGGTTCTGTGATTCTGTCCACACAGGAGGCTGTGGTAGTCAAGGTTTGCAGTGTGGTAATTTAGGTTTGAAATGTGACAGTTAAGGTTTGGCGGCCGGAAGATATTGTGCTGTACGGAAAGTTAAGATAAGGCTTCCCTCCTGACAACCAATAGGTACGGGTCCCTAACGCAAGCAGACGGAAATGACGGTGTAAACCTAGGCTATAAAATGCGGTGTAGCATAAACAATAAACGCCATTTGATGTCCATCATATTGATGTCTGTGAGCTGATGGCCCGGAAAACCTGGGGTTGGTTGCTGAGTCGTTCTTGAACCAGGTCGCCACGCCTCGTCGGAGGCAACAGAGGCATTGGCCCAGCTCCAGAGGGAAAGCCATTTATTCCATCAGCTGCTGCACAGGGATGCTTTAATGACATTTTCCACAAACTCTGCTGAAAAGCAAGTTTCCACGCTGGAAAAGATGAACAAGGAATTAAAGGCCAAGTGTGCTGGTTTAAGAGAACAAGTCTTAAACTATGAGGCTGAAAATCAAAAAAAAGGGAGGTAAAGGACACACTTTTTGCAGTGTTGAAGGCTCTATGTTTTGCTGTTCATTTCTGCATTCTGTCTTTGGGACCTGCCTGTTCCTCAAAAAAGTCAATTTCAGCCACTAAACTTTCTCTTCCCTTCTCTATTTTGTGATATGCAGCAATCTTTAATTTTTTTCTGTGTGGCTGTGTTAGGCTAATTAACTGCTCAGAAGACTGGTTAGAAGGTTAAAGTTTTTTTCTGCAAATTCCACCAGTCTCAGGCAGAGCAAAGATTTAAAAGTTGCTGTACCCATTTTGTTACTTTTTATTTTCTGGAAAACAGGAACTAGTCCTGTTGAGTAATTAGACACTGTTTGTCTGTGAATAGTGATGTGCACAGTGCTTTAAAATTCCATTTCTTTCTTCCTCTCAACCCCAGAGCGTTTGAGTGAGGTGAATACCTGCATGTGTCAGATAACCACCTTATTCTTCATTTTTCAGTTTCTTGAAGAGGGAAGAGGGGGAAGAATTCCAGGAGTGCTGTCAATGGTTTTCCCCTGGGAGAAACTTTGTATTCCTAGTGCCAAAATACCAGGTTCCTTTGGGAGATGGTAGTTGGGTGGGTGGCTGGAGGAAAGGAGGCACTGTCCAGATTTATGAAAGTTGTTACTCTAAAATTAACTTGGTATTAATTTCATATATTAAATTATGTATTAGTTTAATTCTTTGTAGAATGCAGAAAGAGACCCAAGAACCATCTCATACAAAGTCCTGCCTTTAGTCACCAGAGTAAGATCTGCAGTCAACCTGTGGCTTTTGCATCAAACAGATTGCTTTGAGTTTTGTTGAAAAAATACCATGATTCAGTGTATGCTGGTGTATTGTTCAAAAAGTATAATATTACCTATAATATAGAATTTATTATTTGTTTATGTATTAGAAAAAAGGAATCTCCATGAGCTGCTCCATGAATTTGCAGGGGCTGACTGCTGGTGGCAGGAAAAATTTTCCTACTTTTTAAGTCAAGGCAGTTGTAACTGTATAATCAAATAAGTTAAAGACAGAATTCATGTCCTTATAACTTTTTTCATGCTCATCTAACCATTTCATTTAATGTCAGAGAGATGACATTAAAAAGCTGTCTGTGGCAGAAGCTTCACTGGAAGTTGCGATGAGGCGCTGCAGGAACCTGGAGGAGCAAACTCCATTCAAAGATTGCTTTGAAGCTTTAATGCTGAGCAATCCCAAGTCTTGGTAACTCTTGCAGGTTTGACTGCTATGATACAGGCTCCCCAAAACCCTTCAGGTCAAATGGGTTTGGTCATTCCTAATCTGTTCCTGCCAGAGAGAATTCTTTGTGTCTGAATGTTTCAGAACTGATGGAAAAAGAAAAAAAGGAAAAGCCAACAGAAAGCTTTGTGGAAGGTGGAAGAACACACTTCCCATCAGTGGCTGCAAATCCAGTTCACCATTCAACTCACCTGGGACATCCTGGCACCAGCCTGGTTCTGAACAGAAGTCCAGGTCCAGTAGGAAGCATCCCCAGTTCACCCATAGGAGCAGAACCATTGATGAACAGGATTTCCTCTTCTGCAGCCAAGGTAAACATTTTGAAATCCCACCCTCAGCTACTGCTGAAGAGCATCTGTAAGCAAGGTTGTGCTTTTTAGCCTGAAGTTACAACTCATTTGCAGGGATTACTCCTGGTGTAACTCCTCCTCATCCCAATACAACATCTGGTGTTCTAGGGGTGAAAAGTTTGGGTTTTGAGGGTTGTTTTCCAAGAGTGCCCAGAAACCAAAGATGATGCCATAGGATGTTCCCAGCGAAGCTTTAAATTAAATTTTCTTATCTAGGATGTATGACTATAATAAATAAATCTGCAAGAAATCTCACTTCATACCTCACTGTGGGAGATCCACTGTGTGTAAATTTGGTCATTGCTCTCCCTTTAGTTCTGGAGAGAGGGCCCTTCCCTCCACTCTGCTGGTTTATGGCCTCACTTCTTTGGCATTTGGAGTTACTGCCTGTTTTTGTATGGATTTGGAGAATGTTTTAGAAGTTTAATATTGCAAAATGTTAATGGCGTGTTTTCTGCATAATTCTAGTACAAGTGGGAACAGGATGACTTTGTCACTGAAGATCCCAGACATGGTAATGTGTCATGCTAGACTAAGTAAAAAGATGACTGCTCCTATCTCTTGAAAACATCTTGAAAGCTGTTTAGTTCCTCTGCTAAGCGCAGGGTTTTTTTCTGGTAGCTTTACACTTACTTGAACATGGAAACTTTCTGCTTACAAAATGCTTTGTAAGCAGCTGCTTGAAAAAATTAAAACAAACCAAGCAGAAAGGAATCTGATCCATTTCCTCCACACAGATACACTTTGCTTTGTCTGAAGGCACCTTTCTCTGGAGTTAATCCTCAATCACAAACATAAAAGGAGCCCTACACAGAGTTTCACAGATTTCAGCCATCACTTCTCCTCCCGTGTCCAGTGATTGCCTTCAGCACTGACCCATAACACACCCCCTCTGCTGTCAGTTCTTGGTCTTTGCTGTCCCTTACTCCTTGCTTGTGTTTGTAGCTCCTCTGTTGCAGTCTTTTTATTTGAATAGGCAAGAAGAGGCTAATCAGTGACAAAAGTTATCCTTTCTTTAGGGAAAGATCACTCAGTAGTGTTCAGGCAATCGTCAGGGGAGTTGAATGTTTGTCAGCCATGGCATCAAGCATGTTCTGTGATGTGAGGCCAGATGTCCCAGGAGGAATTGCAACTATTTTGTGATGATTCCTCCAGAGTCACATCTTTGCAGTGACTGGTGCAGGAAGCCCCTGAGCCCATTTTCTTCTGTTGCTTTCTGCTTTTAATCACAGAGAGTGTTCAGCTCTGGCGTCGTATTCGTAATGTTCTGACAGTGACCTCTTTGCCCCTCTCTCCTGTAAAAGTAACAGCAGGAATCTTGTCTCTTTTCTGCCCAGACAGTGATGAACTTTAAACTACATCTTTGGGAGCTTATTCCATATCTTGTGATGGATCAGAAGAGATGAAAATATGTTTCTGTCAGTCTGAATAAATGTTCTGAGTCTGTTGGATGGATGACAGCCCTGTTGCCCTTCCCTGGTGTTTTTTTGATGCATAGTCCTCTTCCTCCCCCTCCTCTTCCTTCCTTTTCCCTTTTCCTTTTTCCCTTTTCCCTTTTCCTTTTTCCCTTTCCCCCTTCGCCTTTTCGCTTTCCTCCTTCGCCCTTTCCCTTCCCCTTCCCCTCTCTCCCTTCCCCTCTCCCCCTTCCCCTCTCCCCCTTCTCCTCCCCCTTTCCCTCTCCCTCCCCTTTCTTCCCCTTTTCCTCTCCCCTCTCCTTTCCAGTCCCCTCCTCTCATGTAGTCCTTCCCCTCTCCCTCCTCCCCTCCTCCTCCCCTTCTCCGCTCTTCTCCTTTCCCCTTCCGTTTCCCCTTCCCCCTCTCCTCTCCTTCCCCCTCTCCCTTCTCCATCTCCTCTCCCTTGCCCTCCCCTTCAATCCTTCTCCCACTCCTTCTCCTTCTCCTTCTCCCTCCCCTCCCTCTCCTATTTTTGAATTTATGTAATGTCCTGGTTTGGACCAGGATAAAGGTGATTTTCTGTCTTGTACTTTTGCTTTTAGCTAAGTCTCTTGTAAGTAGTTGCACTTGCTGAAATTAACAAAAAGTTTCTCAGACAGTGTGTGCTTCTAGGATTGATAACACTTGATGTTTATAGTTACTGCTAGAGACTGGCATGCAGAGCTAAGGACACTGCTCAGCTCTGAGGAAAACATTTTACTGTCCAGGAGGATAAAGAGGTCCCACCTGAGCCCTCCTTTGGGGAGGAACAGACAAGATAGATGCCAGAATTGACCAAACAGAGTATTCCATCCCATATACGTCACACTCAGTATAAATTTGAGGCATCACAAGGGCCGAGCCAGATCTTTTCTGGATTTCCTGATTTCCTTCCTCCCTTCCTTCACCCGGCATCCTGGAAGGATCCCGTCCGTTCGTCTGCCTGTGGTCCTGATCCGTGCCAGCCCATATCTGTGTGTTCCTGCCTCCGGTTCCCGACTGCTGCCGACTCCAGGAGTCCAGCCTGGACTTTCCCAGGGCTGCCCTGCAGCCTCGGTGGTGACGTGAGAGTTATTGGGGGAAAGGAGGGAGGAATGTGGTTTCCATTTTCCTGTATATTTGTATATATTTAGTAATTTTTCCTATTTATCATTACTGTTCATTAAAGTTGTGTAGTTTAGTTTCCAACCCATAAGTCTCTCTCCCTTATTCTCTCTCCTTTCTTTATCAAGGAGGAGAGAGACATTATTAGAGAGCGTCTGTTATTCGGTTTAATTGCCAGGCAAGTGTTAAACCGTGAAATGTAAATAAAGTGATCTGGATTTTGGTTTTGAATTTTTCGTCAGTCTCTGACCCTTATTTTTTGCTGCTGCCAGCTCTGCTCCTCTTTACTCATTTTCTGCACACCTGTTTTATGGAATGGAATAGAAAAAAAAAAAACATATTTCTGAAGCAAAAACCATAGCCTTCTTTTCAGGAGTGCATAAAGGGCCTTGGCAGAATAAAGACTGCTTCAGAAATCACTTGGGCACATGTGCTCATGTCCTTTGCTGTGTCTGGCATGACTCAGTTTTGAGTGCCAGAGCTCAGCTCCAGTTCCCTGTTCCAGCTGAGAAAATTGCTTTGTAAATGCAGTAATTAAGTTGATTTAATGTAACCTTTCAGACATGCTCTCTGCTACCTTTTAGCTTTCCACGTCTGTAATATATCTAGATACATTGTTGTGAATACTTCCCAATGCTGGTGTAAGAGATTAAGGAAAAAAAAAAAAAAGAAAAGAAGAAAAGAAAAAATAACAAACCACAACCATCCTAATAACAAATGAAAGATATATATAAAATGTTGCCTCCAGCAAGGCGTGGCGACCTGGTTCAAGAACGACACAACGACCACTCCCGGGTCGCTCGGGCCATCAGCTCACAGACATCAATATGACGGACGGCAAATGGCATTTATTGTTTATGTTACACCGCATTTTATAGCCGAGGTTTACATCGTCACTTCCACCTGCTTGCGTCAGGGACCCGTACCTATTGGTTGTCAGGAGGGAAGCCCTATCTTATCTTTCCGTACAGCACGATATTTTCCGGCCGCCAAACCTTAACTACCACATTTCAAACCTTAACTACCACAATAAAATATATATATATATGTTTATCCTGAAAACACTCCTGGGCCTCAAAACCCACAGGGTGAGGTGACGTGGTGTGGTGAGGTAAATACGATGTGGCAAATGTGTGGTAAAACAGAGTTCACACCCACACAGACACAAACACATGTGAAAAATATCCTGTCCTTTGAGCCAGGAAAGAGGTGCAGTGGGAGAACTGTTCCCAGGCAGGGTGCGGTTCCTGGTTGCTCCTCAGTCGAAACCTCGGAGATGGAGACCCTCCAAAGAGCAGAGACTCCAAAAAGAGCTACACGACACAAAATAACCACAGAAATGGGATATATCATAGAATCATAGAATTGGCTGGGTTGGAAGGGACCTCAGAGATCATCGAGTGCAACCCTTGAACCACTGTTGAGGTTGCTAGACCATGGCACTGAGTGCCACATCCAGTCTCTTTTTAAATATCTCCAGGGACGGAGAATCCACTTCTTCAGTGGGCAGCCCATTCCAATGCCTGATCACCCTCTCCATAAAGAAATTCTTTCTAATATCTAACCTAAACCTCCCCTGGCACACCTTAAGACCATGCCCTCTTGTCTTGTTGAAAGTCGTCTGGCAAAAGAGACCAACGTCCACCTGGCTACACCCTCCTTTCAGGTAGTTGTAGAGAGTGATGAGGTCTCCCCTGAGCCTCCTCTTCTCCAGCCTGAACACCCCCAGCTCCCTGTTCCTGATACAGGCCAGGATGCCATTGGCCTTCTTGGCCACCTGGGCACACTGCTGGCTCCTGTTCAGCTTCCTGTCAATCCAGACTCCCAGGTCCCTTTCTGCCTGGCTGCTCTCCAACCACTCTGTGCCCAGCCTGGAGCTCCCCATGGGGTTGTTGTGGCCAAAGTGCAGGACCCAGCACTTGGCCTTGTTGAACCTCACCCCGTTGGAATCATCCCAACTCTCCAGTCTGTCCAGGTCCCTCTGCAGAGCCCTCCTGTCTTCCAGCTGATTCACACTTCCCCCCAGCTTAGTGTCATCTGGGAATTTGCTGATGATGGACTCAATCCCCTCATCTAAATCATCAATAAAGATATTGAACAGCACTGGGCCCAACACTGATCTCTGGGAGACACCACAGCCGCCATTTGATGCAGCCCCGTTCAGCACCACTCTCTGGGCCTGGCCCTCACGTCACGAGACTATTCCCCTCAGCACCAGAGCGAAGCCCTCGAAACGAGAACCAATGCTGGGAGAGCCCGCAAAATGAAAACCAAGGATAAACTGGTAAGAGACTGAGGGGAAGGGGTTTATTAAAAGTATAAAAGAACCGGTTTTACCCTATCAAACTTGCAAGCCGGTGGTGGGGCTACGGCTCCCCGGCCGCCCAGCGTGCTGCAGCGCGCTGCTTTACTTATGTCCCTCTCAATAAAAAGTTTTACTGTTGAAATATCGAGGCAGCGTTTTTAACACACATGGATTAGAAAACGCTGTGACCTGTTGAATATCCAATTAGATTGCCAAATTTTCCCAGGATATTTCTGAGTTGGGAGCCAGATTTGGGTGCGTCCCCCTGGCTCCCGGGGCCTCGAAATAAAGCACCACAGAGAACCTCTCATGAGTGAGTATGGGGTTGTCTCCATGCTAACACTGGGGGGGTCCTGGAGGGGGTTGGGATGGACTCGGAGGCACTGGGAGGGGTCCTGGGGGGGATTGGGGGATCCTGGGGGGGACTGGGAGGTGTCCTGGGGGGCATTGCGGGGGTACAGATGGGATGGAGGGAGATTGGGGGGGCACTGGTGGGGACTGGGAGGCACTGGGAGGGGTCCGGGGGGGGACTGAAGGGGTCCTGTGGAGGGGGGGCTGGGGGGTGCTAGGGGGGATTGGGGAGGTCCTGGGGGGGATTGGGGGGCACTGAGAGGCACTAGGAGGGGTCCTGGAAGGGGTTGGGGGGGTTCTGGGAGGGGTGCTGGGGAGGGTTGGGGAGGTTCTGGGAGGGGTTGGGACGGACTGGGAGGCACTAGGAGGGCTCCTGGGGGGCACTGGGGGGGTACAGAGGGGACTGAGGGAGATTGGGGGGACACTGGGGGGGGACTGGGAGGCACTGGGAGGGGTCCTTGGGGGGACTGGGGGGATTCTGGGGGTGCTTGGGGGGGACTGGGAGGCACAGGGATGTCTACATCATTACTCTGCTATTCTTGTATTCTGCTGCCAGCTCCCTTATCTTTTTCTCATAGCTCATCTTTCAGTAACCTTGCAACTAGGCCTCAAGGCCCTTAGCTTACTCTAGCTAAAGCTAAATAGTCAGGATTGCTGACATGTCTGTTTTCTTCCAGGCAGTTTCCCAACACTTACCTGGTAAAAAAAAGACGTCCAAGCATGGAAACTCTCAAGCTTGACCGTGCCCCTTCATTTCTGGGGATGGCTGAGATGGGTCTGGTGGCGAGAGATGAGATCGCAGCTCTGGTAAAAACTCTTCTCGCACTGGGAGCAGCTTTAGGGTCGTTCACCCCTATGGAGTTGCTGATGTCTCAACAAGTGGGAGCTTCTCCTGAAGCTCTTCCCACAGTCGGGACACTTGTAGGGACATTCACCCCTATGGATCCTTAGGTGACGGGTGGCACTCGAGCTGGCTGTGAAGCCCTTCCCACACTGGGGACACGTGTAGGGTTTTTCCTCAGTGTAGACATGTTGGTGACGAATCCAAGAGGTGCTCCTGTTGAAGGCTTTCCCACAGTGAGTGCAGGGATACAACTTCTCTCCTGTATGGATGCGGTGATGCTGTGATAATGAAGAACTCTGGGAAAACTCCTTCCCACACTCCAAACATTTATAGGGTCTCTCTCCCGTGTGGATGCGGTGATGCCCTGATAAACTGGAATTCCGGGTAAACTCCTTCCCACACTCCAGACACTTATAGGGTCTCTCTCCTGTATGGATCCGTTGATGCCCTGATAAATTGGAACTCTGGGTAAACTCCTTCCCACACTCCAAACATTTATAGGGTCTCTCTCCCGTGTGGATGCAGCGATGCTTTGATAAATAGGAACTCTGGAAAAACTCTTTCCCACACTCCAAACATTTAGAGGGTCTCTCTCCCATGTGGATGCAGCAATGCTTTGATAAATAGGAACTCTGGAAAAACTCCTTCCCACACTTGGAACATTTAAAGGGTTTCTCACCAGTATGGATCCGTTGATGCTGGATAAAATGACTTCGCCAGCTAAAACCTTTCCCGCAGTCAGGGCAGGTGTAGGACATGGTGCCTGTGTGATGGTGTCACCGTTGGACCAGATCCGAGCTGTCGCTAAACCATCTCCTGCAGTCAGGACATCTCTGGGGTCTCTCACCCCGATGGATTTTCTGATGGTGGAGATGGGCCGAGAAGATCCTAAACCTTTTTCCACATTCCTGGATGATGTCAAATTCTTCTCCTGGATGGACTCAGAGATTTCTCAGTAATGTGCTTTGACCAAAAGCTGTCAGATCTTTGGGGTGCCCAGAGAGGTTTATGCCCAGATGGAGTCACCCCGTGCCTGTGAAAGAAGCCATAGTGCAGTGACAAAGTAGGGGTGGGCTTTTTGTGGGGTGAAGGCAGCCAAAACCTACATCAGTCCTCCTGTGAGTGAAACTGGAGTGTGAGGTGGAATGAGGAGGTTTCCCATAGAGGTGGACACCCACTGATCATCCTTTACTTCATCTTTAGGTATTATACTGGCACCCAAAACTCAAAGGGGAACTGGCTGGGATGCAGGGTACTGGGGTTGTGAGCCAGTCCTGGTGTGATTTGGGATCTCTCAGTTCAACTTACACTCCATGACATATTTTAGTTCTCCCCTATTTCTGTCAACAACCCTTGGGGTGATTTAGGGGTCCTTTCGTGCCACCAAACATCTCTGGTATAATTTAGTGTTCTCCACTATGGCATCAAATCCCCACCATGACCTGGGGTTCTCCCATCACACATGCAGGATGAGCTGTCATCCACTGGGATGAGTTTGGGTCCCCAGAGATGTTTTGGGAGTCCCCGACAGTGGCTTCTGAGGCCCAGGATTATTAAGCCCCTTAAAGTATTCTGGACTTGCAATTGTTACCCCTGGCTCCAGGGTGATTTCAGGGTACCCAGTTGCAGCCCCCAAACCGTTGGGATGACTTGGGGATCCCCTGTCACAGTCCTGCAAACCAGGAGGAGTTGGGAATCCCCAGTTGAGGTGGGGAAGAACCAATCAGAGCTCCTCCACCCTCCTTAAAAAGTTGGGGGGGTCACCAATCCCACCACCCTCACCCCAGGATAAGTTTAGTTCCCCCCTCTCACCCATCCCCCTCCCTCCTCCATCTTGTGCTGCTCACCTCCAGTTTGGCCAGTACTGGGATAACCACCCCCCTCCCATCACCTCCCATCACCTTCCGGTACCTGCAGGGGGGGCACAGCCCAGGCCGGTGGGGAGGGGGGGGGCGATGCTCTGGCGGTCACCAGTTGGGGGGTCCTGGCTGCGGGGCAGGGGGTGTGGGTGCAGCCCCGGGGCAGCAGAGAGAAACCTCCCGGGAGCTGCAGCACGATCGCGGGAAGCGGCGGGGGGAGGAAGAAAAGGTGGGGAGGGGCCTCAGGGGGGAGGGACCCGACCTGGGGGTGATGTTGGGAGTTGGCAGGGGAGGGGACACCAGGGTTGTGTCCTGGGGGGATTAGGGTCATCAGGCTTGTGGCATGGGCAGGGGACACATCACAGCTTGGTGGTGCTGACCTGTGGAAAATCCGCGGAGGTTTAAGTACAACACGTAGCGTAGTCACCATTATGGTTAAAGTGAAGTCGTTTATTAACAATTCACACTCGCTTTATATAGAGCCCTTGTTTATATAACGATATCTTGCAGGTGGCTATATCTTGGCCACAAATCCTGTTCTCACTGAACTTCTGCTGGCTACATCATTACTCTGCTATTCTTGTATTCTGCTGCCAGCTCCCTTATCTTTTTCCCATAACTCATCTTTCAGTAACCTTGCAACTGGGCCTCAAGGCCCTTAGCTTACTCTAGCTAAAGCTAAATAGTCAGGATTGCTCACATGTCTGTTTTCTTCCAGGCAGTTTCCCAACATGACCATACACACCCTCCCTGTAGAGCAGGAAGTTGGACTAGATGGCCTCTAGAGATCTCTTCCTACCCTAATTGTTAAAAATGCTGACTCTATGTTTAAAGCTTTTTATTGAGAAAGATATAGGTAAAGCAGCGCGCTGCAGCACGCTGGGCAGCCGGGGAGCCGTAGCCCCACCACCGGATCGCAAGTTCGATAAGGTAAAACCGGTTCTTTTATACTTTCCATAAAACCCTTCCCCTCAGTCTCTTACCAGTTTATCCTTGGTTTTCATTTTGCGGGCTCTCCCAGCATTGGTTCTCGTTTCGCGGGCTTCGCTCTAGTGCTGAGGGGAATGGTCACGTGACGTCCCTGTTTCGCGGGCCCCTGTGGTCGGCCTCTCCTCCCGTTTTTCTGGCTTTTCTTCCTTATAAGTACGCTTAAACATACACCCCAAAACAACAGGATACAACATGCTATCTCAACAAACTGACCAAACAAACATTATTAAATTGAAAGATACACTCAACAAAGCAATAAACTACAATTTTAAACCCTTATTTTTCAAACTAATCATCCTATGACTGAAGTTTGGGGGGATAGCTTGGTTTCTTCCATGGCTCCCTTCCCATCCTACCAGTGGGTCCCATCCTACCAGACAATCTTTCCATGCCTGGGACCTCCTCCTCCACTTGCTGTGGCCATCACCATTGCACTGGAGGCATTGTAATCTTCATTAATTGTAACTCATTATTATTATAATGCTATTAAAGCACTTTTAATTTCAGCCCTCGGGGATTCATTCCTTCTCCCCTTTCCCCTCCAAGGGAGCTTCCAGTGATTAAAAACCTTCTAAACTGCAAGGCTTTTCCAAAGGGGTGTGAGCTTTGGGAATGATCCCCTGGCACCCCCTTCATCACTTCCACGGGTTACACATTTTATCACAGAATCATCCCTGGTAGTGTTCAAGGCCAGGTTGGATTGGTCTTAGATCATCCTGGTCAAGCGGGAGATGTCCCTGTCCATGCAGGGGGTTGGAGCTAGATGATCTTTCAGGTCCCCTCAAACCCAAACCATTCTGTGATTCATGGTTCTACAAGCACAGAAGTGAAGGTTATGGGCTGTGTAAAATACTCCCATGAGTCTCAAAGGGGGGATTTTTTGTTGAAAGGAAAGGGTTAACAGCTACAAAAGTTATTCCAGGCTTAAAAACCTGCAGGGCTGGTGTAATGGAGGTGGGGAGGAGGGAATGGGAGGACACACTTCCTGACCTGATCACAAAACAAAGACCTCAGGAGCCTGGAGATAAGAAGCTGTTGAATCAGTGCTTCCAGGTGTAAATCAGGAGGACAGCGACCAAGGCTGCCTTTACTGCCCTGAAGGTTCTTCTGGGTCTTTGGTCTGCACAGCAAACCCAAAAGTCTTCTCCAAAGGCCTCAGGCTTTGGGGAAATGTCTCCTGGCACCTTTTCTGAACAGATCTTAATAAACCAAATATCTGCACTCTGGGCGGGGATTGCTTTTTGAATCAGGAGACAACTGACAGAAGCCTGACTGCACGCTGCTGGAGGCATCCTGTCTCATGTCCCATGGTGTCACAGAGATTTCAGGAGAGCTCATGAAGCATCCCTCCTGACAGGCAAGGAGCAGTAATGCTCCTCTGAAGAACTGTGCCAGCTCCTGGAGTCTACAGCCCGGCAGAAACATCCGTGCCCCGTGCTCCCCAGGCTTCCTGGCAGCAGGACTGAGCGGCCACCAGAAACTCTGCCTGAACAGAACCAGGGAGGTTTGGGGAGAAAAGTCTCAGAATCAGCTCCTCAAACACTAGAGCTTTTGTCAGCTGTGCTACTCGAGCATTTCAAGCACACCCAATCCAAACACAGCTCTCACAGCAGCCACAGTGCCTCTGCCATCAACATCTTCAAGCAGGGGAAAGGAACCGCTCTGAGAGCTGCAGGGCAGAGGAGAGGGGCAGCTGAGAGCAGTCCTCGAGGGGAGAGCAGTGCTGGAGCAGAGACACCTTCCCCTCTGGGGAAAGGAGAGAGGAGAAGGGAGAGAGACTGAGGGGCTGGAAACTCAACTGCACAGCTGGCATGGAACAGCCCTGCTGGAAAGGAAAAGAAGGACATCTAGACAGAGAGAGACAAAAGGCATCTCACCTTCCTGCCCCTTGCCCCAGCCATGCTCACATTGCTCAAATGTGACATTTTTCTAAAATTTAATGTATTCCAGTAAAATGCTGACATCACTCTGGTGCAGGGTGTTCCAGGGCTGCAGATCCCCATCTGCCCCTCCGTGCTCCTCCATGGGCTGCAGGGGACAGCTTCCCTCTCCCCACATCCTGCAGGGGAACTTCTGTTCTGGCCCTTCCTTCAGTCACTGACCTTGGGGTCTTGTGGAGGGCTGGCAGCAGGCTTCCACCTCCTTCTCCAGGGACATCTTGGGCATTTTCTGCCACAGACATTCCATGGTCACCTGGGGCAGCTGCTGACTCCTGAGGGAGGTGCTCACCTGGTAAAGGGCACCCCAGGTCTCCACACCCCTTATATACCCCCAGGGTCACTGCAGAGACCCCCACGACAATGGTGTCCAGGCACCAGGCCCTGCATCACAAAGCCCTGGTGGTGGCTATGGAGACTCCCAGGCCTGGAACTAGCTGGGACTGTGTCACAGCACAATAGAATCATGGAATGGGTTGGGTTGGAAGGGTTAAAGATCATCTAGTTCCAATCGAACGCATTCCATGATTCCATGATCCCACTCAACCGAAGCCAACCCTGCCCCTGTCCCCATGGAACTCCCTTCTTAATCACATCCACACCATCAGCCTCAGTCAGAGCTGGTGGACAGAAAGCTGAGTATCAGCCATCTGTGTGCCCAGGTGGCCAAGAAGACCATACCCATCCTGGCTTGTATAAGGAATAGTGTGGCCAAAAGTAGTAGGGAAGTGATCGCAGGCAACAGACAGGCAACAGTTTTTTAACAAGTGTATGACACTGAGGCACCATCACATCCTTCCAGGAGGACTTTGGATCCCTGATGGCACTGTGACCCTCATCATCTCTTGAACTTCCCACCCATCACATCACCCACCTCTTCAATCCAGACATCCCCAGTCTGGCTACAACAGGACAATGGTAGAGCATGACAAAGGGCTTGCTAAAGGCCAGGTGCACCCCATGCCTTTCTGTCCCCTGCCCACTCTGCTTCAGCAATCCCCTCTTTGTCCTTCACCTGCAGAACACAGCACCATTCACAGAATACCTCACAGAATACCAACCCTTTGAAATTTCCAAAGGCAAGGGTCTCATTTCCTTGCAGAGGAGCCCTCTGGATTTCCTCACACTGGAGTTAGAATTATCTCCCTTGGAGGTGTGGGTTATTCAAGGGGTGGACTTGATCTCAGAGGTTCCTTCCAACCCAGACGATTCTATGATTCTATGATAAAATTAGTCAGAATCTGAACTGGGCTTGCGATAATTAGCTTAAGTCATGTTTAGCCCAAAAATCTATCACAGTTTAATGCTGGGCTGGCAATTAATCAAATTACAGATGCTGTCTATTAGTCCCCCCTCTCCTCCCAGATAAAGAAAGGAGAGAGGATAACAGAGAGAGACTGGTGGGTTGGGAAATAAACTGCACAGCTGGAAATGAAACTGTAATGATAGACAGGAAAAATTTCTAAATCTACACAAATCGACAGGAAAATTGATACCACATTCCTGCCCCCCTCTCCCCCAAGAACTCTCATGTCACCACCGAGGCTGCAGGGCGGCCCTGGGAAAGTCCAGCCTGTACTCCTGGACTCAGCAGTGCTCAGGAGCTGGAGGCAGGAACACACAGGTTCAGGCTGGCACGGATCAGGACTACAGGCAGAGGAACGGACAGAATCCTCCCAGGATGCTGAAGCAAACAGGGAGAGGAGAAGGGAAGGGAGCATCACAAAGCCCTGGTGGTAGCTGTGGAGATGCCCAGGCCTGGAACTGGCTGGGACTGTGGGTTGGGTTGGGTTGGAAGGTTGGAAGGGTTAAAGATCATCTAGTTCCAATCCAACCCATTCCATGATTCCATGATTCCATGATTCCACTCATTTGAAGCCAACCCAGCCCCTGTCCCCATGGAACTCACTTCTTCATCCCCCCATGCCAGTATTGAAGGCCATATCACAACTGTGGTTCTTAAGCAGTTCTTACCAAGAATGAACCACAGAGCAATACTAATCCCAGCTAAAAAGCCACAGATCACATACCATGAATACCAAAGGTGCAGAATGATCTCTTTAATTTCCAACCCTGTGAAATTTCCAGAAAAATAGTTCGATTCCCACTCATCGGAGCCATCTAGGTACCCTTGCACTGAAGTTGAAATTCAAGGTATTCAGGCAAATCAGTTGAACTGTGAACTGCACTCTAGTTGATTAGCTTAAGCCCCACGTTGGGTGCCAATAAATCTGTCTGGGGATCCCACGGCTTGTCCTGGGACTCCAGCATCAGAGAGAAGAGCCGGGGTTTGCCTCACCGCTTCCACCCCTTTCCCCTCCGTCCCTCTCACAGCATGGAGTGCAGGTGACCCCCCAGCCAGCCCAGGTGGGCTTGGGAGGAGAACAGAGCTGCCCTGTCCTGCAGCTCTGGGCCAAGGCCCTGTGAGACGTGGGAGATACCCCACTGCGGGTGGGTGAGTGTGTGGGCACCGGGGGCCTGGGCTGCCCACCCCAGGAGGCAGCAGCCAGGGACCCAGCCTCGTCACAGCATCCCCGGGCAGGGACCCTCCCTGCCCCCCCTGCCAGCGCATCCCTCGCTCCAGCGTCCCGGGGCCCCCTCCCTCCCCGTGCTGCCTTCCCTCATCACACCCTCAGCCCTGGGGCCCACAGGGCTCAGCAGTGTCCCAGCCTTGAGCCGTGGCTGCTGACATCCCTGGCAGCTGGGCAGAGGGCTCAGAACACAGGTACCCATGGACACTCCTGCCAGGACACGTGTGCTTGGCTCTCCTGGCCACTCCTTCTGCCCCCATCCCATGCTCAGAAGGGGATGGGAGCTCTTCTGGGTCCCCCCCTCCCTCCCCATTTGACACTCTTTGTCCATCTGCCCCCTCTCTGCCTGGCAGCAAGAGGCCCAGAAGCTGCAGTTTCTGTCCTCCATCTGCAGCATCAGCAGCCCACACACCACTGTGTGGGTCTGGCTCTGCTACTGCCAGGAGGAGTTGTTGGAGATCATCAAGGTGAGGGGAGGGACAGCAAGGCTGAGGGGGGTCAGAGGCAACAGCACAGCCCTCAGTGCAGGGGAGACGTTAGCTGGGCAGGGGGATGCCCAAGAACACTGTTTCAGCTCTCTGTCCTTGGGGATGCTCCAAAGACCCCTGGGTGGCACAACTGGAGCCAGGACTTGGACCCAACACCACTTGTAGTTCCTTGGGCCAGCCTGTGGCTCTGGGATGGGCACAGCCCTTCCCACCACAGAGCCTGGGACCTCTGGGTGCTGACTGGGGAGAGGGTGCCAGGGCGAAGGCTCCCGGGCTCTGCCAGCCCCTTGGGCTCCTGCTGAGCAAAGGAGACTGCCCCATCCTGACCTGTCCCACCCTGCTCTGCTCCCCAGGAGCTGCTGGAGGAGAAGCCCATTGGCCTGGACACCACAGTGAAGCCATCACCTCCATCACCTGCCCCAGCCCCCAGTTTGACCCCCCTGGTGCCCAGTGGCCCCAGCAGCACAGGGCCCAGGAGGGGGCATCCCCAATTCCTTGATCCAAGAAGGAGGCAGACACTGGGCCAGGGGGTCCCACTGGGTGTTCCCTCCAGAGATGATTGTCAATGCCATGGCCATTGAGATGTCCCCCACAGCATGGGGATCAGCCCAGATCTCCAAGCCTGGGATCTGTCTCCTCCTTGCCTGCTCTGAAGAGCATATCTCTGTCCCTGCAGCAGAGAGAGGCAGCCTCCTGCAGGCCTGCTTCTCCAGCATCTTCTGTGTGAACACCCAGGGCCCCAAGGCTATCCTCTGCTCCAAGGGATGCCATGGATTTGTCCAGCTTTGAGGACAACTCTTCCCTTTCCCTTTCGGGGAGAGAAGAAGGGTGAATAGAGAGCACCTGTTGTTCCTTTAAGTGCTGGCCCAGCCTTAAACCGTGACAGGGATGAACCACAGGGAGCTCCCCAGGGCTGAGACCCCTTCCTGGGCACACTCACAGCTGTCCCTTTTCCCGAGGCTTCCAGGGCCGTCCCCAAGCCTCTGATCTTCAATGTCCACACTGGAAACCATGCTGCAGAGCTGGGACACAGCACTGGTGACTGCTCCACCCTGGTTCTGCAGAACTTCTCCCAGCTCTGGCCACAGCACAGGGAACCAACCCCCAAACCCTGCCCAGCTCCTGGTGCAAGGAGGGGGACAGAGAACATCCCTCCTTCCCTGCCAGCCCCCTGCCCCCCGACTGCTGCCAGAGCCCCTTCTCCTCCCGCCCCAGTGCCCCCCACCCCAGCACCCTGACCCCCTCCCAGATGGACTCTGCCTCACTGGCAAGGGGACCTCAGCCCCGGGGCTTTCCCCCTCTGCCTCTACCTCTGACCAGAGCCAAGAACCCCCACCACAGGTCCCCAGGAAGGTGGACACCCCTTGGGAAAGCCTTGGGGGATGTTTCTGGGGGCAGAGCAGACCTCTGTGTCCAAGGATGCTGCTGCCACAAACACAGGGGAGAGCAGGCACAGGGATGAATTCATGTTGGAAAGGGATCTGTTTGAACTCTTTTTCCCCCAGGGATGACTTCCCCTCCACCAAGCAGCCCATGCCCATGCCAGCAGCTATGGGAGCAAAGGCAGAAACCAAGACCTTGCTCCTCCCGTAGCAGCTTTCACTCCACCTTGCTCAACCTGGACTTGCTAAAAGCCATTCAACCTGCCAGGCTTTGGCAGGATGGATTTTACCATCCACCAGAGTCAGTCTCCTGCAGCATCCTCTCCTTTCTTGACCTGCCTTGTTCCATGGCACACAAGCCAACACAGCTCCAACACCAGCACAGCACAACCTCTCAGCACCGTGTCTGCTGGGCATGCAACCACCACGCGCTGACTTGGACCATCTCCTGAGGCCCCAGAGAGTTGGACACAAGTCCAGGGCCCAGATTAAGGACATCCAGGAGCAGTGCTTACTTCTTTACTGTACCCCTCACATCCTCATCAGTACTGAGGGGCTGTTTTTCACAGCTTCAGCCACTGACTGCATTCTCTAGCACTAACAGTGCAGTGAAGAAGAGGCCTTTGAAGACTGCTGTAGCTGGAAGGGAACCTAGCAATTATTTTTAAAACCTTGAAAACACTGATTTCATTGGCTTAAAAAATAAATTCTTCCTAACCTATGTCTCGTATTTTGTTTTTCTTTTCTCTTCTAAACAGTTTCCCCTTTTTCTCCATCCTGTGCCTTGCCACTTAAACACTGTACACTGGTAAGGATGAAAGCAAGACCCCAAAACTATTTTTTTCTTCATTTCCAATTTTGTCAACATGGAAACACAAGAAATAGGCTCTCCCAGACTTATTTTTTTTTTCCATTTAATGAAAGGCACTGTAGCAAGGGAACCATAACTGAGCAGCTGTTTCCACATCCTTGCCACACAGCCATGTCTCACTCTTTGGCATCATCAGTGGGAAATCACCCACTGCATCTGGCATTTGCTGCCCCAAAGGGTCTGGGTGGTGACATGGTGACACCAGGCTGGCTGTGGTCACGTGGTGCCCCTGTGTTGTCCAGATGTTGCCTCCGATGAGGCATGGCGACCTGGTTCAAGAACGACTCAGCAACCAACCCCAGGTTTTCCGGGCCATCAGCTCACAGACATCAATATGATGGACATCAAATGGCGTTTATTGTTTATGTTACACCGCATTTTATAGCCTAGGTTTACACCATCATTTCCGTCTGCTTGCGTTAGGGACCCATACCTATTGGTTGTCAGGAGGGAAGCCTTATCTTAACTTTCCGTACAGCACGATATCTTCCGGCTGCCAAACCTTAACTGTCACATTTCAAACCTAAACTACCACACTGCAAACCTTAACTACCACATTTCCCCCCCTCCCTATGCTTAACTGAATGGGGAGAAATATAGAAAACTTAAAACACTAAAAATATTAAAAGTATAAGGCACACCTGGTTATAAGGCACATCTAAAGGTCCATGCAACTAAATTAGTAAAGGATTGTATAAAAGGCTTGTATAAAACATAAGGCACATCAAACAAAAGTGTTAGTAAAGGGTAACCGTTAATCATGGGGTACACTTATCTATAAGGGAGGTAACTAACGATTGGATTATGTAACTAAAACCATTTTCTTAAACTAGCTGTCTATGTTTCACTAACATTATATTATCTTTTTCTAAGCGGTCTTTAACAAACAACACAAGCTTACTCAATATACAGGGTCCGAAGACCAGTGCTATGATGAGCAGTATAAACGGTCCCATTAGTGTGGAAATGAGGGTGGTTAGCCATGGTGTGTGGTTAAACCAGGACTCAAACCATCCTTGCTGGACTTCACTGTCTCTTTTTCTTTTTTCCAAACCTTCTCTGAGCTTGGCCATGGTATCGCGGACAACGCCGGTGTTGTCTGCATATACGCAACACTCTTCTCCTAGCGCAGCACAATGTCTTCTTTGTTGTAAAAACAAGAGATCTAGTGTAGGTACAAAGGTGGTATGCACAGACAGTGCAAAACAACCGATGGAGACAAGCTGTTTGTCATACAAACCGTGGGATAAACATAGTCCCGAGCTATGCTAGATAAGCACGGAACTTCCTGAATAAGCAGCCCCCTGATTGTGAGATTGTTTTGAAGGGATTAGTGATATAGATAAGGTGCGATTTCTTTCCTTGGGTAAATCACCATTGTAAAATAGTAAGATAAGAAAAGGTATATAACTGCATGTAAGGATACGAATAAACGGATTTAGTTTGCATCAAACTGTTGTCCCCGTCCTTGCTGCGGCAAATGGTGACCCCGACGTGATTTCGGGAAGAATTCTGCTGAAGAAGCAGCCGGCCAGCAGGTCTCCGAGAACTTCGAATTTGAGGCTGAAAGAAGCCTGGACGAGGGCGGCCGCCCGTCTGCACCTCCTCGCGTTTGGCAGGTGAGCTCGGAGAAACGAAGTCATGGGTAATCAAAGTTCCCATGAAGAACAGGACGTTTATAGACTTATGAGAGAACTGTTGCTTAAGCAGCAGAAAGAAATCTCAGATCATGCACTTAAGCTCATTTTAAAATGGGTCCGCGATAAATTCCCAGGTACTTCTGCTGTTACTATCTTTGAATCTGAACTGTGGGATAAAGCGGGAGTCCGTTTATGGGACCTGAGTACGCGAGGGGATCATGAAGCACTTAAACTCCTATTTCCCTGGCGGACAGTATTTGAAGGGATTAAAGCGCAGGAATCGGAGCGAGCAGACACTTCTTCTGCCGCTTCTGCCGTTCCCAGCGCCCCCCCGCTACCAGAGGGAAGAGCGCGGGAAGACACTCCCCCTGCCAGAACTGTAGCCAAGGTAACCAGACCGGATTCGAGCCTGATCCTTTCGATACAGGACAAGAACCAGATCTAATTCCCGATGATTACGATCCATACGCGGTATGGGCTGCTATTAAAAAGCAGGCTTTAGATGCGGGAGAAATTGACATGGCTATAGCTATCAGTGTGCCCCCACGCCCTGCACAGTGACAGCACGAAAGAGACCCCATCGGCTCAGCAGTCGTTTCGAACATATCCGATGCAGCAATGTCCAGTTCTCGGTGCGCCACGGCAAGTGACCTCGCTCTTACAAGAGCCACAGCACGGAGTGCCGGACTGGATTTATCGACCCGGTTCACAGTGATTCTTGCCGCCCCCTCGGTGCATATAATCGAAACCTTGTTTCAAGGGCCACTTCCGTCCGGGACTATGGGTCTTATTGTGGGTCGGTCATCAATTACTTTTAGTGGTCTTTTTGTTTTACCAGGAGTCATCGACAACGATGCATTAGAAATAAAAATAATGGCTTGGACGCCTACACCACCCTGCACAATACCCGCTAAAAGTAAAATAGCACAATTGGTGTTGTTACCTTTAAATATTGAACTTTTCCCCTCAGATGTCACGCGGCAGGGCGCCTTCGGATCTACAGGCTGCCCGCAAATATACTGGACACATGCGATCTCAAAGGACAGACCATTGAAACAATGTAAACTTAAAAATGGATGTCAACAAGTTGTGTTAACAGGTCTTATTGACACAGACGCCGATGTTACCGTAATCTCCCAAGCTAAGTGGCCGCGCCAGTGGAATCTAACTCACACTGCACAGCCATTAGCAGGAATAGGGGGAATCGGTAACAGTTACCAGAGTGAAGATGTTATTCAAATCATTGGTCCTGAGAACAGGGTAGCTAGTACTCGACCCTTTGTATTGCCAGTACCATTGAATCTGTGGGGAAGGGATGTTCTGTCACAATGGGGATTGCATTTAGAAACGGTTTTTTAATGAGGGTCACTGATGAAGGGCGTGAAATTCCACAATTAACCTGGAAAACACAGGAGCCAGTGTGGGTGAATCAGTGGCCCTTATCAGAAGAAAAACTCACCGCCCTAGAACAATTGGTACAAATTCAATTAAAAAAGGGACATGTAGTTCCAACTTTCAGTCCGTGGAATACTCCTGTTTCTGTAATTAAGAAAAAATCAGGTGGTTGGAGATTATTGCAAGATTTACGAAAAATTAATGCTGTTATGGAGCCAATGGGAGTGTTACAACCAGGTCTCCCTTCACCAACAATGATCCCGCGGGAATGGAATTTGATTGTTATTGATTTAAAAGATTGCTTTTTTGATATTCCTTTACATCCTGATGATGCACCTAAATTTGCCTTTTCTGTGCCTAGCCTTAATATGGGAGCACCTCTTAAACGCTACCATTGGACGGTTTTACCTCAGGGCATGAAAAATAGCCCCACAATCTGCCAGTGGTATGTGGCCAAAATATTGGCCACAGTACGTCTTGAATTTCCAACTGTAATATTGTATCATTATATGGATGACCTGTTAATTGCTGCTGCCACTGAGGGTGATTTACAAAAAGCAATAGAATCTGTGTTAACTGCCATCGATCAGGCAGGCTTGAAAGTCTCACCAGAAAAAATTCAAAAACAAACCCCCTGGAATTATCTAGGGTGGAAAATTACCAATCATTCCATAATTCCGCAAAAGCTATCTATTAATACTCAGATAGCCACACTGCATGATGCTCAAAGACTTTTGGGATCTATTAATTGGTTGCGACCCCTTCTGGGTATTTCAAATTCTGAATTGGCTCCTCTATTTGATCTTCTTAAAGGAGATGCAGATTTAATGGCTCCCAAACACCTCACACCCTCTGCAGAATTAGCATTACAAAGAGTTTGCAGGGCCATCGAACAGAGGCAAGCCTCTCGTTGGGACCCTGATTTATTCTTTCAATTAATAATTTTAGACGATGGTGTAAAATATTGTGGCATGATTTTTCAATGGGACACCACGCTTACAGATCCATTGTTGATTTTAGAGTGGATTTTCCTGCCCAATCAATACTCTAAAACTATTTTACAGCGACCAGAGATGTTTTCTCAAATCATTATGAAGGCCAGAGAGCGACTGTTAACTCTTTCTGGCAGATCTTTCTCTACAATTTATATGCCTGTTACTGAATTGTATCTTTCTTTTCTTCTACAGAATTCACTTCCTTTTCAGATTGCCGTACAGGACTTCACGGGACAATTTTCAAATCATTTTCCTCCACATAAACTCTTTCGATTGTCCTTTTCCCTTGCAGAAGTTCCAAAGAGAAGTGAAATTCCTTTACAAGCAATTACTGTGTTTACAGACGGTTCAGGTATCTCTCATAAAGCTGCAATTGTATGGAGAGACCCTGAAACCAAGGATTGGCAATCTGATATCACCTTTCACCCAAGTTCTACTCAGCTTGTTGAATTAGCAGCTGTGACTAGAGCCTTTTTTCTTTTCAATAACCAACCTTTAAATATTATTACAGACTCAGCTTATGTAGCAGGTATCGTGCTTCGAGCAGAATCTTCAGTCCTAAGAGACATTTCCAACTTGCAACTGTATAATCTGCTCAGAGCACTGATTGATCTTATCAACAAACGGCAACACGCCTTCTTTATTATGCATATCAGGTCTCACACGTGCCTCCCAGGCTTTGTAGCCGAAGGAAACAGAGCGGCTGACCTGTTAACAATGTCAGTGTCTCCTCTTCCCAATCACTTTGAACAGGCTCGCCTAAGTCACAGATTTTTTCATACAAATGCTAAAGGGCTCCGCAGGCAATTTGGTCTGACTTCACAACAGGCAGCTGATATCTTATCTGCTTGCCCTGACTGTCAACAATTTACTTTTCAGCCTTTAGAAGGAGGAGTTAACCCTAGAGGACTTCAAAGCCTTGAACTCTTGCAAAGTGATATTACTCATTTTTCCGAATTCGGTCGTCTTAAGTACATACACTCTTCCATTGATACCTTCTCCGGAGCTATTTATGCATCATGCCATACAGGAGAGAAGGCCAGAGACGCCAAAAAACACTTTTTAAAAGCATTTGCCTCTCTAGGAGTTCCTCAAACAGTTAAAACAGACAATGGCCCTGCCTATTCTTCTCAGCTTTTGAAGACCTTTTTTGCAGAATGGGGAATTAAACATGTGACAGGTATCCCCCATTCTCCGACAGGTCAATCAATCCCCGTCCTTGCTGCGGCAACCTAGTGCCCTACGATTGTGGAGGACAACTTTAGACAATGAAGTCAGGGATTGTTCTAAGGCACTGATTGATTTCTCAATTAGAGCTAGATCCTCATCCACTGCTATTTTAAGGGAATGAAACTTTTGATTTTGCTCAACTGTTGGGGCTATTTCGGTACCGGTGGGGGTCAGGTGTTTGGCAGTAGTTGTGGTGCTGGTGGGAATTATACTACAAGCTTCGGTCTCGTATAGTAAAGACTCAGCTGTCGATGGGTTAAGGGGTGGGTTGGATTCGATAGCTTTGGGTGCTTGTGGTATGGACTTAATAATTTGCACTGGCGCCCCTCTATCTTTGTAATTTCCCTGAAGGAATGGGTACCACATCTTACCTTTGAGCCATCCGGCATCACCTGGGTTTAAAATTTCCAGGACCAAATAGGAATGATTTGGTCCCCAACTTACTTGTAGGAATTCATCCTCTATCTGTGGTATCCAGCTCTTGCCTGTCACAATGGTCTCACAATCCATATATCCACAAACTAGTGGATGGTTACAATAATCTTTACTTGGGTGTGAGCTGGGGCACCAATATAGTTCCCTATATGACTGACCGAGTTCCTGAATGCTTGGTTCTATCTCCTCAGGCTGTGGTACTCCGGGGAATAGAACATTAAATGTAATCTTAAAAGTCGGGGCTCCTGCCGTTATGCATTCTTTTATCACTATGCCACGTTTTGGGTTCCACAGGATCCACCTGAATAACTGGTGTTGATTGCAATTTGCCTCTCCTGCAGTAACAAAGCCTAAAATCAGGATCACAGAAAGATATAGTAGATTTTTTCTGCACGGGTTGTTCTGCCGGTGTCTGGGTGCTGTTGATGCGGGATTCTCTGGTTGTGTCAGGACGTTCGCTGTTCCGTCGTCCTTGCTGCCCACCGGGCCATGTAGGTTAGGAGGGTGATCGATGAGTTGGTTCTGTGAACAGAAACTTAGAGTTTTTGTTAGTTTAACTCCACTACTATTATTGTTATTACTATTACTGCTGCTATCATCACTAATCTGGAGGTCTGGTTTAATGGACTTAAGTGGACTCCACTTAACTATACCATCTTTTTTGATAGCTGCATAACCTCGCCCCGTGAGAACTAGTCTCCATCCCTGTTCCCATTCACCCAACTCATTCCTAACTCTGACTAATGGGCCTTCCTCCATAGATCTAGTGGCCCAATGTTTTTGGGCTGGCCTGTTTGCCTCTTCTCCTCTGGGGTACTGGTTCAGGGCTAATAGAGCGGTAGCTAGAAGGCATGCTTGGTCTCTTGAGGGAATGGCATTGTCGAAGCCTTCTGCTTTCGCTAATACCTCGAATTTAGATTTCAGAGTGTGGTTCGCTCGTTCAACTATGGCCTGGCCTGTGCTATTATATGGGATACCATGTAGTAGAGTGATGCCCCACTTCTGGACGAAAGCTTGTACAGATTTGGACACAAAGTTTGGGCCACTGTCTGTTTTGATCTGGTTAGGAATGCCGAGCCATGCCATAGCTGTCAGTCAATGCTGGATAGTCGCTTTGGAGTCAGTCTTAAGGTGCTGAGTGGCTACAATCATTCCACTATATGTGTCTACGGTTACCGCTAGCCATGCTCTAGGTTTCAGCAATTGGCAGAGTGTAAAATCTGTCTGCCACACTTCGGAGGCTTTGAGACCTCTTGGGTTTACTCCGCTGGACGATAGTGGTGCTTTCTGACAGCAGGGACATGTAGCTACGATGTGTTTCGCATCAGTGACTGGAATCCTGCGTTTCTTCGCCAACGCTTTAGCTCCAATGTGGAGAGACGCGTGTAGCTGACGGGCGTCTCTCAGTGACCACAGTCCTTTTGCAGCAGCGTCTGCTTTGTCATTGCCGATCTGGAAGAACCCTTTAATTGGGCTGTGGCTGTTGACATGAATGACCGATATAGTGCCTTTTTGGGAAAGAAGTGCTTCTTCTAGCATTAGAGCTACTGCAGATGTTGAGACGCCGGGCCCAGACATGGCCAGGCCAAGTTTGGCCACAAACATCGAGTCAGTAACTATACTGAGATGTTCTGTTGGGAACAGTCCGCATGCTAGTGCTACGGCCGACGCTTCTAGCTGTTGGACTGAGAGAGCAGGATCGGTCATTTTAACGCAGTGCCATTCTCCTCCCGATTGCCATACTGCAGCCGCGGTTGAGGTCATTGAGGACGCGTCTGTGAAGACTGTTGGTCCCGGTTGAGGCTGGTCCATGATCTTCAGTGGGAGGTCAACGTCGACAATTGCTAGCATTTGGGTCCAGGGGGGCTTTGATGCATATCGAACTTCTCCTCCAAATCCAAGGAGGGCTATGGCTAGGTAGAACGCTAACGCTGCTAAAGGGGCCCAATCTGCGCATGCAATCTTTATTTTCCTCCAATCCGTAACGGGAATATCCTCCTGCGATCCCCCTTTGCTACATCCGCGGATGTGTCGGGTTCCGATCCCTACCTTACTATCATTTGAGTCTGAGTCTGCCCGGGGCCACTCGTCCCCGGAACTGTCCGACTCATTATCGGAGCTCGACTGACTGGTTACTTCCGGGCTCGGATGCTTTTTCTTCCGGCTCCCGTGCCGCCCACTTTCCTTTTTGGGGCTCCGACCCCTCCCACCTCCTTTGTGGGCGGGCAGTTCCCTCCCCTTCGGCTCGCCCAATGGCCTGCCTGGGGAGGAGTTTTCCATACAGTGACATATTTGTGGGCGGACCCAACCGCCCTTTTCCTCCTTACTCTCCTTATAAGGGCATAGAACCGGATAGATGCTCTGATTGGTTCCTGCTGCCTGGTTCACGTTTCCCGCTGCCTGGCTCGTGGTTCCACCCCCTTCTTGATTACCCGCACCACCCCCCTTCTCCTTTTCGCTCGGCGTGCTCGGCACGACGCAGGGAGCAGAGCAGAACGGGCCGAGGCTGAGCAGGACCGGGCCACCTCCCGCCTCCTTTTCGTTCTCCCCGCCTTCCTGTCCGCGCACGCCCATCAGTCCCGATGCTCCCCCCTCGTTTCTGGCAGGGGCGTTTTCTCCCCGCCCTCCCTCTTTTGGATCGGCGCCATCTTGAGCCGCATAGGGAGGCGGTCTCGACCAAACGTCATCGGGTTTTGATTTTTCCGCAGCAGCCCTGGCTTCCTCAGCTAGCTCACCCCAGATGGTTTCTGTTTGGTTTTGCTCTTCCGCGAGCGGAATAGGGCTTGGGGGCTGGAGGGGGGTGTCCCCCTCGTGCCGGTCCGTCTGGGGACCGTCATCGGTTGGGGGTGCGGTTTGCGTGGCTGCACCGACCCCGGTTTTCGGGACGATTAGTAAACAGTCCCTTGCCTTCCTCCATGTCTCCTGCTCCTCTAGGGCTTTTTCCAAGGCGCCCCTGACCTTCCCCCATGCCTTGAGGGATTTTCCCGTGCCTGAGGATATAGTCTCCTCGGCTAATGCATAAGTGCATTTATTCCACACCTCTGGGTGGAGGATATCCACCGCCTGGTCAATGACCCCAGTCTCTAACAGCCTCGAAACTGCGAGGGTAAAATCTTTGGGCCTACACTCAATCCCCCACTGCCTATGCAACTCCGATATGACCTTTACAAGGGCTTCCATCCTCCTTGTCGGTCCGGGAGCGTCCTCCCCGCCGGGCTGGATCCTGCCACTCCGGCCATCGTTTACCCGAATCCAGGCGAATTCCCCGAACCCGAATCCGATTCCGACCTCGATTTTCTTTGATTCCTGGGTTTCGGCACCAATTTGTTGCCTCCAGCGAGGCGTGGTGACCTGGTTCAAGAACGACTCAGCAACCAACCCCAGGTTTTCCGGGCCATCAGCTCACAGACATCAATATGATGGACAGCAAATGGCGTTTATTGTTTATGTAACACCGCATTTTATAGCCTAGGTTTACACCATCATTTCCGTCTGCTTGCGTTAGGGACCCGTAACTACTGGTTGTCAGGAGGGAAGCCTTATCTTAACTTTCCGTACAGCACGATATCTTCCGGCTGCCAAACCTTAACTGTCACATTTCAAACCTAAACTACCACACTGCAAACCTTAACTACCACACCAGAACAGAAACCTGTCCCAAGCCCCACGCAGCAGCAGCACAGGTCTGCTGGCCCAAGGGGTGTCCATGGACTACCACAGCTCCCAAAACTTCTCCTGGCTCCTGGGAGTCAACAGGCAGCCCCACTGCAGCTCCTCTGGCCAAGGTTCCCTTCTGCCACAGTGTTCCCTGAGGAGCAACCCCAGGGTGATGGGCTGCAGGCCCCCCTGCTCCCCAGGTCCCCCACAAGCTCCACTCCCCTCAGTCCCCCTGCTTCCCCTGGTCCCCCACAGGTTATGCTCCCCCATGGGCAGGGTGCTGCTGAAGCTGCCAAGTGGGGACTCTGGGGGCTGCCACATCCTCCTCACCACCCATGGCCACACGTGGGATGGGTTAAGCAGGAGGAGTGGTAGTGGTCTGCAGGGAGCATGGCAGCCCCAGCATGGATTTGGTCTCCCCCAGCAAGTCAAAGCATTCTGATGAAGATTCCCCATTTTCAAGGAGTCACATGGATTAAGACAATGGGTATGGGCACAGCTTGCTCCTGGGAAGATTCCAGGTGGACAAGAGGAAAATTTTCCACTGGCAGGACAGTGGAACATTGGAATGGTCTCCCAGGGGAAGTGGTGGATTCTCCCACTGGGGACAGTTTCAAGTCTCAGCCCAACAGTGTACTGAGACATCTCATAGAAACTGCAGTATTACCTAGAGGGCTTGGACCAGAGGATCCTTGAGGTCCCTTCCAACCTGACATTCTATGATTCCACTCTTCCCCATCAGCATCTTCTGGAACACCTTCCAACACCAGCTGGGGAACGGTTCTTGGGATGGTTACATCATAATCCTAGAACCAAGACAGGGTGTGGTTTGGAAGGGACCTTTGAAGGGACCTGGCCATCCCAGCAACCATCCAGTCCAGCAGGAGCCAGGAGAGCTGTAAGGAGGGCAGCATGGGCAAAGCCCTGAGCCGGCCAGGCTGTTTGTGCTGGAACTGCTGTTGCCTGGGGAAGGGCCAGCAGGGGGATGAGGACTTTGAGGAGGACTACGTGCCCCAGAGGTTGATGCCGGCACCAGTTTAAACACAGAGCCAAGCAGAGCCCAACAAGAAGGCAGCCAGATGGCCATCATGGAAAGTCTGGAAAAGCAGGAGGGCTCCTGTGAGCAAGGTGTTGGAAGTGTGTGTCTCCAACCCTTCCCGGTGGGAGTCGAGCATCATGCTCACCCAGCATCGCCCGGGCCAGCCTGGTCCTGGCAGCCATCTCCATCCCACACCTCCTCCTCCTCCTCCTGCCCACAGGAGGTGGGCCACAGGCAGCAACCAGCAGTGCTGCAGGGTGGCAGCCAGAGCCAGGTCTTGTCCCTTGACAGGGACAGACTGCCAGAGCTGCCCTGCCCCAAGAACTCTCAAGCCAAGGCCACGGGGAGACACCACGTCCAGGTAGGGAGCCCAAGGGCAATGGGCATGGACATCTTCCCAGCCCAGGAGCTGTTGGGCAGCTGGGAGGTGCTGGAGGGAACAGGCTGGGCCAGGAGGCTGCCAGGGCATCCTGGCAGAAGGACCGTTCACAACTGGGACATGGAGCCACAGGGGCAAGGGCCAGAGTCATTGCAGTCTCTCCTTGGTTTCTCCTGCAGTCGGGCAGCCTGGTAGGCAGGGCGACAGAGGAGGAGACAGCTTGCCAGCCATGCCGGCTGCCTCTCCTCAGGCAGGATGTGGCACCCAGGCATGCACTCACAGCTCAGCCCTCAGAAGCTGCCAGCACTTGCTGTCAGAAGCCACGTCCCCCTCCAGCTGCACACTCCACACCTTTAGGCAGGGGCAGAGACAAGGCTGCCAGCACCTGCTGCAAGCTGCCCTGTCTGCAAGCTGCACCCTCTACATCATCTGCTTCCAGAAGCAGTTACAAGGCTGCCAGCACCTGCTGCAAGCTGCCTTCTCTGCCAGCAGCAACCTTTGCCAGAGGCAGAAACACAGCCAGCAGCACTGCAACCAGTGGCCCCCAAGAGGTTGTCTCCTCTGCCCGGGGCACATGGGGTGACCGGGGCACATCTGCCAGGGTGGAGAGCTGGAAGCCTGCCCTGCACGGCCCTGGAGCCTCTGCCCCAGCTGGAAAGGGGACAGCCTGGCACGTCCCCAGTGAGCCCCAGGACAAGGTTGGGGTTGAAAACAAGGTTTTCACTGGGCGATGGCAATGCTGCAAGCAGCCAGCAGCACGGCAGGATCGGGCGATACCAAGAAGAGCACATGAAGTCTGGGTGAAAAAGAGAAAAATCCTGACAGGATTAACTCCTGTAAGGAGAGTGGATCAGGCCAAGCTGTTTGTGTGAATTTACTTTGTGTAGAATTAAGACTTGCAATATATGCTAATGAATTTGTATTCATAACTAGTAGAATTCAGGGTTAAACTGAGAAAGAAGTGAACAAAGCAGCTGAGACATGTCATTTTCCCACTAGAACAATGTAACCAATACAAGGTCCTAACGGGATTAACTTCTATCTCGGAAATAATTAAAAGTGTAAGTTTTTTTTTCTGTAACTCTTTTTCTTAAAACAAGTCTTGTTCTTAAAACAAGACACTGCCAAGGCCATTCAGGCGCCAGCTGGGCACCAAAGGATCTGAACATCCGCACAAGAAGAACATTAAGATATCACCACCAACGGATAAGAAGAAAGTTCTGGCTGGGGTCTGATATCGCCTTGTAACAATATAATGAAGTCAGCAAGAACTGAGAATGTAACGATGTTGTAACCTCCCCTTTTACTGTATATACCCTAACCCCTTTTCCCTTAACCCTTGGAACTCTTTGTCTAGCCCGAGCTGGGAGTTCCCCGGATCGGAAAAAAAAAAACCTTTGCTGTTTAAAGACTCAAAACTCTGTCTCTAAACAGTTTTGCTTGGCCTTTTTGGCAACCGCGGCAGGACTGGACTCCGTCGTGCCGTGATCCAGGGGGCCCCGGGGACACTTTAGGGGCCCTCCCGACGAATTCTGTTGGATAAGCCTCCCCTACTCCCTTGGCTCCTACGCGGCAATGGACATCAGACCTTCCTCATACTGAAAAGGTATTTTTATGTATATTTGTTTGGGTTTCGAGGCCTCTAGGAAGGGGGGTTAGAGTCCCCCGGGGGGTTAGAGTCCCCCAGTGGGTTAGAGTCCCCCGGGAGGTTAGAGTCCCTCCGGGAGGTTTGGGTTCCTCAGAATTCACAGGGATACGGGGGGACGCCCCCAGGCTGACGGATTGGAGTCCAGTCCAGCTCTGAGTTCGTCCCTCTCTGGGGTTCAAGTCCCCAGGAGAACTGAAGTTCATTCACAGCAGTGGGAAGCTACACTCTCTGTGTTGTATCGTGTTGGTAAAGGGTTTTTTAGTAATGCTGTGGTTCATATGATCATATGGTGATTAATGATTATGTTGTACTGCTGTATTGCTTGTAAGTAATCCAAGTGTTTTGGGTAATTACGGGTCCCTATCGAAGAAAAGTTTTACAGCTTTATCTTCGGGGGGGTTGCGGGGAGTCTTTTGCCACAACACCGGCAGGTATTCGTGGTTTATAGCGGCATCTTGTGACCGTAGGCGGTAAAGCAACATGTAAGGTTTTGCGTAAAAATTTACCTGTGCAAAGTTCTGACTGAAAGTGCGTGTGTGTGCGTGAAAGTGAGTGACTGAGACGCAATTTAATTGCGAAGCGAGTGCGGAGTCCCGATTTGCGTTTCCGTGTCACCCGCGAGGGGGCCGGCCAGAGACGGACGAAGCGAATGGTGTGAATGTGGATTGTTAAAACAAAATAAGAAGTGTGCTTGAATACTAGAATAAGTTGAGTAAGTTGTTGAAATTGTAAGTTGCTGAAATCTGAATAGAATTTGGTAATCCAGAAAGGGCCCCCACAGTTGTAACCTCTGGAGTAGGCATAATGGGGACTGAACAGAGTAAGGAAATTGATGCTAAAACCCCCTTGGGATGCATTTTAAAACATTGGAAAGAACTTGTTGGAATTCTGGGGGGGAAATATAAGGAAAAAGACGCTTGTGAAATGTTGCCAAGATTGGTGGCCTCTGTATAAATCAGGTGATGGGGAAAGGTGGCCACCGGAGGGAAGCTTAAATTATAATACCATCCTACAACTTATGCTGTTTCTCCATAGAAGAGGAAAGTGGGATGAAGTAATATATGCAGACATGTTTTTCACTTTAAGGGATAAGCCGGAATGGCAAAAGTATTGTGGAGCAAATGTATCACCCCAAGATCCCTTTGTTTTAGCCCTAGAACGGGATCAGAAAAACAGCGAAGTTAAGGAACGCTGTTGTGATGCTTGTAGTACAGGGAAACGATGCCTTAAGTCGAAAGAAAAAAGCAGTGATGCAGAAAGTACCATTAGCCTCCAAGAATATCAGCCTCTTGTGCCAGGATGTGGAGTACCACTGCCAAAGTCACAATAAGAAAGCAGTAGTAGCTCCACAGAATTGGAAAGTGAGAAAAGAAAGAAGTTGGAAAGTGAGAAAAGAAAGGAGTTGGAACGCGAGGAGAGAAAGGAATTGGAATGTGTTTCGCAAAAGCCGGCGGGGGGAGACAAAGATGAAGAGAAAGCCCCACAGGAGACAGGGAAAAAGGTGAAGAAGAGAGAGAACAGAGCAGACACCGAAAACCGGAGAGATAATCCCGGAGAAGGAACCAGCCATTCATATTACACAAAGGCAACTGAGCGAAAGGAAAAGGAAAGGGAGGAAGAAATGGCAAAGATAGGAGAAGAAAGAGCAAAATTGGAAATAGAGAAAGCAAGATCAGAAGCAGAGAGAGCTAAGGCTGAGGCAGAGAGGGCAAAACTAGAAGCAGAGAAAGCTAAAGCAGACAGGGCAAAAATAGAAGCAGAGAAAGCAAGACTGGAGGCAGAAAAAGCAGGAGCAGAAAGGGCAGAAATAAAGACAAAAGCTCAGATCGGAGACGGTGAAGTAGAGGGAGGAAAAGATATACCAGAGAACAAGGAAAAAGAGGTCCCAGAGGGCTATACAATAGCCCCTCTTCGACAAGTAATGCCCAAATTAGGAGAATAAGCACGGATAAAAGTACCATTTACCACAAGCGACCTTAATAATTGGGGAGAGGAAGTGAAAAATTTGAGGAAAGATGCAGAAGGGGTCGCTAGAAGGTTTGAATTAACTGCAAAGAATTCAGACGCTGATTGGGAGGATATTGATCTAATGCTATCTGAGTTATCAGAGACGGAAAAAGAACTTGTTTTAAAAACTGGAAGGGAATGGGCTGAACTGCTACGGGAGCCTGTGGATGTCGTATTTCCAACCAGTAATCCAAACTGGGATCCAAACAACCCGCGCCAGTATGATTTATTGCTGCGATACACAAGGTTAGTTGCACAGGGCTTGCGAAGAGCAATACTGAAAGCAATAAACTGGGCAGCCCTGTTTGAAGTAAGACAAGGACAGAATGAAACACCAACAGACTTTTTAGACAGGCTTAGAGCGGCAATGAGACAATATACCCCTTAGATCCTGGGTCAGAAATAGGTAAACGACAACTGCTGGGATTGGTAATGGGGCAGTGTTGTGCAGATATCAGAAAGAAATTACAAAAACTTGAACATCCTGCAAATAGAGATGTGGAAATTTTAATGAATGAGGCCTGGAAAGTGTACAACAATAGGGATCAAGAAAAAGAAAAGAGAGAGGGTAAGAAACTTGCCAGAATTATAGCAGCAGTAAACTCAAGTCCAAAGCTTCCAGAAGATAGAGGTAGAGGGTGTGGTTATCCCATGAGAGGGAGAGGAAGGTTTCAGCAAAATAAGGTGGACCTGAATCAATGCTTTTATTGCCACCAAATGGGACACTGGCAACGCGAATGCCCTAAACGAAACAGAGAACTTGGGGGGGCATCTGTTGTTCCGGTTGCTCATGATAGTGGTAACTGAAGGGGACCGGTGGGTCATTCCCTAGCAGACCCACTGGTTAAAATAGAGCTAGGGGAAGATAAAGAGGAACTGGATTTTTTAATTGACACTGGAGCTATCTATTCAGTCTTAAATCAGGAATTAATACCAAAATCTGATGAATTTGTACATGTTGTGGGGGCGACAGGCCAAGCAGAAAAGGCTTTCTTCTTGAAACCTCTTAAATACAAAATTGGGAAAAAGATGGGGATTCATCAATTCTTATGCTTACCTAATTCTCCAAAACCTCTGCTAGGAAGAGACTTGTTAGAGAATTTAGGGGCTGTAATAAAATTTGATAAAGATAAACTTGAACTCCAGGTAAACGACGAACAATTCATAACTGCCCTAAGTCTAACTATCAGTTGTGTTAAACTGGAATCTGATAATCATAACATCAACCGAATCACAAACGGAACATCTCCGTCCGTGTGGGCAACTGATATACCTGGAAAATCAAAACAGGCTGCCCCCATCGTTATCGAATTAATACTAGGGGCTAAACAGAAAACAATACCCCCTGAGGCTGGAAGACAGGAAGGGAATCGAGCCATTGATCGAGAGGTTTTTAGAATTAGGGCTATTGATAGAATGTGAATCAGATTTCAATACACCAATATTACCAGTCAAGAAGCCAAATGGGACTTACAGACTGGTACAGGATTTAAGGGCTGTAAATGAGATTACTAAGACTCTACATCCAGTGGTAGCTAACCCTTATACACTCTTGACCAAACTAAAAGACAATCTGATCTGGTTTACAGTGTTAGATTTGAAAGATGCATTTTTCTGCCTTACCTTAGCCCCAGAAAGCCAAAAGATTTTTGCCTTTGAATGGGAGTTTGTTGGTAAAGGGAGAAAAACACGACTAACCAGGATGGTGTTACCTCAAGGTTATAACAATAGTCCTACAATATTTGGAAATCAATTGGCCAAAGAACTGGAACAGTGGGAGCGGCCACAGGGAGAGGGCACCCTTCTGCAATATGTGGATGATTTACTGATAGCAACTGAAACAGGAGAACAGTGTGTTGAGTGGACAATCTCGTTGTTAAATTTCTTGGGCTTAAACGGTTATCGAGTCTCCCAACAGAAAGCACAGCTGGTGCAAGAAAAGGTGGTCTACCTAGGATACAAGATCTCTGGAGGACAGCGATCCCTAGGAACAGCGAGGAAAGAAGCCATCTGCCAGATGCCCAGGCCTGAAACGGTGAGAGACCTGAGAGCCTTCCTAGGAATGACAGGTTGGTGTCGCCTGTGGATATACCAGTATGGCATACTTGCTAAACCCCTCTATGATTTGCTGAAAGAGTCTAAATGTATTCTGCTCTGGACTCCCATGGCAGAAACAGCCTTTAAAAGACTGAAACAAGAACTAATGAAAGCCCCGGCATTAGGCCTACCCGATGTAACAAAACCATTTTGGCTGTTCTCACATGAACGCCAGGGAATGGCCCTGGGAGTCCTAGCTCAACAATTGGGACCATACAAAAGGGCTGTGGCTTACTTCTCTAAGCAACTAGATGAAGTAAGTAAAGGATGGCCCACATGCCTGAAGGCAGTGGCAGCAGTAATCATAAACATAGAAGAGGCCAGAAAATTCACTATGGGCCAGAAAATGACTGTATTGGTGTCCCACACTGTATCAGCAGTACTGGAACAGAAAGGTGGCCATTGGCTGTCACCCTCTCGGTTCCTGAAGTACCAGGCAATTTTAGTTGAATCAGATGACATAACCATTCAAGTGACTAATGTTGTCAACCCAGCATCATTCCTAGAAGGAAGAGTGTCAGCAGAGCCAATTGAGCACGACTGTCTAGAAACCATCGAGGCTGTGTATTCCAGTCGTCCGGATCTCAAGGAAGAGCCACTCGAAGGGGCAGATGACTGGTTCTCGGATGGCAGTAGCTTTGTAAAGCAGGGAGTAAGGATGGCTGGCTACGCAGTAACTACAACAGAGCAGGTAATTGAATCAAATCCCATGCCTGTGGGAACTTCAGCACAGAAGGCCGAACTAATAGCTCTTACCCGAGCCCTCGAGCTGGCAAAAGGGAAAAGAATTAATACATGGACGGACTCTAAGTATGCTTTCTCCGTCGTGCATGCCCATGGAGCAATCTGGAAGGAGCGAGGACTGCTGACTGCCCAAGGAAGACCCATAAAATATGCAGCAGAAATCCTACAGTTGCTGGAGGCTGTTCAGCTCCCAACCCAAGTGGCCATAATGCATTGCAAGGGGCACCTGAAAGGTAACACCATTCCAGAAATAGGTAATAGAGCAGCAGATGCAGAAGCTAAATTAGCTGCTGCAAGAGCCAACGATTTAGTATTGACCCTGGTACCAGAAGAATTGGATACTGATTTTCAACCAGAGTACCAGGAATCAGACCATAAGTGGATACAAAGGAACGAAGGTAAAATGATAGTGGATGGGGTCAGATAGAAAGAGGACAACTAGTGCTGCCAGAGAAATCAGTATGGCAATTTGTCAAAACAGAACATGACAAGGCCCACTGGGGATTAGATCCTCTTTATCAGTATTTAAAAGTTAGAATAGCAGGGCCAAAGCTATTCACAGCAGTGAAACAGGTCACATCCCAATGTGAACGCTGTTTGAAAAATAATCCAAACACTGGAACAAAGGTACACCAGGGAGTAATTGATAGAGGAAAATTCCCAGGGGAAGTGTGGCAGATTGATTTCTCTGAACTCCCAAGGAAAGGGGGGTATAAGTACCTCTTGGTTTTGACTGATACATTTTCTGGGTGGCCTGAAGCATTCCCATGCAGAACAAACAAAGAAAGAGAAGTAACTAAAGTCTTGTTTAATGAAATCATTCCGAGGTTTGGGGTGCCTAGGAGCATCTCCTCGGACAGAGGCTCACACTTTTGTGCTAAAATTGTACGAGCAATAAGTAAGGCACTGCAAATCAAATGGCAAGTGCACACGCCTTATAGACCCCAAGCTAGTGGGCAAGTAGAAAAGATGAATCATCTTATCAAACAACGAATTGCAAAAATATGCCAGGAAACTAACTTGCTGTGGTACCAAGCCTTACCTATTGCTCTGATCAGACTAAGGGTGAAGCCCCAGTCAAAAGAAAAAGTGAGCCCATTTGAAATTTTATATGGGAGACCTTATGCCATGCAGACTGTAAATAGTGAGGCTGTAGATCAAATAGGTAATCAATATGTGTATGATTATGTTATAGCTGTGGGGAAACACTTAGATTAAAATGCCACGGTGGTGATGGATCACCAACCTAAGCAACCTGATTGTAAACTGCATCCTTTTAATCCTGGTGATTGGGTATATGTTCAGAATCTTTTAGGGAAGCCTCTGCAAGAGAAATGGGAAGGACCCTTTCAAGTGTTGCTCACCACCTTCACTGCAGTCCGAATTAAGGCGCGACCCACCTGGATCCACTACTCCCGAGTTAAGAGGGCCCCTGAACAATGCCAAGAACATTCCTGAACAAGCTCAACATTATGGACTGGTGATCTTTAGTGTTGATGCTTGGACTCTGGATAAGTATGAGCTTATCACGAAACATTGCCCAGGGATGGCCATGGTCTAGCAAATATGGAGCTGCTTCTGACCAGTTTCTTATAAAACTCACTGAGTGGTCTAATGCTAAGGTACCTTGTAAAAAGACTGCGAAGACTCCTCTTCCAAGCTGCAACAGAACATACAATTTGACCCAGGTAGGGCCTCAAGTGGTTAGGCAATCAAATGAGTTGAAGTTATTTTTAGATCCTACATATTCCTTGAAGAAAATTCAGGTAAATATCCAAACAAACATTACTCAGCTCCGACAGGAATGCCAGCCCTATATCCAGCAAAGCCTTAAGGGCTGGAAGGTGTGGTTGGCAGCCAGATCACGCCCTAGGCGTGTGCAACGAGATGTAACCGGATGGTTTGGCACTGGACTAGGGGTACTGAACACGATAGACCAAGAAGTATTGGTAAACAAATTAAGTGCCATCACTTCCCATTTGGGGGAACTCAAAGTGCCTTTGAGCTCATCCATACTTAGCCTAGCAGAAACACAGACACTAGCAACTAAATTACTGACCCTAGTGGCTAATCACACCACTGAAGACCTTTTAAAGCTTGCACTGGTGATGCGAACAGAGATTGCACTCAATATTCAGTGCACTCAAACACAGCAGTGGGTACAAACAGTAGCTGCAGGAATTCTGAGGGAAGGAACATCCGGAATACTATCCCAAGAAATAAAAGAAATGATAGCTAGAGATAGCTCTATGACCCAATTCAAGGAGGATCATCAGGCATGGTGGAAACTTGTAAATTTTACTTACTCACAAGGTGAGCAAATCGAGGCCTACGTGCTCACTATCAGTGCTGCCAAGGAGAAAATCATCTTTCCTGTCCTGACCTTAGGAACTGTGCATCAGAATGTTGTAATTCGACCCATAGGCCATAATGTTTGGGCAAGTTTTGATCACTCCAGGAGTAAATGGCAATCAATCAGTACAGAAGCCTGTATTCCTAAAGAACAACTTGGATATATTTGTGAAAATACAGTCATAGAAAATGAAGATTTGTGCTTAGATACTGAAGATAGAGTGTGTACTTTTGCAATGTTTCCCCATAATGACAACCGATCACAGGTTTACTATGTAGGAAATGGCTGTGCATGTATTAGAACATTATGCCTTCATATATTCATTGATTATTGTCCTGAGATAGCGAATGGTACCAATTTATGTGTGTGTAATTTTTCTAGAATTGTAGGCTGTGATTTTGATTATTCTGTTCCTATAACCACTATGCAATTGATTGAAGCTGAATATACTCTGTATCATAATGTACCACATTTACAGATAGGTATGAATATTGATCTTCTTAAGCCAATGCTTATGCACCCTGATATAGAACAATTAGTCCGTGAAGTTAATAGAACTACACAAGGCATGCTTTGGCAAGTAACACATGATTCAAAAGGTATAGAGCAGGTGCTAACGAAGATAGAACAAGTAGGGAAGCGTCATGGGTGGGATATCTTTACGGGATATTCCCCTGCGACTACGCAAGCACTCCGTTACCTGATATACCCTCTAATAGTCATGGTAGTGATGATTCTCATGTTCTCCTTCTTCAATGTGTGGCTATACTACAAACTGAATAATATAGTCAAAAGGATCCGAGTAATGTGGACACTGATTCAAAGGCATGAGAACCTTCCCTTGGAACTTGACGAAAGAATTTGTAAGTTCTAAGGAGAGGGGGGAATGAAAAAGAGAAAAGATCCTGACAGGATTAACTCCTGTAAGGAGAGTGGGTCAGGCCAAACGGTTTGTGTAAAGAAGTGAACAAAGCAGCTGAGACAAGGATTAACTTCTGTCTCAAGATAAGTAGGAGACACTGGGGGAGTGCAAACACCTGCACGGAAGACAGGATGAGGCTGAGGCTGCCATAGGCAGCAGATAAGGGGAAGATAATGGCAAGGGTCCAATTATCCACTATAACAAGAGGATGAAGTTATCGAAAGCAAGAAAGGTAAAAAGTCCAACCCTGAGGAAGACTTTGTTACTTCATCTGAAGACCCCCAAGGACCCCGAGACATATCCCCAAAAAGACGACTCCGCCCAGACTCCGCCTGTTATGAATATGTATGTAAGGATGCTGTAACCTCCCCTTTTAATGTATAAATATCCTAACCCTTTCCCTTAACCCTTGGAACTCTTTGTCCAGCGCGAGCTGGGGGTTCCCCGGATCCAAAAATAAATACCTTTCCTGTCTAAAGGCTCAAAACTCTGTCTCTAAACAGTTTTGCTGGCCTTTTCCGGCTTCACAGACACATTACCAGTAGAAATAGGTATGCTACAGATTTCCACTGTTTAAATGTGGTCAAAACAGTTTGGTATCTAAGACTGTCAGCCCCTGCACAGTTACACACTCTGCTCATACTCCTCCTTCTGTGTGTAAAGGAGATTTAACCAGACACATAAAAAGGGAAAAGAGCCTTCTGCTTCTTTTCCCCTTTCTGTAAAAAGCATCCTTCAGGATAAAGAGAAATGGAAACAAAGCAACTTTGTTATGTCCTGTTTCTGCTCTCAGAAGATCAGATGTGATTGTTTTGAACTAAGAAACATCCAAGGAACACTTTCATTCCTCACAATAACTGTTCCCACAGCAGGGAATAAAAGCTCCATCAGTCAGTAGGGCTTTGCAAAGAGCACACAAGAACTCATCAGGGATGGGATCATCAGAGGAAGAGGAGGATGAAAAGGATGGCTCCTTGGACAAATAGAAAGGCTTTTCCTTCTTTCCTCTGGCATATGCTTCCCTGGAAGCAGGATGGGGAAGGAAAAAGACAAAAGTTCAAGACGGGCACAAGGAAAAATATTCCAAGCTTTGGATTTTATCAAAGGAAGTAAGAGATGGAATTTTGGGGTGGAATTTTATACTGGAAAGCCCAGTATCTCGCAGCTCAGGAGACCATATTTCTTCTTTGAACCTAGGACACATTGCTGGCTGACGATCAACTTGGTGCCCACCAGGACCCCTCCCAGCCTGTTCTGAAGGTACAGAGGGGATCCAAGGCTGTGTCATTAGATACAGATTATCTAAGCTGGCAGAGTGGAGGGCATGAAGAAGTAAGAGTGGAGGGGCTGGGGCAACTGAAAAGCTATTAGACAACATTTTCTGTCAGAAATGATAGAAATGAGGGACAGGCATCAGTGACAATGTCGACATTCAATAAAAAAGCAAAACAATTACCAAATGGTTCACAGAGACATTTCACTTCACTGCTTGATAGGAGCTGGAAATACATCAAGAGTAAATTCACTCAAGTGATTTTTTTTGTTGGTGGTGATTTTCACAGCTGAATCAGACACAGAAATGCACTGAACAGGCAGCTGAAAGAAACTCGACCCCCAAGTTACCAACATATAGGACTGCGTGGGGAAACCAGATTTAGAATAAACTAGGTTTAATATTAAACAGTGTCTTCCAGTAACAAAAGTGAGAATTTTGGTGCCTTGTAACAGGCGCTGGGGAAACAAAGTGAGCACGTTATCCTACTGCAGATTTTCTTCTAAGAACTACAGGATGTTGGGACACCTGAAACATCACAGGCGTGCGTGGGAAAGCTATTAGCTACCTTTTCCTCATGAAAATAGGGACAGAAGAGGGAAAAAATATTCCAGCACACTCCACCTCCAACCATCAACCAACACAGGTATTCTTACCTCTAAAACTCCTGCTCCACAACGTGTTTCCTCCGATGAGGCGTGGCAACCTGGTTCAAGAACGACTCGGCAACCAACCCCAAGTTGCCCGGGCAGCTCACAGACATCAATATGATGGACAGCAAATGGCGTTTATTGTTTATGTTACACCGCATTTTATACCCTAGGTTTACACCGTCATTTCCGTCTGCTTGCGTTAGGGACCCGTACCTATTGGTTGTCAGGAGGGAAGCCTTATCTTAACTTTCCGTACAGCACGATATCTTCCGGCCGCCAAACCTTAACTGTCACATTTCAAACCTAAACTACCACACTGCAAACCTTAACTACCACATTTCCCCCCCTCCCTATGCTTAACTGAATGGGGAGAAATATAGAAAACTTAAAACACTAAAAATATTAAAAGTATAAGGCACACCGGGTTATAAGGCACATCTAAAGGTCCATGCAACTAAATTAGTAAAGGATTGTATAAAAGGCTTGTATAAAACATAAGGCACACCAAACAAAAGTGTTAGTAAAGGGTAACCGTTAATCATGGGGTACACTAATCTATAAGGGAGGTAACTAACGATTGGATTATATAACCAAAACCGTTTTCTTAAACCAGCTGTCTACGTTTCACTAACATTATATTATCTTTCTCTAAGCGGTCTTTAACAAACAACACAAGCTTATTTAATATACAGGGTCCGAAGACCAGTGCTACGATGAGCAGTATAAACGGTCCCATTAGTGTGGAAATGAGGGTGGTTAGCCATGGTGTGTGGTTAAACCACGACTTAAACCATTCTTGCTGGAGTTCATTGTCTCTTTTTCTTTTTTCCAAACCTTCTCTGAGCTTGGCCATGGTATCACGGACAACGCCGGTGTTGTCTGCATATACGCAACACTCTTCTCCTAGCGTAGCACAATGTCCTCTTTGTTGTAAAAACAGGAGATCTAGTGCCCTACGATTTTGGAGGACAACTTTAGACAATGAAGTCAGGGATTGTTCTAAGGTGCTGATTGATTTCTCAATTAGAGCTAGATCCTCATCCACTGCTATTTTAAGGGAATGAAACTTTTGATTTTGCTCAGCTGTTGGGGCTATTTCGGTACCGGTGGGGGTCAGGTGTTTGGCAGTAGTTGTGGTGCTGGTGGGAATTATAGTACAAGCTTCGATCTCGTATAGTAAAGACTCAGCTGTCGGTGGGTTAAGGGGTGAGTTGGATTCGATAGCTTTGGGTGCTTGTGGTATGGACTTAATAATTTGCACTGGCGCCCCTCTATCTTTGTAATTTCCCTGAAGGAATGGGTACCACATCTTACCTTTGAGCCATCCGGCATCACCTGGGTTTAAAATTTCCAGGACCAAATAAGAATGATTTGGTCCCCAACTTACTTGTAGGAATTCATCCTCTATCTGTGGTATCCAGCTCTTGCCTGTCACAATGGTCTCACAATCCATATATCCACAAACTAGTGGATGGTTACAATAATCTTTACTTGGGTGTGAGCTGGGGCACCAATATAGTTCCCTATATGACTGACCGAGTTCCTGAATGCTTGGTTCTATCTCCTCAGGCTGTGGTACTCCGGGGAATAGAACATTAAATGTAATCTTAAAAGTCGGGGCTCCTGCCGTTATGCATTCTTTTATCACTATGCCACGTTTTGGGTTCCACAGGATCCACCTGAATAACTGGTGTTGATTGCAATTTGCCTCTCCTGCAGTAACAAAGCTTAAAATGAGGATCACAGAAAGATATAGTAGATTTTTTCTGCACGGGTTGTTCTGCCGGTGTCTGGGTGCTGTTGATGCGGGATTCTCTGGTTCTGTCAGGACATTCGCTGCTCCGTCGTCCTTGCTGCCCACCGGGTCATGTAGGTTAGGAGGGTGAACGACGAGCTGGTCCTGTGAACAGAAACTTAGAGTTTTTGTTAGTTTAACTCCACTACTATTATTGTTATTATTATTACTGTTGCTATCATCACTAATCTGGAGGTCTGGTTTAATGGACTTAAGTGGACTCCACTTAACTATACCATCTTTTTTGATAGCTGCATAACCTCGCCCCGTGAGAACTAGTCTCCATCCCTGTTCCCATTCACCCAACTCATTCCTAACTCTGACTAACGGGTCTTCCTCCGTAGATCTAGTGGCCCAATGTTTTTGGGCCGGGGTGTTTGCCTCTTCTCCTCTGGGGTACTGATTCAGGGCTAATAGAGCGGTAGCTAGAAGGCATGCTTGGTCTCTTGAGGGAATGGCATTGTCGAAGCCTTCTGCTTTCATTAATACCTCTAATTTAGATTTCAGAGTGTGGTTTGCTCGTTCGACTATGGCCTGGTGTCCTGGTTTGGACCAGGATAAAGGTGGTTTTCTGTTTCTGTACTTTTGCTTTTAGCTAAGTCCCTTGTAAGTATCTGCACTTGCTGAAACTAACAGCAAGTTTCTCAGTGTCTGTTTCTAGGATTGATAACACTTGATGTTTATAGTTACTGCTAGAGACTGGTATGCAGAACCAAGGACACTCAGCTCTGCATGAAAACATTTTACCGTCCAGGAGGATACAGAGGTCCCACCTGAACCCTCCTTTAGGGAGGAACGGACAAGATAGATGCCAGAATTGACCAAACAGAGTATTCCATCCCATATACGTCACACTCAGTATAAATTTGAGGCATCACGTGGGCCAAGCCAGATCTTTTCCTGCTTCCCTTCCTTCACCCGGCATCCTGGAAGGATCCCGTCCGTTCGCCTGCCTGTGGTCCTGATCCGTGCCAGCCCATATCTGTGTGTTCCTGCCTCCGGTTCCCAACTGCTGCCGACTCCAAGAGTCCAGCCTGGACTTTCCCAGGGCTGCCCTGCAGCCTCGGTGGTGACGTGAGAGTTATTGGGGGAAAGGGGGAGGAATGTGGTTTCCATTTTCCTGTATATTTGTATATATTTAGTAATTTTTCCTATTTATCATTACTGTTCATTAAAGTTGTGTAGTTTAGTTTCCAACTCATAAGTCTCTCTCCCTTATTCTCTCTCCTTTCTTCATCGAGGGGAGAGAGAGATTAAAGAGAGCGTCTGTTATTCGGTTTAATTGCCGGGTCAGTGTTAAACCGTGACAGATTTAATTGGCGCCCAACGTGGGGCACGAGCTAATTGGCTCGAGTCCAGTTTAAATCTTCACCAATTTGCCTGAATAGTCTGAATTCCAACTCCAGTGGGAGAATGGCTTTGCTGAGTGGGAATCAGACTTTTTCCTTTGGAAATTTCACAGGGTTGGAAATTAAACCAATCATGCCGTACCTTTGGAATTTAGGGAATGTGATGTGTATTTTTGCAGCTGGAATGAGTGCTAATATGTGGCTTTCCTATCGTAAGAGACGCTTAAGGACCATCGTTGCAATATGGTCCTCAATATTGATGTATATCATGGTGTATGGTGCAGTGATGTTTCATAGAAGGATTAAGAACTTTGTTCGTAATGATGTTTTCAGAGTTCTTTTGAGGAAACATACCACCCTTGGGCTGAGTTCAGTGGATTCTTGTCCAAATGGCATTATGATTGTTATAGTTTTGTGCCTCCTGATTTTTGGTGTTCAGGTGTTCAGGTGCTACCAAATATTGGTGAGGAGTAAGACAACTACAACTAGGGGAACGAGCTCGCCTCGTAAAGAGAGCACCCCCACTCCTGCCTCTGCAGCCGCTTCTCGCCCCCCCTCACGCAAGGGCACAACTCAGATAAGGTCGGCAAGCATTGCCAGTGTTTCTGCTACAGCTCCAGTTGCTGTGTCTACTCCCACAGACACTGCTCCTGCTGCTCAGAAAGCAAGCCCTGCTGCTGCTACAGCTGCAGACGCCACAGCCTCTCCCCCTCAGCCCACACAGTTACTTGTTGACCCTGTAACTAGGAGAAAAGGAAAACAATGGAAATCAGAAGCGAGCCTTAACCCTTCCAAGTCTGAGCAAGATGACCAGGTGATAGAGGAAATAGAGGATAATGGCTCTCCTCCCAGACCAGGTAGAGCAGCTAGAGCAGAGTCAGATGAGGACTCAGACTCAGAATCTGCTCAGCCCTATTCCATGAGAGACTTGCGTACTCTGAGAAAAGACTACAGCCGTTTTACAGGTGAACCACTCCTCTCTTGGTTATTCCGATGCTGGAATGATGGGGCTGCTACCATAACATTAACTCAGAAGGAAGCTAGGCAGTTGGGCCCTGTAGCCAAAGATGCAGCTTTTGATCGGGCATTTGGGGAAAAGGCTGGAACTACTAGCCTGTGGAAACGACTCTTGTCAGCTGTCAGGGAGAGATATCCCTATAAAGAGGCAATAGATTGCCCACAGATCAAAGCAGCCACACTTGGAAAAGCTATCAGGTATCTGGAAGAATTGGCTGTACGAGAAGTGATCTATAACGATGATGGCATCGAAGACCCTTATCACGTACCATGTCCTAAACCTATGTTGCAAAGGTTTGTGCATGCTGCACCATCACCTTTTAACCATACTCTATCAGTACTGCTATGGGTTCCTGTAGAAGTGGATACAGCTGTGGGTGATGTGATTAAAACTGCACGAGAGTGTGAAGAGGCTGTCACAGCCCCTCATCGGGCCTGGGTCTCAGCTATCAAGAGAGCATCTGAGAAACTGCATTCACCCCTTTTTCCTCAGACAGACGGAGGACACCCCATTGCCACCATTAAGAGGAGACGCCCTCCTATGAGACAGAATCAAGGGAAACAGAATTTCGCAAGAGGAATTCTATGGGCACTCCTGTGTGAGTGTGGAGAGGACATGACAAAGTGGGACAAGAAACCTTCTGCTGACCTACAGGACCGAGTGATTAAGTTGATGAGTAAGCCGAAGGCAAAAGGAGGTCCTTCTAAAAAGATGGCTGCTCAAGTCTCCAGTGTAGAGTTACCCAATCCAAAAATGCTGGTGACTCAAGATCCATGCACATCAGGTGTGAGTACTGGGGATGCAAGCTCCAGTAATGCACATACTGACAATGCTGTACGTGCTCAAGCTTAGAGGTGTCCTGCCTCTAGCCAGGTGGAGGAGAGGGACAACCGAATCTATTGGATTGTGTGGATTCGATGGCCTGGCACATTAGAGCCACAAAAGTATAAAGCCTTGGTGGACACGGGTGCACAGTGCACCCTAATGCCATCGAATCAGAAAGGCACAGACTCCGTCACTATTTCTGGAGTGACGGGGGGATCTAAAGAACTGACTATTGTGAAGGCTGATGTGAGCCTCACTGGAATAAAGTGGCATAAACACCCAATAGTGACTTGTCCAGATGCTCCGTGCATCCTTGGCATAGACTACCTCAAGGGAGGTGATTTTGAGGACCCGAAAGGGTACCGCTGGTCCTTTGGTACTGCAGCTATTAAGACTGAGAATGCAGAATGGCTGCATGCTTTGTTTGGCCTTTCAGATAAATCCTTTGTAGTGGGGTTGCTGAGGACTACAAACCAGCGTCTGCCAACTGCTACTTCAGTAGTGCATCGTAGACAATATCGTGTCAACAGAGATGCTGTGGTCCCCATTCACAAGCTGATCCGGCAATTAGAGAGCCAAGGAGTGATCAGCAAGACTCATTCACCCTTCAACAGTCCTGTATGGCCAGTGAAAAAGCCAAATGGAGAGTGGAGGCTGACAGTGGACTATCGTGCCCTGAATGAGGTTACACCACCACTAAGTGCTGCTGTGCCGGACATACTAGAACTTCAGTATGAGCTGGAGTCAAAGGCAGCCAGGTGGTATGCTACTATTGACATTGCTAATGCATTTTTTGCTATTCCTATAGCACCAGAATGCAGAGCACAGTTTGCCTTCACCTGGAGAGGTGTCCAGAACACTTGGAATCGACTGCCCCAGCGGTGGAAACACAGTCCTACCATCTGCCATGGACTGATCCATGATACCTTGGAAAAGGGTGGAGCTCCAGAACATCTACAGTACATCGATGACATCATTGTGTGGGGTGACACAGCAAAGGAAGTCTACGAGAAAGGTAAGAAGATAATTGAAATCCTCCTAGAGGCTGGTTTTGCTATTAAAAGGAGCAAGGTCAAGGGACCTGCACAAGAGATACAGTTTTTGGGAGTTAAGTGGCAAGATGGACGTCGCCACATCCCAATGGACGTGATTAACAAAATAACTGCTATGGCCCCACCAACTACCAAAAAGGAAACTCAGTCCTTTTTAGGAACTGTTGGTTTCTGGAGGATGCATATTCCTCTTTATAATCAGATTGTGAAACCTCTCTATGAGGTTACTCGGAAGAAGAAAGTCTTTAAATGGGGCTCAGAACAACAAGCTGCTTTTGAGAATATTAAACAGGAGATTGTGCAGGCAATGGCCCTTGGACCAATTCGAACAGGGCCAGACATCAAAAATATTCTTTACACCGGAGATGGAGGTGATGGTCCTTCATGGAGCCTCTGGCAGAAAGCTCCAGGAGAGACTCGAGGCCGACCTCTAGGATTTTGGGGTCGAAACTACAAAGGCTCCGAAGCCAACTACACAGCTGCTGAAAAAGAGATATTGGCCGCATACGAAGGAGTTAGAGCTGCTTCGGAAGTGATTGGTACTGAAGCACAGCTCCTCCTAGTACCACGATTACCTGTACTGGGTTTTATGTACACAGGTAGAGAATCTTCCCATCATGCTACCGATGCTACCTGGAGTAAATGGATTGCTTTAATCTCACAGAGAGCTAGGATAGGAAGACTCAATCGTCCAGGAATTGTAGAAGCAATAACACATTGGCCAGAAGGCAAACACTTTGGAATGCCACCAGGAAAAGTGGTGAAACGGGCTGAAGAAGCCCCACCATACGACCAACTACCAGAGAGTGAGAAACAATATGCTCTTTTCACTGATGGATCCTGTCGTCTGGTAGGAGGCCATCGAAGGTGGAAAGCTGCCGTATGGAATCCTACACGACTAGTTGCAAAACAGATGAAGGAGATGGTGAATCAAGTCAATTTGCAGAGGTAAAAGCTATCCAATTGGCTTTGGACATTGCTGAACAAGAAAAGTGGCCGAGACTTTATCTCTATACTGACTCATGGATGGTAGCACATGCCTTATGGGGTTGGTTAAAGCAGTGGAAGCAAAACAACTGGCAACGTAGAGATAAACCTATCTGGGCTGCTGAACTCTGGAAAGACATTGCTACTAGGTTAGAGAAACTTGATGTAAAAGTGCGTCACGTAGATGCCCATGTACCTTCATATCGAGCTACGGAGGAACATCAAAATAACCAACGAGCAGATGAAGCTGCTCAAGTGTTCCAAATAGATCTGGACTGGGACCATAAAGGTGAACTGTTTTTGGCCAAATGGGCCCACAATGCTTCAGGTCATCAAGGCAGGGATGGAACATATCGATGGGCTCGTGACCGAGGGGTGGATTTATCTTTGGACTCTATTGCGCAGGTTATCCACGACTGTGACATATGTGCTGCAATTAAACAAGCTAAAAGGTTGAAACCTCTATGGTATGAAGGGAGATGGTCAAAATATAGGTATGGGGAGGCCTGGCAAATCGACTACATCACACTGCCTCAAACCCGCCAGGGTAAGCGCTATGTGCTTACAATGGTGGAGGCAAGTACAGGATGGCTGGAAACATATCCTGTGCCTCATGCCACAGCCCCGAACACTATCCTGGGCTTAGAGAAACAGGTCTTGTGGAGACATGGTACACCAGAGAGAATTGAGTCAGATAATGGAACTCATTTCAAAAATAGTCTCACAAATAACTGGGCCAAAGAACATGGTATTGAGTGGATATACCATATCCCTTATCATGCACCAGCCTCAGGTAAAATTGAAAGGTACAATGGTCTGTTAAAAACTACCTTAAAAGCAATGGGTGGTGGAACTTTCAAAAACTGGGACAAGCACTTGGCAAAAGCTACCTGGTTAGTTAATACCAGGGGTTCCATCAATCGAGCTGGTCCTGCTCAGTCAGATCTTCTACACACAGTAGATGGGGACAAAGTGCCTGTGGTGCATGAAAAGAATCTGCTAGGGAAAACAGTTTGGGTTTATCCTGCCTCGGGCAAAGGTAAACCCATTCGTGGGGTTGCTTTCGCTCAAGGGCCTGAACACACTTGGTGGGTGATGATGAAAGATGGAGAAGTACAATGTGTACCACAAGGGAATCTAACACTAGGTGAGAATTCCTAATTTCTGCTTGTCTAGCTTAATCAGAAATGCATAGACTCTTTGGGAGTCATGAACTTGTATCCCACCATAACTACTGTTATGTCAACTGTTGCATAAACTAACAGTGTTCTATGAGTGTTTTTCAGGATGATTTTGTGGTGATGAAACCAGAACTAGGTTCATCGGCTGACATCCAGTGACTTCCTTGAAATTAGCATCTGCAACCTATAACTTGTGGACCATGGACATGAACTGTGAAGACTGGTCCTTCTTTTGAGAATCTGCTACAATAGATGAACATTCTGCAATTGTAGACTGAATTACTTAGTGAATTTTAGCACAGAGATAATAATAATTTGTGTATAATATGTTTAAGGATAAAAGATAGTAATGATTGGAGCATGAAGGGGGGAGGAATGTGGTTTCCATTTTCCTGTATATTTGTATATATTTAGTAATTTTTCCCTATTTACCATTACTGTTTCATTAAAGTTGTGTAGTTTAGTTTCCAACTCATAAGTCTCTCTCCCTTATTCTCTCTCCTTTCTTCATCAAGGGGAGAGAGAGATTAATAGAGAGCGTCTGTTATTCGGTTTAATTGCCGGGTCAGTGTTAAACCGTGACACCTGGCCTGTGCTATTATATGGGATACCATGTAGTAGAGTGATGCCCCATTTCTGGATGAAAGCTTGTACAGATTTGGACACGAAGTTTGGGCCATTGTCCGTTTTGATCTGATTAGGAATGCCGAGCCATGCCATAGCTGTCAGCCAATGTTGGATAGTCGCTTTGGAGTCAGTCTTAAGGTGCTGAGTGGCTACAATCATTCCACTATATGTGTCTACGGTTACCGCTAGCCATGCTCTAGGTTTCAGCAATTGGCAGAGTGTAAAATCTGTCTGCCACACTTCGGAGGCTTTGAGACCTCTTGGGTTTACTCCGCTGGACGATAGTGGTGCTTTTTGACAGTAGTGACATGTAGCTACGATGTGTTTCGCATCAGTGACTGGAATCCTGCGTTTCTTCGCCAACGCTTTAGCTCCAATGTGGAGAGACGCGTGTAGCTGACGGGCGTCTCTCAATGTCCACAGTCCTTTTGCAGCAGCGTCTGCTTTGTCATTGCCGATCTGGAAGAATCCTTTAATTGGGCTGTGGCTGTTGACATGAATGACCGATATAGTGCCTTCTCGGGAAAGAAGTGCTTCTTCTAGCATTAGAGCTACTGTAGATGTTGAGACGCCGGGCCCAGACATGGCCAGGCATAGTTTGGCCACAAACATCGAGTCAGTTACTATATTGAGATGCTCTGTTGGGAACAGTCCGCACGCTAGTGCTACGGCCGACGCTTCTAGCTGTTGGACTGAGAGAGCAGGATCGGTCATTTTAACGCAGTGCCATTCTCCTCCCGATTGCCATACTGCCACCGCGGTTGAGGTCACTGAGGACGCGTCTGTGAAGACTGTTGGTCCCGGTTGAGGCCGGTCCATGATCTTCAGCGGGAGGTCCACGTCGACAATTGCTGCCATTTGGGTCCAAGGGGGCTTTGATGCATATCGAACTTCTCCTCCAAATCCAAGGAGGGCTCTGGCTAGATGCTCTGAAATCGCCACTGATTGTGCTGGCAGCTGTTTGTGGAAGAGTAGGTATATTCTGGCAGGTTTGATGCCTAGGTGTTTTAGGGCGAATTTCCTGCCTTTCATGATGAGGCTACCAAGGCATTCAAGTCCTGGAGAGAACGCACGTGATGGTTTTCCTAGGACTATCCATTGTACTGGTTTGGCTGTTTCGGGAGAGCCCTGGGCCAGGGCTCCTACTCCCCCTCCTTTTGTGAAATGCACATACAGATCGAGTGATATGTTTGGGTTCCACCTGGCGAGCGTGCTTGAGGACATCTGTTGTTCTATGAAATTGAGAGAGCTCATTGCTTCTGGTGTCAAAGTTTTTTGCTCCCACGGGTTTTTCCCTTTTAAAAGATCGTACAGGGGGGCCATGATTTCAGGAGGGATCAGGACTATGTTACGGAGCCATTGCAGGGACCCCACTAATTGCTGCATATCGTGGAGCGTCTTGACGTTCCGACAGATCTTCATCTGCGGGGGGGTAACATAGGTGTTTGTGATTTCCACTCCCAAGAAGCTTACACACGGTCCTCTTTTAATTTTTGCACTCGCAATTTCAAATCCATGTGCTTTCAAAGTGTTTGAAATTGTTGACACCAGCTGGTCAACTTGGCTTCCTGATGGTGCAGCAATCAAGATGTCATCCATGTATTGGATGATAGTCGCAGACGGGTCAGTGAGTCGGATAGGCGCTAATGCTTGATCCACTGTGATCTGGCAGATGGTGGGTGAGTTGATCATTCCTTGGGGCAGCACTTTCCACTGGAAGTGTAGGTTGGGGCGTTGACTATTTGGAAATACGACGGAAAAGGCAAACCGCTCTTTGTCCTCCTCATGCAGGGGTATTGAAAAGAAACAGTCTTTGATATCAAGGACAGCACAAGGTTGTCCTTCTGGTATCATAGAGTTCATAGGCAGCAGCGTTTGGACGGGACCCATTGGTTGGATTATTTTGTTTACTTCACGCAGGTCATGAAGGAGGCGAAATCCCTCACCAGTTCGTTTGGGTATTACAAAAACTGGGGTGTTCCATGGACTAGTGGAAGGCTCTATGTGACCTCGCTGCAGTTCGCGGTCAACTAGCTCAAGAAGAGCATCCATTCGAGGCTTTGATAGGGGCCACTGCTCGACCCACACTGGGTTGGACGATTTCCATGTCAGTTTGATTGGTAGGAGCGGGTGTGTGGCAGTGGCCCTTAGGGTAAATTTGTCACCCTAGCATTTAATAGGGCTAGGGCATCCCTTCCCAGCAAGGGTGGAACTCCTGACATGACACAGGGGAAGAGGGTGATGGTTTTCTCTAGTCCTTTTTCAGTGTGAAGCGTGATCGCTACCAATTGGGCACTCTTCTGAGCTTGGGTTACTCCCCCAACTCCACCCACCATAGGTGCGTCTTCCAGTTTCCAGTATGGGGGCCAAATTGTCTCAGGAATAAATGTAACATCTGCTCCTGTGTCAATTAAAAAGGGGACGCTAATGGTGGCGCTATTTGAGGTATTATAGAGAGAGCAGGTCCCGTACACTACCGGGGGGTTATCACACCTTACTGCCAGGGCCACCCTGGTGTTTTGTCCCCAAGGGGTGGCTCCGGCTGTCCCTGAGGCGTAGGCAGATTCGGTTGGACTGCTGGTTGCGCCATATAGTTGGTTGTTGCTCGAGGGGGCGGCAGGTTCGAGAGTGCCTTGCCCCATCCAGGGTTGACGTATTTGGGCCGCGTCATATCCCAAGTGGGAGAGGGCTGTGTGCGGCCCGGGCGCCCCCTCCTTGTCCCGTTTCCCTGCTTTTTGGATTTGCAGTCCTTAGCGAAATGCCCTTTCTTTCCACAGACCCAGCACAGTCCCCTGCATTGCTTCTGGCGCGGATTAGATGCTGGTGGCTGGTTCACTAGTTGGGGACAGTTTGCCACCACATGGCCCGCTTGGCCACACTTATAAAATGCCATCACATCAGCTATTGCAGTGCGGACAGCTACCTGAATCGGGGCTAGATGCTCTTCATTCATGACACGTTTAATCATGTCAGCAATACTTGCCCCCGCTGGCAGTGATCAAAGGATTTCTTTGGTTTTTGAATTACACTGCTGACGTATGCAGTCTACAAGTACTGGGTTTTTTACATCCGCAGGCAGGGACGAAGAGTCCATGGCCGCCTGCAGACGGTCCACAAACTGTGTAAAGCTCTCACTTTCATTCTGTTTTATTGTGGTCCATGGTGATGACTTGTCTACAATCCTACTGGTAGTATGAATGGCCTCTCTAGCTGCACGGGTGGTTGTCATAATTTCATGGGGTCGCATACCTTGGGCTTGTGCTTGGGGCGTAATCACTGATGGGTCTCTGCCCATCAGTCGCTGCAGGCTGGAGCCATGCAGTGGGTGATCTGCCCCGACTACTCGGGCTAGTTGCTTTGCACAGTTATCTTCCCATTCTTCTTTGAAAACCAACATGCCTGCCCCATCAAAATTAGTCTGCTAACTTGTTTTATATCAAATGGGATCATGTCATCTCCCCCAAAAAGCCCATCTATAAGGGTGTTAACCATGGCAGAATTAAGTCCCTTATCCGCAATTGCTTTAACAATCGTCTGTATATCCTTAGGATTTACAGGGGTGTACATTGTTCGTGTCTCATCACCTTCTCTTGTTACCCTGACCGGGAACGCTAATGCTGCCGAGGGGGCCCAATCTTCGCATGCATTGTTTATTTTCCTCCAGTCCGTAACGGGAATATCCTCCTGCCATCCCCCTTTGCTACATCCGCGGGTGTGTCGTGTTCCGATCCCTACCTTACTATCATTAGAGTCTGAGTCTGCCCAGGGCCACTCGTCCCCGGAACTGTCCGACTCATTATCGGAGCTCGACTGACTGGCTACTTCCGGGCTCCGATGTCTTTTCTTCCGGCTCCCGTGCCGCCCACTTTCCTTTCTGGGGCTCCGACCCCTCCCACCTCCTTTGTGGGCGGGCAGTTCCCTCTCTTTCGGCTCGCCCCATGGCCTGCCTGGGGAGGACTTTGCCCTACAGTGACAGATCTATGGGCGGACCCAACCGCCCTTTTCCTCCTTACTCTCCTTATAATGGCATAGAACCGGATGGATGCTGTGATTGGTTCCTGCTGCCTGGTTCGCGTTTCCCACTGCCTGTCTCGTGGTTCCATCCCCTTCGTGATTACCCGCACCACCCCCCTTCTCCTTTTCGCTCGGCGCGGCGCAGGGAGTGGAGCAGAACGAGCAGGTCCGGGCCACCTCCCGCCTCCTTTTCGCTCGCCCCGCCTTCCCGTCCACGCACGCCCATCAGTTCCGGTGCTCCCCCGTCGTTTCCGGCAGGGGCGTTTTCGCCCCGCCCTCCCTCTGTTGGATCGGCGCCATCTTGAGCCGCATAGGGAGGCGGTCTCGACCAAACGTCATCGGGTTTTGATTTTTCCGCGGCAGCCCTGGCTTCCTCAGCTAGCTCGCCCCAGATGGTTTCTGTTTGGTTTTGCTCTTCCGCGAGCGGAATAGGGCTTGGGGGCTGGAGGGGGGTGTCCCCCTCGTGCCGGTCCGCCTGGGGACCGTCATCGGTTGGGGGTGCGGTCTGCGTGGCTGCACCGACCCCGGTTTTCGGGAGGATTAGTAAACAGTCCCTTGCCTTCCTCCATGTCTCCTGCTCCTCTAGGGCTTTTTTTAAGGCACTCTTGACCTTCCCCCATGCCTTGAGGGGTTTTCCCGTGCCTGAGGACATGGTCTCCTCGGCTAAAGCATTAGTGCATTTACTCCACACCTCTGGGTGGAGGATATCCACCACCTGGTCAATGACTCCTATCTCTAACAGCCTTACAACTGCGAGGGTAAAATCTTTGGGCTTACAATCAATCCCCCACTGTCTATGCAACTCAGATACGACCTTTACAAGGGCTTCCATCCTCCTTGTCGGTCCGGGAGCGTCCTCCCCGCCGGGCTGGATCCTGCCCTCCGGCTGCCGTTCACCCGAATACAGGCGAATTTCCCGAACCCGAATCCGATTCCTGCCTCAATTTTCTTTGGTTCCCGGGTTTCGGCACCAATTTGTTGCCTCCAGCGAGGCGTGGCGACCTGGTTCAAGAACGACACGGCAACTTGTCCGGGCCATCAGCTCACAGACATCAATATGATGGACGGCAAATGGCGTTTATTGTTTATGTTACATCGCCTTTTTTAGCCTAGGTTTACATCGTCACTTCGGCCTGCTTGCGTCAGGGGTCGTACCTATTGGTTGTCAGGAGGGAGGCCCTATCTTAACTTTCCGTACAGCACGATATCTTCTGTCTGCCAAACCTTAACTGCCACTTTTCAAACCTTTACTACCACACCCCTCCCAGTCCCCCCCAGTTCCCTCCCATTCCTTTCCAGTCCCCTTTCAGTCCCCTCTGAGTTTCTCCCAGTCCCCTCCCAGTTCCTCCCAGTCCCCTCCTAGTACCTTCCAGTCCCCTCCCAGTCCCTCCCAGTCCCCTCTAAGTCCCCTCCCATTTTCCTCCCATTTCCTCCCAGTCCCCTTCCAGTTCCTCCCAGTCCCTCCCAATCTCCTCTCAGTTCCTCCCAGTCCCTCCCAGTCCCCTCCCAGTTCCTCCAAATCCCCTCCCAGGCCCCTCCCAGTCCCTCCCAATCCCTCCCAGTTCCCTCACAGTTCCTCCCACTTCCTTCCACTGAGACAGCACAGTCTCGCACAAATAGCAGTGAACAATTGTTAATGAAATAGTTTCACCATAAGCCTTGGGCTATCAGTAAGAACAGGGCTACTTAATGCATACTTTGTAACCCCAGGAACAAAGCCTTGGGACATCAAAGGTTAAGGAGTAAACAAGGCGATTGGATTAGGGGACCTGGTTAAGGAGCATGGCACTGTTACAACATCCGCGAAGATGCTTGAATGTGATAAACAAGCTTTGTACGTTAACTGTTTTGTAGCCAATCAAGTTAAAACTCGTTTAACAAGATGTAGAGACTACTGGTATAAATATAGCCTTCTGATTCAATAAAGACAGACAATTCGTTTGTATCAAACTGTGTCTCCATCTCGCACTGCGACATTCCACTCCCCTCCCACTCCCCTCCCAGTCCCCTCCCAGTCCGTCCCATTCCCCTCCCAGTTCATCCTAGTCCCCTCACAGTCCCCTCCAAGTTTCTCCCAGTCCCCTCGAAGTTCCTCCCAGTCCCTTTCAGTCACCTCCCAGTCCCTCCCACTCCCCTCCCAGTCCCTCCCAGTCCCCTCATAGTCCCTCCCAGTCACCTCCCACTCCTTCCCAGTCTCTCCAGTCCCCGGCCAGTACCTCCCAGTCCTCTTCCAGTTCCTCCCAATCCCCTCCCAGTCCCCTCCCAGTTCTTCTCAATTCCTCCTAATCCCCCTCCAGTCCCTCCCCGTTCCTCCCAGGTCCTCCCAGTCCCTCCAACTCCCCTCCCCATTCCTCCCAGTTCCTCCCACTCCCCTCAGTCTGCTCCCCGTCCCTCCCAATCCCCTCCCAGTTCATCCCAGTCCCCTCCCAGTCCCCTCCCAGTCCCCTTCCAGTTCCTCCCAGTCCCCTCCCAGTTCCTCCCAGTCCCTCCCAGTCCCCTGCCAGTCACCTCCCAGTCCCTACCTGTTCCTCCCAGTCCTACGCAGTCTCCTCCCAGTCCTGTCCCTGTCCCTCCCAGTCCTCTCATAGTCCCCTCCCAGATCCTCCCAGTCTTTCCCAGTCCCCTCCCAGTTCTTCCGAGTCCCTCCTAATCCCCTCCCAGTTCCTCCCAATCCCCTCCCATTTTCTCCCAATCCCCTCCCAGTCCCCTCCTAGTTCATCCTAATTCCTCCCAGTTCCTCCCAGTCCCCTCCCAGTCCCCTTTAAGCCCTTCCAAGTCCCTCTCATTCGCCTCCCAGTCCCTCCCTCTCCTTTCCCAGTTCCTCCCAGTTACCTCCCAGTTCCTCCTATTCCTTCCCAATCCCGTCCCAATTCCTCCCAGTTCCTGCCAGTCCCTCCCAATCCCCTCCCAGTCCACTCTCAGTCTCCTCCCAGTCCCTCCCAGGCCCCGCCCAGTCACTTCCAAGTTCCTCCCAGTCCCCACCCAGTCCCCTCCCAGTCCCTCCCTGTCCTCTCACAGTTCCTCCCAATTCCTCCCATTTCCTGCCAGTCCCTCCCAATCCCCTCCCAGTCCACTCTCAGTCTCCTCCCAGTCCCTCCCAGGCCCCGCCCAGTCACTTCCAAGTTCCTCCCAGTCCCCACCCAGTCCCCTCCCAGTCCCTCCCTGTCCTCTCACAGTTCCTCCCAGTTCCTCCCAGTCCCCTCCCAGTCCCTCCCAGTTTCTCCAAAATCCCCCAATTCTTCTCCCAGTCCCTCCCAGTCTCTCCCAATTCCATTCCCAGTCCCTCCCAGTCCCCTCCCAGTTCCCCCCCAGTTACTTCCCAGTCCCTCCCATCCGCTCCCATGCCCTCCCATCCCCTCCCTGTCCCTGCCAGTCCCTCGCAGTCTTCCCCAGTCTCTCCCAATCCTTCCTAGTCCCTCCCAATCCCCTGCCAGTCTCGCCCAGTCTCTCCCAATCCCCTCCCAGTCTCTCCCAGTCCCTTCCAGTCCTCTCCCACTGTCCCAGTTCCGTCCCAGTCTCTCCCAGTCCCTTCCAAGTATCTCCCAATCCTCTCCCAGTCTGTCCCAGTCCCTTCCCAGTCACTCCCAGTCCCCTCCCAGTTCCTCTCAGTCACCTCCCAGTCCCTCCCAGTCCCCTCTAAGACCCCTCCCAGTCCCCTCTGTTTCCTCCCAGTCCCTCCCACTCCCCTCCCAGTCCCCTCCCATTTCTTCCTAGTCCCCTCCCAGTCCCTCCCAGTCCCCTCCCAGTCCCCTCCAAGTTCCTAGTCCTCCCAGTCCCTTTCAGTCCCCTCCCAGTTCCTCACAGTCTCCTTACAGTCCCCTCCCACTTTCTCCCAGTCCCTCCCAATCCCCTCTCAGTTCCTCCCAGTTGCTCCCAGTCCCTTTCAGTTCCGTCCCAGTTCCTCCCAATCCCCTCCCAGGCCCCTCCCAATCCCTTCTAAGTCCTTCCCAGTCCCCTCCTACTTCCTCCCACTCCCCTCTCAGTCCCCTCCCAGTCCCCTCCAAGTTGCTCCAAGTCCCCTCTCAGTCCCCTCCCAGTCCCTCCCTGTCCTCTCCCAGTCCCTCTCCAGTCCCTCCCACTCCCCCCAGTCCCCTCCCAGTCCCTCCCAATACCCTCCAAGTTTATCCCACTCCCCTCCCAGTTCCTCCCAGTCCCTCCCAGTCCCCTGCCAGTCACCTCCCAGTCCCTACCTTTTCCTCCCAGTCCTTCCCAGTCCCCTCCCAGTCCCGTCCCAGTCCCTCCCAGTCCTCTCATAGTCCCCTCCCAGTTCCTTCCAGTCTTTCCCAGTCCCCTCCCAGTTCTTCCCAGTCCCTCCTAGTCCCCTCCCATTTCCTCCCAATCCCCTCCCATTTCCTCCCAATTCCCTCCCAGTCCCCTCCCAGTTCCTCTCATTTCCTCCCAGTCCCTCCCGATCCCCTCCCAGTCCCCTCTCAGTCCCTCTCAGTCTCCTCCCAGTCCCTCTCAGTCTCCTCCCAGTCCCTCCCAGTCCCCACCCAGTCACGCCCTAGTTCCTCCCATTCCCCTCCCAGTCCCTCCCAGTCCCCTCCAAGTCAACTCCCAGTTTCATTTCAGTCACCTCCCAGTCCTTCCCAGTCCCTCCCAGTCCCCTCCTAGTCCCCTCCAAGTCCCTCCCACTCTCCTCCCAGTCCCTTCCAGTTCCCTCCCAGTTCCTCCCAGTCCCTCCCAGTCCCCTCCTATGTCTCGGGGTCCTTGGGGGTCTTCAGAGGAAGTAACAAAGTCTTCCTCAGGGTTGAACTTTTTACCTTTCTTGCTTTCGATGACTTCATCCTCTTGTTATAGAGGATAATTGGACCCTTGCCATTATCTTCCCCTTATCTGCTGGTTATGGCAGCCTCAGCCTCATCCTGTCTTCCGTGCAGGTGTTTGCACTCCCCCAGTGTCTCCTACTTATCTTGAGACAGAAGTTAATCCTTGTCTCAGCTGCTTTGTTCACTTCTTTACACAAACCGTTTGGCCTGACCCACTCTCCTTACAGGGGTTAATCCTGTCAGGATCTTTTCTCTTTTTCAGGTGGTCCTGGGGCAAAATTGGGGGTTTGGGGGGGTCTGGGGGTCCTATGGGGGAGATCTGGAGTTTCATTTTGGGGGGACTCAGGGGGTCTGGGGTCTCAATGGAGGTCGTGGGGGGGGTGCTTGGGGTCCCTGGGAGGGATTTGGGGGTCTTGGGGTGGATATGGGGGCTCTATGGGGGTCTGGGGTCCCATTTGGGGGGTCTGGGGTCTCAATGGGGGGTTCTGGGTTGGGATTTGGGGATCTCGGGGGGGGTCTGGCGTCCCATAGGCCGGGTCTGGGGTCTCATTTTGAGGGACTCAGAAAGCCTGGGATCTCAATGGGGGTCTTTGGGGGGGGATTTGAGGTCTCTGGGGGGGATTTGGGGGTCATGGGGGGGATTTGAAGGTCTAAAGGGGGTCTGGAGTCCCATTTGGGGAGGCTCTGGGGTCTCACTGGGGAGTCCTGGGTTGAGATTTTGGGATCTTGGGGGGATCAGGGTCCCATTTGCAGATCATGAGTGGGATTTGGGGACCCCCAGACTGTCCCAAGACCCCCTGAGACCCACCCAAATGGGACCCCAGATCCCCCCCCGAGCCCCAAAAATCCCGCCCAGGGACCCCAAATGGGACCCCAGACTCCCCCAAAACCCCATATCTCAACCCAGGACCCCTGAATGAGACCCCAGGCCCCCTGAGTACCCTCATAGCCCCTCCAAAATGGGACCCTGGACCACCCCACGACTCTAAATGAGACCCCAGACACCCCATCTCTCCCGAGACCCCCAAATTCTCCCCTCCAGGACCTCCAAATCCCCTCCAGGACCCCCAGAGTCCCCCCAAAATGAGACCCCAGACCCTCACAAGACCCCAAATGGGACCCCAGACCCCCCCACGACCCCCAAACTCACCCCAGTGACCCCAATTCCTTCACAGGCCCCCCAAATCCCAACAAAAGACTCCCCAGTGGGACCCCAGACCCTTCCAGGACCCCCAAATTAGACCCCAATGAGACCCCCACCCTAAAAAATGGGACCCCCACCCCCTCTGGAACCTCCAGGCTTCCCACTGACCCCCTGAGTGCCCCAAAATGGGACCCCAGACACCCCCAGGACCCAAAAATCCCCCCCAGGACAGCCAAATGGGACCTCACACCCCCCCACGACCCCCAAATCCCCCCCAGCACCCCCCATTTAGAGTCGTAGGGAAGTCCAGGGTCCCATTTTGGGGGGCTCTAGGGGTCCTGGAGGGGTTCGGGTTCCCACTGGGGGGTCCTGGGGGTAATTTGGGGTCTCTGGGGGGGTCTGGGGTCCCCTAGGGTGGGTCTGGGGTCTCAATGGGGAAACTCAGGGGGTCTGGGGTCTCAGTGGGATTCCTGGATGGGGGGGGATTTGTGGTCCCTGGGAGGGATTTGGGGGTCTTGGGGCGGATTTGGGGTCCCTGGGCAGGATTTGGGGGTCCTGGAGGGGGGGGTTTGGGGATCCTAGGGGGGACTGGGGTCCCATTTGAGGGGGTTTGGGGTCCCATTTGGGGGTCCTGTGTTTGGATTTGGGGATCTTTGGGGTGTCTGGGGTCCCATTTTGGGGTCCTGGTGGGGATTTGAGGACACCCAGGCTTCCCCACGACCCCTGAGCCACCCCAAATGGAACCCCAGACTCCCCCCAAGACCCCCAAATCCCCCAAATGGGACCCCAGACCCCTCCAGGACCCCCAGATCACCCCCAAGACCCCCAGGTGGGACCCCAGACCCTCTGACGACCCCCAAACTCCCCTAAAATAGGACCCTGGACCCCCCCACGACACTCAATTAGACCCCAATTCCTCCCCACACCCCCAAACTCCCCCCTCCAGGACACCCAAATCCCCTCCAGGACCCCAAGAGCCCCCCTCAAAATGGGACCCCAGACCCCCCCATGACCTCCAACCCCCCCCCCCAGGGACCCCAGATCCCTCCCAGGGACCCCAAATCCCAACAAAAGACTCCCCAGTGGGACCCCAGACCCTTTCCGGACCACCAAATGAGACCCAAATGAGACCCCCACCACAAATCATGGGACTCTTACCCCCTCCGGGACCCCCAGGCTGCCCCACGACCCCCTGAGTGCCCCTAAACGAGACCCCAGACACCCTGATGACCCCCAAATCCCCCCCAGGACCCCCAAATAGGAACCCAGACCTCCTCACAACCCCGAAATCCCCCCCAGCAACCCCCATTTAGAGTCGTGGGGGGGTCCAGGGTCCCATTTTGGGGGGCTATGGGGGTCCTCAAGGGGTCTAGGGTCCCACTGGGGGGTTCTGGGGGGGAATTGCTGGTCCTGGAGGGATCTGGGGTCTTAATGGGAGGTACTCAGGGGTTCTGGGGTCTCAATGGGGGTCTTGGAGAGGGGGATTTGGGGTCCCTGGAATGGGTTTGGGGGCCTGGGCGGATTTGGGGGCTCTAGGTGGGTCTGGGGTCCCATTTGGGAGGGGTCTGGGGTCTCACTGGGGGGTTCTGGGTTAGGATTTGGGGACCTTGGGGGGGTCTGGGGTCCCATTTGGGGTCTTGCAAGGGTCTGGGGTCTCATTTTGGGGCTCTGAGGGTCCTGGAGGGGCTTTGGGGGTCCTGGAGGGGAGAATTTGGGAGTCTCGGGAGGGATTGAGGGGTCTGGGGTCTCATTTAGGGTCATGGGGGGGTCCAGGGTGCCATTTTGGGGGGGCTATGGGGGTTCTCAGGGGGTCTGGGGTCTAATTCAGGGGTCTTGGGTTGGGATTAGGGGTTCTGGGGGGGTCTGGGGTCCCATTTGGGGTCCCTGGGCGGGACTGAGGGGTCTTGGGGAGGGTCTGGGGTTCCATTTGGGGAGGCACAGGAAGTCTTGGGACAGCCTTGGGGTCCCCAAATCCCCCCCAACATCCCCAAATGGGAACTCAGACCCCCCCCAAGATCCCCAAATCCTAACCGAAGACTTCTCAGTGAGACCCCAGAGCCTCCCAAATAGGACCCCAGACCCCTCTAGAATCAGCAAATCCTACCCAATACCCACAAATCCCCCCCAAAAACCCCAACACCCCCCCCCCCAAGACCCCCATTGAGACTCCAGGCCTCCCGAGTCCCCCAAAATGAGACACCAGATCCCACCAGGACCCCAATAGCCCCCCTAAAATGGGACACATTACCACCCCATGACCCTAAGTGGGGGGTCCTGGGGAGATTTCGGGATCTTGGGGGGGATATGGGGGTCCTGGGGGGTCTGAGTTCCCAATTGGGGGTCCTGGGGTGGATTTTTGGGTCCTGGGGGAGTCTGGGGTCCAATTTGGGGGGGGGCTCTCGGGGTCATGGGGTAGAGTCACATGGCCCCAAGGCCCAAAACCCACCCCAGACCCCCAAAT